>JALAZF010000548.1:3600000-3949093 GCA_022829125.1 Lathyrus tuberosus | reverse complement strand
TTAGGTGTGGTCTGGGAAGTTAGAGAGCGAATGCACGACTAGAACTTGTGTTTTGAAAGTTCTTGCAGCTTTGCAAAAATATGAGAATGTGGGAAATCAGTGAGTTTTTGGTGTTTCTTCTTGGGGTCCTTATTGTTGGTGATCCTCCCCTATTTAACAATGGAACTTGTTCTTCAATTTGTTTGAATTTTGACCGTTGGTGACTTGTCGTTTTCAGGCTGCCGAGGAGCGTTGGGCGCAGGCTGTGGGAGTCTTGCGTGTGTAGCAGGGGATTTGGGGTACAGTGGCGTGTTGAGTTGTTGTGGGAGCAGAGATTTCGTACATCTCTGAACGGTGATGGCAACTTGCCACAACAATTTGTGTCCTTTTTTGTTTTGATTTACATAATGGGCCTTGGAAAAAAAACATGAAATGGGCTTTGGATTGGCTTGGAAACTTTGCCTAAACTTGGTTTTTTGTGTTTGGTTTGAAATTAACCAATTATGACTCAAAAATAATGCATACGGTGGACCAATGGTGAGAAGTGGAAATGCTTCTTTCCTTAATTTGAAATTAATAATAAAATAATAACCTAATTAAAGTTCTAAATTAAAATTAGTAAAAAAAACAAAAAGAATAATTAATCTAATTATCTAAATTAATTATTGAAATTAAGTTAAACTAAGATTAAACAACTTAAATATAAATGAAATAAAAAGGCCATATTGGATATAAATGAAAATGAAGACGGATAAAGATATTGAAATAAATATTAAGTTAAAATAGAGAACAAAAAAAAACATCAAATAGCAAAAAAAATGAGGGTAAAATTTGGGGTACAACACACGGGTTTTAGGGCAAGGTACACATTGGGAACATATGAGAAAGACTGTAGGATGTACTTGAGTCTGTGGTTAGGATCTTTGGTTCAATATGAAGGCATTTGTTTAGTGAAAACAAAACCATGACCTTCACTTTGCCACACGATAGCTTCTTGTCCAATGAACCAAATGAAATGGTTCTTTTTCCTCTTGAAAGGTGGCATAGAGTAGGGTAAGTTTGATGTTAGTGAGAGGTTTGGATAAAGCCTAGAAACACATGAAAAGTGGTGGTAAAGTTTGGTGAAGCAAGTGGAGAAAACAAGTAGAGTTAGAATTTTTCTAAGTAACATGTCATCATTGCAACCTCACCACTTTAGGGCACCATAACTTGGAGAATACTTCACCAATTCTTGAGATCTTTGGTTCAATGTAAAGTCGGAAGATCATAGAGCAACTCTCATATGGAAGACCTTTGGTTTTGAAGCTTGGAAACTTGAGAAAAAATGCCATGAAGTTGTGTCCAACATGCTGTCAAAAGAAACTTAGAAAAAATTCTAAGTTAAAGATTCCTCCAACATTGAAACACCAAACTTTGAAGCAACATAACTTGAGATTGAATAATCCAAATGGAGAGTTCTACACATGCTTGGAAAGCTTGAAGAACAAGAAACAACTTTCATGCCCAGGAATTCTGGATTTGAAACTTGGAAGAATGAGAAAAATGACCATGAAGGTGTGTAAAAACTAGGGTAAAATGAGCAAATTTTCACTAAGTCATAAAGGGATTTGGACTTCCAAGTCTCATAACTTAAGAATCAAGCCTTTTTGGAGAAGGACGCTCTAATACACTTTGAAGTTCATGGTGGGAGCTTCCATTTGAGCTTGGAGTCACAAAAATTAGATGTGTTGTTTGAAAGTTATGACTCTTCAAAGTTTGCACAAGGAGTGAATTCTTCCACACTTAGAAAATTTCAAAGACTAAACATTGCCCTTTTTGTAAGAAACCTCTCAAATGTGATTTCTCATGCTCTAGCTCAAGAATCAAGCATATCTTGATGGAATGTGACTTGAATGCTTTATATTGGATCAAAAATATCAAAAGTCAAAGGTTTGACTTTTCAGTCAAAACCCTAGTTTCTTCAGGAATTCCTGTTGTACCCCAAATTTTACCCCTTAGATGTCATAACATCTTGCATTGACATTTAGGTTCAATTTTCTATGCATTTTCAACGGACCACTTCATCTTGCAAATTTGTTTCTTTTGTGAAAGTCAGGACTTGCACAAAGAGAAAGGCAAAGTCTCATAATCCAAGCTCTCATATGATTCAAGGAAAGAAGGACAACTGAGGCTCTGAATGCAATCATTTGAGTTCATCTACATCCAAGAAGTCCATTTCAACAAGCAATCAAGTGTGTTTGGTTCCTATTACAAGGGACTTGAGCCACAAGTTCACCATGCCTCAAACTAGGGTTTTGGTCAAGAAAGTTAACCATTGCCTTTGATGTTGATCAAGACATGATCCCAAGCCGTGGGACTTGATTCCATGTGACAATAGACATCCTTAGAGTCCATCTGTGGGCATTGGGAGAGATTGAAGAGGCAAGATCATCAGGATTCATCCAGTTGTATTCTGAGGAAGATTAGGGTTTGACTGAGACTTTGACTTTTGAGATTTTGATCCAAGATGAAGCATTCAAGTCCTTAATCCATCATGACATGTCTAATTGTTGAGTTAGGGCATGAGAAATCAAGTTCTAAGAGCTTTCTTGCAAAGTAAGCAAAGTTTGGTTCATGAAACATTTCAAATGTGGAAATTTCACTACTTGTGCAAAAATTGAGACAGTCATAACTTTCAAATCGCACATCAAATTAGAGTGACTCAAAGCTCAAACGGAAGTTGTTTCCATGATCTTCAAAGTGTATTAGAAGACCCTCTTTCAGAATTTGATTGGGTTTTAGGTTATGAGACTTGGAACACAATATGCCTTAGGGACTTAGTGAAATCTTGATCATTTTCACCCAAATTTTCATCCCACTTTGACTCAATTTTTCACTTCGTTCCAAGTTTCAAATAAAAAATAGTTGGACATGAAAGTTGTTCCTTGTTCTTCAAGCTTTCCAAGCATGTGTAGAACTCCTCATTTGGATAAACCAATCTCAAGATATGTTGCTTCAAAGTTTGATGTTTCAAATTGAAAAAATTCCATAACTTAGAAATTTTCTAAGTTCTCTTGGACAACATGTTTCATATAACTTCGTTGCATGTTTTCTCACAGTTACAAGCTTCAAATCCAAACACTTTCCACATGAACATTGCTCTACTAAATGCCTATTTTTCAAAAAGCCAAAGAGCTCACATATTGGAGCATTGATCATTAGGAAATCATGCGTTAAAGTGGCCATGACACGAATGTTTGTGTACCTTGAAAAATCAGAATTTCATTCTCTATGCACACTGAACTTTGTCACGTATTTTCATATGCTGCATGCTTCAATTTCAGATTTTCCCCAACATAAGTTAATCTTTTTCATGCCAACTGTCCAAAGAATTAAAAACATGTTGTTTGGACCATTGGATGAGAGTTGGTCATGTGCGAAAGGGAGGACCACGATTCAGCCTCATGATGCAAGCTATGTTTCCTTTTGAACCATAACCTGAGCCATACCTCCTAAGTACCATCATGATGGTTTCTTTTCATCAGTTCACAATGCTTGGCGTGTTGTCTCATGCATGTGTAATCCCCAAACCTTTCCTCTTTAAGCTTTCACTCTTATGACACAACAAAAGATAAGTTTGGATGCATACGTTGGATGGTGAATATGACAGAACTGAACCCTCTTTTCCACTGCCCTTGCTCAGCCGTGAAGCATGTTTTTCTCCAAGGATTTACCAAGTTTGAAGACTGAAATGGTCCTTGCAAACCCTAATTCTTTCTCCTCAAGACAAAGCAGCTGTCCTTGGGCATTAACCAACTGCCTCTCCTATAAAAGGAGACCTTTTCTCCTTGTTGAAGCATCAGATCAGAATACACTACACAAGAATACCACCACATTTTCTCATTACCTCTCTTTGCAAAAACACCATAAATTTGTTCTCTCTATGCAACACCAATAATACACACACAAACTCTAAACAATCTGTGAGTTCTGGTTTGGCAAGTGAGAAGAAGGAGATGAGCATTTTGCAACTGTTGTTAGAAAATTCAGTTCATACTTGAAGGTGCAGTGGACTTATTCCACTAGGTGCTCCTCTTTCCTTTTTTATTCCATGTTCCATATGCCATGATCATGTTACCATGCTGTTTACTTTGCACTTGAGATGAATGACCATATGAATGATAGTGTTAAGTTCGTGTAATAACCTTAGGCACTGTTAGTTCTTGGCTTTCTAATGTTTGTATCTTTAGTTGTTGAGAGTTTACTTGAGTGTGTGTTAACCTGATGAATATTTGCTCCCACTGCCTCCTGACTCTTAACACCATGTTAGAATGCAATGATCATATGGCCAAGTTCAGTTGAATTCCATATTGTTTATGTTGTTAAAACCTTGCATTTTAATGACCTCGTGAAAGATAAATGATTGTTTTGAAGCTGTCGGTTTTGGTTGGTATAATGATCATGCCCTTATGATTTAGTTTATTTGTTTGGGAGTTATCCATATTACAAATAACATGAAGGTTTGGTCGAGAACATGCTGTCATGACAAGTTTTTGTTCTAAATTTCTCACACTGATTGACTCCTAAATCTATGCTTAAAAACATCATGATCATACTGTCATTGTTTTCTTCTTTAAGGCAAGCAAATGATACAGCTGAATGTATGTAATGTTCTTGACATTACCAGCTCTTGATGCTATGTAGTTATTGCTAAGGCCATCCTCATGTCAAGACTGTAGGTTCACGTGCTCAGAGTTGTAGGTTTGAAATGTTAATGTTAAAAGTTACATAATGCATTTTTGACACTGTCTGTATTGGATGATACAATGTTGTTTTGCTCATGATAATAAATTTGCACGTTTGAAGCCACTCATGTGTTGCCTATTATGTGTTTAAATCTATGTCAACTGACATGAAAAGGATTGGCTGATCTGCATCTGGTTTCAAAGCATGATGAGAATATATTTTCCTCACTAAACATGACTCTTTTGATTTTGTTTTACTACTTGTTCATGTCCTTGTCTTGGTTGTTTTAAGATTACTTGCTGCTATTTGTTTTAAGTTAACACCAAATGATGTTTAGGTTTTTGGCATTTGCATTCAGGTTTGTTTTGGCTAGTAATATCAATAAAGGTTCGAGTTTGGTGTATGTATTTTGGGCACTAATAAGTTAATGCCAGTTTCGAATACCAGATCTTCATGCTCATTTTCTCCAAGTTCCAGTTATCGTTTGGAAGAGCTTAGGGTTTAATATTTGCTCTATCATGTGAACCCTATAGTTGGGTACTTCTTTATGTTAAGTTTGGGTGAGAACTGAGGATGGTTTTGGTTGGGCAGAAAGGGTGTTGGCCATGTCATTCGCTTAGGTTTTGCACGTTCGTTGCAGGTTTTATGATTTCATGTGCATGAAGGAAAAGAAGAGGCTTGCATGGCCGTTTGGGTGTGGTGGAGAAAATTTTGTCCGTTAGTCATTTAAATGGAAGAGTAAGCGGTTGAGAATGTGTTGTTAGTTAAGCGTGTACAATTTTCATGTGGTTTTTTGCCGAATCCTTTTTTTTTTTTGTCGCCTGAAAGCTCAAGTATTTTCAGGGGTGGCTTATACATTGGATGTATAGCCACCCCAGTGGCGTGGGGCATGCGTGTGAAACCAAGGGGCCTGGGGTTCGAATCCCCCTCGCCCCAGACTCCCTTTTAGTTTTTATTTTCTTGTGATTAAACCTTGCTGAACTTGGGCCATCCGTCTTTACTACTTGCACCCCATAAACCAAGCCCATGCGCTGCCAGACACATGCTTTAGTTCATCACGAATTGCTTACACACCTCCATTTGTTCTACCATCATATTTTTTATTTCTTTTCATTTTGCCTTCAATTTTAATTCTAATTAAAATATTTTTCTTTTATTTAAAACTCCAAAAAATCATAAATACTTTTTCAATGTTTCATTTAATTTTTCATAATTTAATTTTCACTTTTATTTTATTTTTATATTAAATATAAAATTTGAAAAAACATGTATAATCTTTCTCATTTAATTTTGGATCTTCTTTGAAAATTTATTTTCCTTAAGAGTTTTTGTGTTAATTCTTGATACTTGAGAGATATATTTTGAGAGAGTTCAGTAGCCTTGGATAAGTTCACCCTATTAGGGTTTTGTTTGGCTTTGTTACTAAGTCCCTTGCCTTGATTGCTTTGCCTTTGATTTCAAGCTTGAAAATGATATGTATGCGTTCTCATGTGCTTAATTGTTGTGAATTATTTCACTATCTATTGCCATACATGAATGTTGTAATAGTTGTATATCCTCTTTGAATTCTTGAACTCACATTGTTCATTTAATTTCATTTCCTTATAGCTTTCTTGTTCATAAGAAGTTGCTATCCTCCCCTCCTTCCAAAGGAAAGTCTCTCCTTGACCTCATAGTCATAGGATATCAACCTAGACCTCATAGTCATAGGTAACCCTCACTCTCTATTGACCTCATAGTCATAGACAGCTCATTCCATCTTGGCCTCATAGCCATCTTCCTTAGGCCTCATAAGCCACCCATCACAACTTAGACTTTGAGAGTTTCTTAAACTCTACATGAGCTCATACTCATTCCCCCTTGGAACTTTGGCCATATTCAATGGTTCCTCACCCTTAGTTAGGTGAACTACGGTTGCTCTGATTCTTTAGTCAGATACGTAGGCACAAGATGCGACGTCTTGGCGAGCAAACTTAGTGTACATACCCCTAGGTCTTTACCTTTACCTTAGCAGATATCTTAGCAAGCAAACATAATATAACACAAACTTAAACAAGAGGTTCCTGTAGAGTACTACAGATACTTAGGGTGCTAATACCTTCCCTTAGTATAACCAACCCCCGAACCTTAGATCTCCCCCTTTAGGTTTTTTCGATCTTGAACCTTTCCTTTGGATAAATCAAAGTCGGTGGTGAACTTCAAATTTTTACGATGCAAGTTAATTAATAGCTTGTTATCCGATTCTCACCACAACAGAAATGGCGACTTCACTGGGGAGAATTTATTTTTTAGGGTTAAGCCCACCTTGTTTTGTTTATGTTATTTATGTTTGATTTCTATACTTGTACATATCTATATATATCTGTATACCTGTTTTGCTTGGGATCTTCTATGTGCAGGGTGCTACTATTGAGTGGTGAGATAAGTCCTAACCCGGACTTGAGAGCACTTATTATAGGACGATGGTATATTCAAGGAGGCTTTGAGGGAGTCGATTCCTGAAAAAGTTAACTTGAGACACCATCACTCAGTTTAGGCCCTCTTAGGAGTTTAGTCATGTTGAGCGAGTCTTTTCGTGAAAACGTGTTACTCTCAATGTAGGAGCCATCGATACTGAGAACCGTAGTTATTTCCAAACCCCACTTAAGCCTTTTTAGGATGTAGTGCGGTGACCATGAGGGAATCTATTTCTGAAATGGTTGTCACACGATACTACACTCAAACGAGATTCTCTTGAGAATTTTATTGATTACCGAGTCATTTGGGAAGTCGATAAAATCCGAAAGATGGGTTGTCGACTCTGGGAACTTCTTAGAACCCTGTTCTACAGATGATAAACCCATCGTACACACCTATTGGGATGGGTAGACCATTGGCTCCGCTCATGTGACCCCTAAACCTAGGACTTGTGTACTTTGCTGTGTACATATGTCCGTGTTTATATGTACCCGTGTTTATGCATTGCATACATCTCATTGCATCCATTGTTGGTTTCAAGGAAATCAGACATTCATTTCCTTTTCAAATGATCAACAGAGCTTGGATCTTAAAAACAAAAACTTCTTCAGATTTTCCAAAAAAAAAATATTTTATTATTTTTTTTTATTTTTTTTTCGCAACTTGCCTTCAAGTTCCTTGAAACCGCTTGGCTTACATTTGCATTTCATGCGCATTTGCATCACATTTTCATTTCTCGGTCTTGAGTGTCTCTTCTTCTCCTATGTCTGAAGGATACCTAGCACCTATTCAGGATAATGACGACAATGAATGAAATTTTGAAGAACCAAGAAGACTTGAAAGAGGAGGTCAGAAGCCTCAAACGCCAGATGAGTTAGGTTCTAGAAACTTTGCAAGCTCTAATGGAAAAAGAGGAGCACGCTCACCCAGTTACTCCTGCAGAAGTTTTCAGTCCATAACCTCTTGTGGCTCCTCCAATTCAAGGACCTCCTCAATATCAAGGGCCAGACCACCGTCAGCAGCGTCAACATGCACGACCAAGGCCAAAAAATCTGAAGAGGCACTTCTCTCCGCTGCATATGTCATACAGTCAAATTTTACCAGTCCTGATCGAAAGTGGATTGATAGTGCCAAAGGAAATAGAGCCAATGCCTTTCCCATATCCACCAGGCTTTGACGCCAGTGCTCGATGTGACTACCATGCTGGGGCACAAGGGCATTCAACTGAAGACTGTAAGGTGCTCCCGAGTAAGGTTCAGAATCTGTTAGACTCTGAGAGGATCTCATTCACGCCTCAAGGCATTCAAATCAATAAACCTTTGCCATCTCTCGTGGTTCTCCCATACCAAGGGTCTGCCTTTGAGGAAGCTTCACGCCAGCCAGGATGTAATCATCATCAAGTGTCTACCGAAAGGGTGTTTCAGCCTCCAACTGTTGTTCCTCCTCGAGGTTCTCAAAACCAAAGCAAGAAGAAGAACCCTGTCAAAAGAGGACAAGTTAACTTCCAGCCCATTCCAGTGCCATTGAGCAAACTCTTCCCACTATTGATACAGAACAAGTTGGTGACTCCTCGACTTTTCAACCCTGTGTCAGGACCTTGGCACAATCCAAACCTGACTTGTGAATTCCACAAGGGAGCCGAAGGGCATGACTTGGATGGTTGTCGAGCCTTAGAATCTAGTGTGCGAAGGTTGATCTTTGATAAAGAGTTGATCCTTGAAGAAGATCACCCAGAGATTGAATGCCAATTCCACACTGGTACAATGGGGCATCTCATTGAAGAATGCAAAGAGTTCGAAACAAAACTGCTAAGCTTGCTAAAAACGTTGAAACCTCAGTGTCGCGGCCGGCAAAAATTTTCGAGTCGCCATCATATTTTTTAAGGAAAATAATGATAAACCTAAAAATCCTTAATCCTAAGGTAGAGATTCCTACGGTTCGGGAGTCGGTTAAGTGAAGGGAAGGTGTTAGGCACCCCTCACTTCCATTGTACTCAATGGGATCCACCTTTGGATTTAGGGCATGTTTGTTTGTCTAAATGAAAAGAAAACCTAAGTTTTTTCCTAATTATACTCGCTAGGGTTGGTTTGCAACCCTATGCCTACGTACCCTCAAAATGAAGGATCAGAGTAACCGTAGTTCACCTCCCCTATTCCTACCCCCTAATCCTATTCCTAAATCTCAAATCCTATCCCTAAATCCCATCCACTATTTATACTCTTGGATAAAGAGTTCTATCCCTTAAATCTAGTGTTTATACTCCTAGATGATGAGTTCTATCCCTTAAATCCCTTTGTCCATTGTTTATACTCTCGGAGGAAGAGTTTTATCCCAAAAATCCATATCCCATCCCTTATTTAGGCTCTCGGACCAAGAGCTTTATCCCTTATATAAATTCCTTTGAAAAAAATCCCTTAAACATCCTTTATAAAATCAATTTCTAATTTTTTTATAAAAAAAAGAAATAAAAAATGTCATTTTATGCTGATAAACAAAAATTTATATCCAAAAACCTCCAAATCCCAAAATAACCCCTAAAAGTATTTTACTATTCCAAAATTAAAATAAAATAAAAATTAATTTATTTTTTTTAAACCCAAACCCCATATTTACAAAAATCCTACGTTTAGATTAAAAAAGAAATTTGACATAAATATATGAACCCTTCATTATAAAATATATCAGTGTAAATAATTATTTATAAAAAAAATCTTTAAGATCCTAATTCATAAACCCCTTATAAAATGATTAATTAAACAATAACTTAAACCTTTATTTTAATAAAATAAACAAAAAAACCAAGTGGAGATTAAATAATGAATTAAATTAAATAATTAATTATATAAAAAAACCAAAAAAACAAACCTATTTTAACAAATTAAATTAAGGAATTAATTTAATTGTTAAAAACTAAAAAACCTATTTTACAATTTAAATTAAGGAATTAATTTAATTGTAAAAAACTAAAAAAAACCTATTTTACAATTTAAATTAAGGAATTAATTTAATTGTAAATTGTAAAAAAAAAATTAACAACTTAAATTAAGAGAATAATTTAATTGTCAATAATCTAAAAAATTTAACAAATAAAAACAAAAAATGAATAAAAAAAACCCAAACCCTATAAAGTCCAAAATAATCCCTAATTGTAGCTTAATCCCATATTTTATTTATCCCAAAAAAAAATTTAAATCTTACCCCTTGGATTTTCCTAAAATATCCCATTTTATTTGTAAAAAATCCCTTTTAATTTCATTGGACAATGAATTAATTGTAATAAAAAATGTATCTTGATTTATTAAATATTTTATGATTAAACTCTTATCCATAATTTTACTCCTGATTTTAATCCCTTGAAATCTCAATATTTTAACCCTAATATTTATCCCTAATTGTATCCCTTGATTATCTCAAAATACTAATTCAAAATATATAATCTAAAATTAATCCTCAATTAAAATCCCTAATTATTTTTTTTGTATTTTTGTATTCCAAATTAAGCATAATTATTATTATTATTTATATTAATCCCGTTACTAAATGATATCTCTAAATATATTATATACAAAATACTAACTAAAGAAGAACTAATTATTGGAAAATCAATAAATGAGTTAATAATAAATAAAAGGCTGCTGAAAAGGGGGACGCCCTTCCATTCACGTTTTTACTATTTTTTTAATTTTAATATTCCAATGCCATATGACCTTTGTAGATTAAATTAACTAATCATTATTATTATTCATCTAATTATTTTTTATTAGTAAATATGATTTTTAATAAATATGATTTTCAATTTTAAAACAAGTTAACAAAATTTGATTTGGTTATTATTAGGATTAGTTTATTACAAAAAATACTAAAATTGATCACTTAAGGTTTTTTAGTTTACTATGTACAAACAAATATTTAGATTTCTATTCACATTAACCTACACAACACAATATAGAGGATGATCAGATAAGAAATTACCGGCCCGAAAGTTATCGGGGGAAGAATTCCACAACGCGAGCTCCGTTCTTTCCCTTTTTTTGTTTCTTCTCCTTCTCCTTCAACTTGGACTGGTGATTGGGCTTCAAGATGGAGTTTAGGGTTTTGTTGTTGTTGTTCTTCAGTGTGAAGAACAACAACTTTTGGGGTTGTGAATTTGTAAATTGTGGGTGATCCAAATAGGAGGGACAAGGACTCTATTTATATGGAAAATTTAGGTCAAAAAAATTAAATGTGATTGAATCAAATAGGAAAGATTTAATTTGACCAGATTTATTTTATTTCTTAAAGCCCAAGCCAATGAATCTGGATGGATTCATGGTTTGGTGAATTTAAATAAAAAATATTTTAAAATAAAAAAGAAATATTCTAATTATAAACAAATGGAAAAAGATTTGATTTGATTGATAATTGATATGAATCCCATTTAATCCAATTTAAAAAAAAAGATTTGATTTTTATTTATTTTTGTTATTTTTTTGAGATTTTTCCCATAAAATATTGATTTTAATGAAAAAATCATATTTTAAAAATTGCATTAAAAACAAATACGAAAATTAAAAATTAAAAATTAAATATAAAAAAATGATATTTTTGTGTTTTTTTATTAAAAAAATAAAAAGAAAAAAGTTTGTAAATAAAGGAAAAACAAATAAAACATTAAAAGTGAGGAAGGTGGGATTCGAACTCACAACCTCTCACACTTATAGCCCTTATACCCCTCTTTCTACCAATTGTACCATTTTACTTATTCAAAATAAAGTGGCACTAGAAAGCATATGAAGCGAGTCAAAATTTGGGGTACGACGGCTGCCTCTATTTAATCGGCTTCGAATCAAGATGATGATGTCGGCGAGCCTGTCTCTTTTTGATGACGAGACGGTTAAATATAAGAGGATCCCTAATTTTGACCGCGGAACCACGACAAATACAGCGTTGACCTTACTTCGTCATTGACACTTTGTTAATAACCTATTATCCCTTATGTAATATCCCTGAGTACAGAAGTTAAGTAAGATGATGACAATCTTCCAATTCCGTAGTAATAAACCCTTATAGAACCCTTGATGAAATTCTGAATTTGATAGAACCCTTGTAATGCTTCTCGGTGGAACCCCTAATAAACCTGGACAAGGTTGTAAACCCGGTGGAACCCCTTGATAAATCTCTGATGGAACCCCTTAATACTTGAATAAAAATCCCTTGATAAAATCCCTTGGTGAAATCCCTTTGGTAAATCCCTTGGTAAAACCCCTTGAGTAACAATTCGTATGAAATCCCTAATGGTGATTATGAACCCTATGCATGTATGCATGTTTACGTATATGAGTGTATGTTAGATGCTAGAGCGTAGCGGCATGACTGATGCATGATTTGGGCCAACGGCTCTTTTTATGCAGTGCAATGTATGTCTTTGTCTGAAATAATACTTTCCATAACGTCCTGACTCCCTGACCCTTAAGACCTGGATAATTGCAGTAAGCCATGATATCCTTGATTCCTGTTTAGTATGTAGCAAAGAATATCCCATGCTGGTTAGATCCTAACCTGTATTCCTGTCAGTGTATAGACCCTATATCCTGCTTTGGGAGAATGTGATCCCTTTGATGATTCCAAAACCCGAAGTAAAATCCCTTTTCCTTTTTTAAAGCTTTTTAATTTTAAACCCAATGTTTCAATGCCTTATTTCACAATTAATTAACACTTCGTAATCAAGAGGAAAGTTATTAAGGAACAAAGAAGATGATTTGACAAGCAAATTTATTGAGAATTGGCCCGAAAATGGGCAATGATAAGTAAGGAGGGTAATTCTCATAAGGAGATATTACCGTAAAATTCAGAAAAATATAAAATGGCAATAAGAAAACAAATTTATTTATGTTCCTATTAAATTTAACACTAGCTAATATCCCTAAGACTCCAAGATCACGACACTTCGCTTCTGAAGATAACAGTTGGAATGATCGCTCCCTTCTAAATTCCTGTTGCGGGGTGACTTGAGTGTTTTCAGTCATATGCCTTTTGGATATCCCTAACTTTTGCCTGGACAACTCTTTTTAGAGTCTTAGTCCATCGGGATGATATGCCATTTTTTCGACTAAGCCGCCCTTTAGGGTTTTCGACTTGTCGGGTATCATTTTTATCCAAGTCCCTAATTTTTTCCTAGATTGCTCTTTCGAGTTTTCAATCCACCGGGACGCCCTAATTTTTGCCTAAGTCGCCCTTTAGGGTTTTCGACTTAGCGGGCTTTTATCCTCTTTTTCTAGGCATAGCATTTTTGATCGAATCGGAGTTCACCGGTCGTGGTAAATCCGCTCCATCCAGGGTTGTTAATATTAGTGCTCCGCCAGAGGAGGCACTCTTCACAACCTATGGCCCTTCATAGGGTAGGGTCCATTTGACGTGGTGGTCTTTATGGATGGGTAATATTTTCCTTAACCCCAAGTCTCCCTCTTCGCGTAGGCGAGGACGAATTTCTTTGTCAAATGCTTTCTTAATTCCCTGTGGATATAACTGCCCACAGCCACACGTTTCCCTTATACGAGGTTAGTTGATCGAGCCTAGTTTGCACCCATTCTGCCTTATCCAGATTAACTTCTTTCATGATCCTAAATTCCTATTGATTGCCCCTGTCCTTATGTAAATATAAGTTTCCCTCGAGATCCAGGTCTAGGTCCTTCATAGGAGTCCAAAGTTTCACAATCCATGGGATTCTCAAATTTTGTTAAGTACATTATGAGTGGTCTCCTTGGGACTGGTGGCACCAATATAGGTGGCTTTTGCAAATATTCCTTGATCCAATCGAAATCCTTTTGACAATCTTCATTCCATTCAATGATTTGGTCCTTTTTTGAGTAATTTGAAGATTAGCTCACAAGTAGCTGTAAGGTGGGAGATATCTCCCCAAAAATCCATGAACTTGCTTTTTTATCCTTGGAGCTGGCATCCCTTGAACGACTTTCATTTTGTCCTTTATTCCCCTTTGACTGACCATGGACCCCAGTATTTTTCCAGATTTGATTCCATAAGTACACCTTGTGGGCTTTAGTCGTAACTTGAATTTCCTTAACTGATCCAACAACTTTGCAAGTTAGTTATGTGATCTTCTTCCTTTTGTGACTTGGTAATCGTATCACCCATATGAACCTCTATCTCCTTATGCCCCATATTACCATAGTCCTTTGGTAAGTTACTCATACGTTCTTTAACCCAACAGGCGTTACCTTGTGACAAAAAGTCGAATTGCTTCTTGATTTCTTCCCTGGTCTGGAGGATCATATCTGATCTAGTCTTCTTCAGCCTTTGCTTGATTGGCGTGCATTATAGTTTGAGTCGTGGTTTGTGCTTGACGGTGCTTGCATCAAGTCCTGGCGTATCTTGGTATGACCATGCAAACACGTCAGAGTATCCTTGCAATAGCTCGATCAGTCTTTCCTTTATATCCTTATCCGGAGAAGCAAGACTTTGACCTCTTTCCTATCTTCCTCAGTTCCCAGATTGATCACATCCACTGGTTCCTGATGAGGTAGTATTTCCTTGTCCTCTTGCCTCAACAGTCTGGCTAACTCTTCGGGAAGCTCGCACTCGTCCTCATCACCCCCTTCCGCTTGGTTAATCGGTAATCCGAAGTCATTCAAGATTATAGTGGTGTCATTTTTTATAGGTTCATTTTTAAATTTGCACGAGGAAGATTTTTTATTATCTCTTTTGGAAAGAAGTGCTAGAAATGAAAATATTGAAAGAAGGTATATTGCCATTTTGAATAAACAGAAAATGAAAGAAAGAAGATCTTGATTGAAAACAAAATGCAATTTTATTGATAGAAATAAATCCAATGAAATAACAGGTGGCCCTACAAAGCTTTGTCCACTTGCCTTAGGCATAGCAAGGGACTTATTATTATTTTAAGGAAAAAGTAAATTACTTCAAAACAAAAATCGTCTCAGAAATCCCAATGGTTCTCCAATTGTTGAAATTACGCATTCCTTTCTTCCCCTTCCATTGCAGCCATATGGTCCCCAATTCCAAATCCCACGCCATGGAAATTGTCTTCTAATCCTTCATTAGCCGGTTTGTAACCCAGACCAAACAAGTCCTTCTCCTCAGGTGACTCCCATTGTTTGCCCCAGTTTGTCATGTCTTCCTTACTAATAAGGAATTCATCCCCCATCTCTTCCATGGCATTGACAGTTGCCCCAATGTGCCCCAGTAACGCATTATCTCCCAGATTTGGATCTTCAGAGTCTATAACACTGACATCATTTTCCTTTGAGTTGTTTTCGGGACCCCTTATTGTTATGCTGGTCGGAGGATGACCGCCCAATCTTTCCTGTCTTTAAACCGTTCTCAATCCTCTCTCCAATGATAACCAAGTCAGTGAATCCCGTTGAGACTGCCCCAATCATCCTTTCATAGTATAGTCCTTGCAGAGTTCCCATGAATGTATCTACTAGCTCGCCTTCCCGCAATGGAGGTTGAACACGAGAGGCTAGCTCCCTCCATCTCTGGGCGTACTCCTTGAAAGATTCGTTCCCTTTTTGAGACATGTTTTGTAATTGTATGCGATCAGGGGCCATGTCTACATTATATTGGCATTGCCTTATAAAGGCACTTGCTAGATCCTCCCAGTTCTTGATGTAAGTCCTTTCCAGTTGCATGTACCAATCCAAGGATTCCCCACTAAGGCTGTCTTGGAAAACATGCATCATTAGCTTTTCATTTTTAGCATGAGCCCCCATCTTTCGAGAAAACATCCGGATATGATTTTTGGGACAACTAACTCCTTTATACATCTCGAAATTAGGTGTCTTAAACTTAGGAGGCATGACCACATCGGGCACCAGACACATTTCCAAAGCATCCACTCCAAAAACATTGAGTCCCTCCACGACCTTTAATCTTTCCTCAAGTGCTTTGTACTTATCATCAATCCCTCTCCTTTCCCTAACAGTGGTTCCTTTATTTTCGAGGGCCACTTGTCTTGGATTTTCACCCTCGTATGCGTAGTTCTCCCGTGGAGTAGGTCTGTAAGTAGTACGAGGTGCCCCATTGGAAATATGTGGAGAGATGGTTCCCTTGAGTGGTTGGTTAACAGTTTTGTGCTTAGTAGTTTCAGTCTCCTCATGTTCTAGATCATGCACAAACCCTAGTAGGGGGTTATTGTCTTCAACATGGGAGGTAGGAGTAGGAACCTTCCTTTGATGGCTTGAATTGGTTCTTCTGGCTATCAAATTCTAGACGGCAAGTGTCAGTCGATCAATCTGGCTTTTCATTTCTTCCACATTCTCCTTGACAGTATCCATTTCTCCTCTTAGAGTAACCATATTCTTCTCCATCTGATCCATAGCTTTCCTTTGGTACGCTCGAGTGCGAGGTCGGGAAGTCAGATTGTTATGCCTGAGACGAAGTTTGAAAAAAATGACTTTTTTATTTATTTTTCCTTATATTGAATGCATGTTGGTGATGAATGTATGAATATGCATGATGTATGCTAAATAATTTTTAAAATTTTTATTTGGGGGGAATTTTAAAATCCATTGTAGTCATAGATGAATATATCCAAAGGATGAAACCCATACAGCTAGAATACCAAATCCAAATCCATTAGCCAATCCCAAATCCAAAATGCCTTATAACAATAATTCCTCGGGAACAACCCAAAACAATAATCCCAAGATGGAAGCTCCTGAACTTAAGAAGGCGTAAACTAAGTGGATGCCCCCAATGCCTTCTTCAAATGAGCTTTAAACTCCTCCAAGTATCCTTTCTTAAGCCCTTGCACTTCCCTATCCTCCTTGTAGTGAGATGATGGATCTTCAAGGGGTACAACTAAGTTTTTTTTTTTAAGCTTGACCATTTTTCTTTTTATGTTTTTTTTTTGTTGCTTTTTCTTTTTCTTATTTTTTTCATGCCCCTTGTAAGTTTTTTTCTTCTCCTTGTAAATACAAGTATAGCGTAAGAGCTAGTTGAAAATCCTTGAAGGGGAAGTCACGTGGCGGAGGATTGTGCAAGAGTAGTTATGGCCTCTACTTTTCTGTGAGTCCCTAAGAGATCGAGGATCCTTCCATGCTTGTGTATAACCATCCCTTGAGCAGATTTGGCATTAAGTCTTAAAGGCCTTTGAGACTTTGTAAATCAGCACTTAGCATTTTGATGCGTAGGGTAGCCCTTTTATTTGAATCAATCTTTCCCATATTCCTACAACGCATCTTGAAATTCCCCACAAAAATGCATATATGCAAAAAAAAAGTTTTTAAATGCATGATGACATGGACATTTTGTTCTTTGTTTTTTACTTGGTTAGGGTAAGGTGAAAATGCAAGCATGACCCTAACTAGGTAGGCTCCCTATAATAGGCTTAGATCTAAAGCTTGTCTACCCAATCCCCTCACATGTAGGACATAAAAGTTTGGACAGCATAACGACCCTATACTGCACAGACTATACCCTTGTTTTACCATGAGAAGGAGCAAGCCTTCCTACGGTAATCCTTCGGGATAAGTCTCATCTGGGTAGGAGCCTAATAACATCCCTTGAGGGTTGAATACATAGGGTCTCCATAGATTGGTGTGGGGTAGGTTAAGGTTCTCAGAGTCACAGACCACATCCAAATCATTCCACTACGAGAGGGGCTAGCCCTTTCGTGAGGACGACTTTGGAAGGATCTACTCTGAGTGTGGCATCAATGCATTTTAGGGGACGTTGCATCCCCTGTGACGCCCCCAATCTATACCCCCAATTAACAGGCAAATAAAGCACTAAAAGAAAATTCAAAATTTCGTCAGAGTACATTTGAAATTCCGACATAGAAAGGGAGGAATCACATCAATTGAAACAAAACATAGCATACAACACCTGCTCATAAAGATATGCAACTGTGGGGTAGCAATCATACAGAGGAAACTTTGTTCCTTACACCCACTTTTCAGAAATTAGAATTAAAGCGGAAAATCTAAAATCTGATTAACATATATACATATACACATGTAAACAGTTTGTCATACATAAGGTAGCATATGTACAACCAAAATATATCATCAGATATACAAAATAATCGCAAACGGCCACCCTAGCTACCCGGAGTCACATATCAGAGCCGACCGACAAAAGAATGAAGATGCAAAGCTTCACAAAAAGAATACCTCCAGCAACTCTAATCTGCAACGCCTCATAGAGCGTTATAAAACAGCAGAAGGGTGAGAAAAACAACCATAATATAATTGAATAAAATTATATATAATAACACATAATTGTATAAGTAACACATTCTCACCACAACCACATATAGCATAATACCGCACAATTCTCAAGCATCAAATACCATTACACACCACACATATACCATACAATCATCAATCACAGTCACAAATTCACACACAATTAATTCATGATTTATGCAATGCACATAGACCGACACAACGACTCTATGCACATGCCATGCGGTACCGACTTCCAATGTCTCTTGTCTCATCATCAGTTCACTCAGGAACTATTGGAACCATCGCTCGTTACTGAGAATCTCAAGTAACTCCCCGTCGGGCCTACGATGTTCACCCGTCGCTTTAGGTCCTCAGGCATCGCCTCATATTTTCGAGGCACACGACGTTAAGGATTGCTTTAAGTCTCCAAAGGAGCCCACAATCGTCTATAACCACCGCTTTAGGTCCTCAGGCATCGCCTCATATTTTCGAGGCACACGATGTTATAGCAATTTCCCTCAGGAATTAAACCGTCACTCAGGACGTTTCCACAATGCACATTATGATGCTTGGCATACAATGACTCGTGACACTCACATTGCATCCATGCACATATTCATAATCATGCACATTTATCAAATACCACACTTAGCATTTTCTTGCCTTTCGGCCACAAAGCATCATCGCAACAGCACATAAGTCATCTCACGTACAAAACAACAACATACGGCATAATACACGTCAATTCCACACCATTAAAATGACAAAAATCGATAACCGACACTATTCACATTTCTCGACAAAATTTAATCGGCTAACAATTCTCAAAACCTCATAATCATAAAGTACAACTCGATACCTTTCTAACGACACCAAGAATTCAAAAATCGGATAATCGGAACCAAAGTTACGGACGAAAACGAAAGTGATATTTTGAAAAGTCACATTTTGCAAAAGTCCTGCCCGTACGCGTATCACTATGAGCCATACGCGTATGAACAGAGATCTCATTTTCCCAAAGTTCACGTGTAAAAACCCATACGCGTAATGCCCTCTCTCGTACGCGTATTGCCATGAAATGCTACGCGTATCATACGCAAATGGGCAGATGGCCGAGAAAACCAGCCGCCCATACGCGTATTGCCCTCATGGCTCGCCCACCATACGTGTAACGCCAAGGTTCATACGCGTATGAACATGTCCCATACGCGTATGACCTGGAAATCTCAGAAAAATTCTGCAGAACAATGTTCTGCGTTTTTCCACCCCAATCATCCAATTTCTTCACCTAAAACTCAGAAAAACAGCAATTTGAAGTGTAATAACATACCACAAACATGTATGAACAATCAACAATGCATTCAACAAGATTTTTACCACAATCAAATTCATTTCTAATCAATTTTTACACAATCTAGGTTTTACTAATATTCTCCAAATCAATCCAAAAACAACAACAAAACACATACATAATCGTATACAATCATAGAATAATCGAGTTTCGCACCCTTACCCGATTAATCGATTCCTAGAAATTGTTCTTGATGATTTTTCCACTCTTTCTCCAATTTTCTCTCTTCTCCTCTTTTCTTCTCTTTTTCCTTCTTTCTTCTTTCTTTCTCTCTATTTTTCCTTCCCTTTTCTTTTCTATTTTCTTTTCTTTCTTACTAACTTAGTAAAAATATCTATGAAATGCCCAAAATACCCCCACACTCAAATATCCCGCAAATGTTCCCAAAACGCAATAAAATATAATCACGACGAAAAATAACATATTTTCACATAAAAGTCGAGAATAAAATAAAATAATAATAAAATAATCCAAAAAGACTCAATAAAATAAAATTGGCAAAACGGGGTGTTACAATTCTCCCCCACTTAGAAATTTTCGTCCTCGAAAATCTTACCTGATACAAACAACTCTGGATACGACTCCCGCATCCTACTCTCTAACTCCCACGTCAAGTTACCATCAGCAGCGCCTCCCCACGCCACTTTCACAAGTGTAATCTCCTTGCCCCTCAACCGCTTCACCTCGCGATCCAAAATCCTAACTGGTAAAGTCTCGACCGTAAGGTTATCCCTTACCTCAACCTCGTCCATTGGAATAACATGTGAAGGGTCCGGAACATACTTCCGAAGCTGTGAAACATGAAACACATCATGCAAATTCGACAGATTCGGCGGCAACGCCACACGATACGCCACAGCACCAACTCTCGCAGATATTTGGTAAGGACCAATAAATCGAGAAGTAAGCTTCTAAGATTTCAAAGCACGACCAACGCCCGTTACCGGCGTAACCCTCAGAAATACGTGATCTCCCTCTTGAAACTCAAGATCCTTCCGTCTCCGATCATGATAACTCTTTTGTCTATCCTGAGAAGCCTTCATTTTCTCACGAATAGACTTTACCTTTTCCGTCGTTTGTTGCACCAAATCCGGTCCAACCACCGAACTTTCACCTGTTTCGTGCCAACACAACGGCGTTCTACATCTTCGTCCATATAAGGCCTCAAAAGGTGCCATTCCAATACTAGAATGGAAACTATTATTATACGTGAACTCAACCAAAGCAAGATAACCGTCCCACGCACCACCTTGTTCCAAAACACACGCTCTCAACAAATCCTCCAAAGACTGAATCGTTCTTTCGGTCTGACCATCCGTCTGCGGATGATAAGCCGAACTCAACCTCAATCTAGAACCCAAAGCCTTTTGTAAACTTTCCCAAAATCTAGATGTAAATCTAGGATCTCGATCAGAAATAATACTCAATGGAATCCCATGCAATTTCACCACCACACTGATATAGATCTCAGCTAACCGTTCTAAAGAAAAACTGATGTCAATCGGAATAAAATGCGCCGATTTAGTCAGCCTGTCAACAATCACCCAAATAGCATTATGCCCACGCTGAGTGTTCGGTACTCCCGTCACAAAATCCATCGAAATGCTATCCCACTTCCACTCAGGAATATCCAACGGTTGCAACAAACCACTAGGTCTCAAATGTTCCACTTTCGATTTTTGACAAGTCAAACATGCATACACAAACTGAGCCACGTCTCTTTTCAAACCAGACCACCAGAAAATCTTCTTCAAATCTTGGTACATCTTATTCGCACCCGGATGCATACTTAAATTACTCCGGTGTCCTTCCTCCAAAATCATTCTTTTCAACTCCGCATCATCAGGAATACAAATACGACCACGAAACCTCAAAACACCAAAATTATCCACCTTGAAATCCACATTCTCATTCCTTATCAAATCAACGAATTTCAAATCCAGTTTTTGTTTCTCACTTACCGACAACAAAAATTCATTAGTAACTTTCAACATTCCAAGCCTTACACTAACCGATGTCACTTCACATACCAAACTCAAGTCTCTAAACGACTCCAAAAGTTCCAACTCTTTCACCATCAATGCGGACATATGCAACGATTTCCGGCTCAATGCATCGGCTACCACATTAGCTTTACCAGGATGGTAATTCAAGCCAAAGTCGTAGTCTTTCAAGAATTCCAACCATCTCCGCTGTCTCATGTTCAACTCTTTCTGATCAAATAAATATTTCAAGCTTTTATGATCACTAAAGACTTCGAACCTCGCACCATAGAGATAGTGCCTCCAAATCTTCAACACAAAAACCACAGCCGCTAATTCAAGATCATGAGTAGGATAGTTTTTCTCATGAACTCTTAACTGCCTTGAAGCATAAGCTACAACCTTACCTTCCTGCATCAGAACACCACCCAAACAAATTAAAGAAGCATCGCAGTACACAACAAACGGTTCATTAGGATCAGGTAAAATCAGAATCGGAGCTGTCGTCAATCTTCTCTTCAGCTCACAAAAACTTTCTTCACATTGAATATCCCAAATGAATGCTTTGCCCTTACAAGTCAACTGCGTCAAAGGAAGAGCTAGCTTAGAAAAACCTTCAATGAACCTCCGGTAATAACCAGCCAAACCCAAAAAGCTTCGAATTTCAGTAACGGATCTAGGAGCCTCCCATTGTAGAACTGCTTCTACTTTAGATGGATCCACAGCAATACCATTACCTGAAATTACGTGCCCAAGAAAACTCACCTCAGACAACCAGAATTCACACTTGGACAATTTGGCAAAAAGCTTCCTTTCCTTCAACACCTGCAAAACAATACGCAAATGCTCTGCATGTTCCTCACGAGACTTAGAATAGATTAAAATATCATCAATAACACCACCACAAAACGATCCAAATGCTCGTGGAAAATCCGATTCATGTATTCCATAAACACACCAGGCGCGTTAGAAACCCCGAACGGCATCACCGAATATTCATAATGACCGTACCGTGTTCTAAAGGCCGTCTTCTGAATATCCTCTTCTTTCACTCTTATCTGATGGTACCCCGATCTCAAATCAATCTTACTAAATACACAAGCACAAACCAACTGATCCATCAGATCATCAATCCTTGGAAGCGGATACTTATTCTTAATCGTCACTTTGTTCAACTGGCGATAATCAATACATAATCGCATACTCCCATCTTTCTTTTTCACTAACAAAACTGGAGCACCCCAAGGAGAAACACTTGGTCTCACGAACCTCTTCTCCAATAAGTCACTTAACTGCTTTTTCAACTCCACCAATTCAGATGCTGACATTCTATAAGGTGCCATAGAAACAGGTCTAGTACCAGGAACTAGATCTATAGAAAATTCAACTTCTTTCTCTGGCGGTACATCTGAAATATCATCAGGAAACACCTCTGGAAATTCGCACACAACAGGAAACACCTCCAATGAAACTTGACTATCCATAGTCAAAGATGCAAACAAACCAAACAACTGAGCTTCATCCGCCAAAAGTTTCTTCAACTCTTTGGTAGATAAGAAACTCGAGTCTTCGTCTTCCCCAAGAGAAGGAAACCTTACAAGCTTATGATAACAATCAATGTGCACCCGATTGAATTGCAACCAATTCATTCCCAACACCACATCTAAACCTTCCAACGGTAAACACACCAAATCCATCGCAAAGTCTTTACCATAAATGGTCAAAGGACAACTCAAACACACTAAAGAAGTAGTTACTGACCCCATCGCTGGAGTATCGATAACCATCTCACCATCCATCGAAGACAACCCAAGATTCAAACGTTCCGCGCACTCAGACGAAATAAACGAATGAGTCGCTCCAGTTTCAATAATAGCAATTAAAGGCGTATTATTAATAAAGCAAGTACCTCTTATCAGACGATCAACACTTGAAGTCTGAGTTCCCGCCAATGAAAACACTTTCCCACTAGTCGGAGCTTTCTTCTGATTCGGACACTTCGAGCTAATGTGACCAGGTTCCCCACAGTTATAACACTTCACTACATTCTTCCTTTTACAATCAGCTAAAACATGTCCGATACCACCACAATTAGAACACTTATCCACTTTCTTCCTACATTCCATCTGGCGATGACCCAATTCACCACATTTAAAACACCTAGGAGCATTAGACATACCTTCTCCACTTGACCTTCGATCAAAATTACCCCTTTGTTTACCTTTATCAGCCGGTGACACATACGGACCACCACGGAACTGTTGTTTCCCTTTCCTGTCACTTACACTTTTATAGTGAGCAGAACGAGCCTTACTATCTTCATCATAAATCCTACAGCATTCTACCAAATTAGCAAACCTTCGAATCCTCTGATAACCAATAGCCTGCTTTATCTCAGGACGCAAACCACTTTCATACTTCACACACTTTGAAAATTCAGCAGTCGCTTCCACATAATGAGGATAAAACTGCACAAGTTCCACAAACTTAGCAGTATAGTCAATAACCGACATATTACCTTGTTTTAGCTCTAAAAACTCAATCTCTTTCTTTCCTCGGACATCCTCCGGAAAATACTTCCTTAGAAACTCTCGGCTAAACACTTCCCAAGTAATCTCTTCTTCCTCCTCCTCAGCTTCCAACACCTGACGAGTACTGACCCACCAGTCATCAGCCTCTTCGTGTAGCATATGAGTGCCCAACCTCACTTTATAATCATCGTCATCACAATCCATTACCCTAAAAATCCTCTCAATCTCTTTCAACCACAACTGCGCACCATCCGGATCATGTTTCCCTTTAAAGACCGGCGGCTTATTCTTTCTAAACTCATCATTTCCTGCAGCATTCGGTGCACCCTGCACAGCTCGTGCCATAGCCTCCATCGCAGCAGCCAAAGCAGCATCATTACGACCAGCCATATTCTGTTTGTCCAAATACAGAAACTATGGTTAAACAACAACTCGTCCAACACAACTCGCCCAATATGCCAGACACAACAGACACAACAGACCCAACTGACACGGACTGGCTCTGATACTACTTAATGTGAAGCCCCCGATCTATACCCCCAATTAACAGGCAAATAAAGCACTAAAAGAAAATTCGAAATTTCGTCAGAGTACATTTGAAATTCCGGCATAGAAAGGGAGGAATCACATCAATTGAAACAAAACATAGCATACAACACCTGCTCATAAAGATATGCAACTGTGGGGTAGCAATCATACAGAGGAAACTTTGTTCCTTACACCCACTTTTCAGAAATTAGAATTAAAGCGGAAAATCTAAAATCTGATTAACATATATACATATACACATGTAAACAGTTTGTCATACATCAGGTAGCATATGTACAACCAAAATATATCATCAGATATACAAAATAATCGCAAACGGCCACCCTAGCTACCCGGAGTCACATATCAGAGCCGACCGACAAAAGAATGAAGACGCAAAGCTTCACAAAAAGAATACCTCCAGCAACTCTAATCTGCAACGCCTCATAGAGCGTTATAAAACAGCAGAAGGGTGAGAAAAACAACCATAATATAATTGAATAAAATTATATATAATAACACAGAATTGTATAAGTAACACATTCTCACCACAACCACATATAGCATAATACCGCACAATTCTCAAGCATCAAATACCATTACACACCACACATATACCATACAATCATCAATCACATTCACAAATTCACACACAATTAATTCATGATTTATGCAATGCACATAGACCGACACAACGACTCTATGCACATGCCATGCGGGTACCGACTTCCAATGTCTCTTGTCTCATCATCAGTTCACTCAGGAACTATTGGAACCATCGCTCGTTACTGAGAATCTCAAGTAACTCCCCGTCGGGCCTACGATGTTCACCCGTCGCTTTAGGTCCTCAGGCATCGCCTCATATTTTCGAGGCACACGACGTTAAGGATTGCTTTAAGTCTCCAAAGGAGCCCACAATCGTCTATAACCACCGCTTTAGGTCCTCAGGCATCGCCTCATATTTTCGAGGCACACGATGTTATAGCAATTTCCCTCAGGAATTAAACCGTCACTCAGGACGTTTCCACAATGCACATTATGATGCTTGGCATACAATGACTCGTGACACTCACATTGCATCCATGCACATATTCATAATCATGCACATTTATCAAATACCACACTTAGCATTTTCTTGCCTTTCGGCCACAAAGCATCATCGCAACAGCACATAAGTCATCTCACGTACAAAACAACAACATACGGCATAATACACGTCAATTCCACACCATTAAAATGACAAAAATCGATAACCGACACTATTCACATTTCTCGACAAAATTTAATCGGCTAACAATTCTCAAAATCTCATAATCATAAAGTACAACTCGATACCTTTCTAACGACACCAAGAATTCAAAAATCGGATAATCGGAACCAAAGTTACGGACGAAAACGAAAGTGATATTTTGAAAAGTCACATTTTGCAAAAGTCCTGCCCGTACGCGTATCACTATGAGCCATACGCGTATGAACAGAGATCTCATTTTCCCAAAGTTCACGTGTAAAAACCCATACGCGTAATGCCCTCTCTCGTACGCGTATTGCCATGAAATGCTACGCGTATCATACGCAAATGGGCAGATGGCCGAGAAAACCAGCCGCCCATACGCGTATTGCCCTCATGGCTCGCCCACCATACGCGTAACGCCAAGGTTCATACGCGTATGAACATGTCCCATACGCGTATGACCTGGAAATCTCAGAAAAATTCTGCAGAACAATGTTCTGCGTTTTTCCACCCCAATCATCCAATTTCTTCACCTAAAACTCAGAAAAACAGCAATTTGAAGTGTAATAACATACCACAAACATGTATGAACAATCAACAATTCATTCAACAAGATTTTTACCACAATCAAATTCATTTCTAATCAATTTTTACACAATCTAGGTTTTACTAATATTCTCCAAATCAATCCAAAAATAACAACAAAACACATACATAATCGTATACAATCATAGAATAATCGAGTTTCGCACCCTTACCCGATTAATCGATTCCTAGAAATTGTTCTTGATGATTTTCCCACTCTTTCTCCAATTTTCTCTCTTCTCCTCTTTTCTTCTCTTTTTCCTTCTTTCTTCTTTCTTTCTCTCTATTTTTCCTTCCCTTTTCTTTTCTATTTTCTTTTCTTTCTTACTAACTTAGTAAAAATATCTATGAAATGCCCAAAATACCCCCACACTCAAATATCCCGCAAATGTTCCCAAAACGCGATAAAATATAATCACGACGAAAAATAACATATTTTCACATAAAAGTCGAGAATAAAATAAAATAATAATAAAATAATCCAAAAAGACTCAATAAAATAAAATTGGCAAAACGGGGCGTTACATCCCCCGCAAAAACATTTTCGTTCCACTTTAGGTTCTAGGATTATCCTCCAAGCTTTGGGTTTTAGCTTCACTCCTTTTTTTTATGTCCCAATCCCTTGCATGATAATAGAAAAAACAAAATGTTAAATAAATAAATATATGAAATAAAAATAAATAAATAACAATAAAAAAATAAAAAAACCAAAATAACATCCAAGACAAACAAATCCCTAAATCCTAAGGCTAGGATTGACTCTCGCTAGGAAGGAGTCCCCAGCAGAGTCGCCAGCAGTCGCGGCCGGCAAAAATATTCGAGTCGCCACCATATTTTTTAAGGAAAATAATGATAAACCTAAAAATCCTTAATCCTAAGGTAGAGATTCCTACGGTTCGGGAGTCGGTTAAGTGAAGGGAAGGTGTTAGACACCCCTCACTTCCATTGTACTCAATGGGATCCACCTTTGAATTTAGGGCATGTTTGTTTGTCTAAATGAAAAGAAAACCTAAGTTTTTTCCTAATTATACTCGCTAGGGTTGGTTTGCAACCCTATGCCTACGTACCCTCAAAATGAAGGATCAGAGTAACCGTAGTTCACCTCCCCTATTCCTACCCCCTAATCATATTCCTAAATCTCAAATCCTATCCCTAAATCCCATCCACTATTTATACTCTTGGATAAAGAGATTCTATCCCTTAAATCTAGTGTTTATACTCCTAGATGAGGAGTTATATCCCTTAAATCCCTTTGTCCATTGTTTATACTCTCGGAGGAAGAGTTTTATCCCAAAAATCCATATCCCATCCCTTATTTAGGCTCTCGGACCAAGAGCTTTATCCCTTATATAAATTCCTTTGAAAAAATCCCTTAAACATCCTTTATAAAATCAATTTCTAATTTTTTTTATAAAAAAAAGAAATAAAAAATGTCATTTTATGCTGATAAACAAAAATTTATATCCAAAAACCTCCAAATCCCAAAATAACCCCTAAAAGTATTTTACTATTCCAAAATTAAAATAAAATAAAAATTAATTTATTTTTTTAAACCCAAACCCCATATTTACAAAAATCCTACGTTTAGATTAAAAAAGAAATTTGACATAAATATATGAACCCTTCATTATAAAATATATCAATGTAAATAATTATTTATAAAAAAAATCTTTAAGATCCTAATTCATAAACCCCTTATAAAATGATTAATTAAATAATAACTTAAACCATTATTTTAATAAAATTAAACAAAAAAACCAAGTGGAGATTAAATAATGAATTAAATTAAATAATTAATTATATAAAAAAACCAAAAAAACAAACCTATTTTAACAAATTAAATTAAGGAATTAATTTAATTGTTAAAAACTAAAAAACCTATTTTACAATTTAAATTAAGGAATTACTTTAATTGTAAAAAACTAAAAAAAACCTATTTTACAATTTAAATTAAGGAATTAATTTAATTGTAAATTGTAAAAAAAAAAAATAACAACTTAAATTAAGAGAATAATTTAATTGTCAATAATCTAAAAAATTTAACAAATAAAAACAAAAAATGAATTAAAAAAAAAACCCAAACCCTATAAAGTCCAAAATAATCCCTAATTGTAGCTTAATCCCATATTTTATTTATCCCAAAAAATATATTAAATCTTACCCCTTGGATTTTCCTAAAATATCCCATTTTATTTGTAAAAAATCCCTTTTAATTTCATTGGAAAATGAATTAATTGTAATAAAAAATGTATCTTGATTTATTAAATATTTTATGATTAAACTCTTATTCATAATTTTACTCCTGATTTTAATCCTTTGAAATCTCAATATTTTAACCCTAATATTTATCCCTAATTGTATCCCTTGATTATCTCAAAATACTAATTCAAAATATATAATCTAAAATTAATCCTCAATTAAAATCCCTAATTATTTTTTTTGTATTTTTGTATTCCAAATTAAGCATAATTATTATTATTATTTATATTAATCCCGTTACTAAATGATATCTCTAAATATATTATATACAAAATACTAACTAAAGAAGGACTAATTATTGGAAAATCAATAAATGAGTTAATAATAAATAAAAGGCTGCTGAAAAGGGGGACGCCCTTCCATTCACGTTTTTACTATTTTTTTAATTTTAATATTCCAATGCCATATGACCTTTGTAGATTAAATTAACTAATCATTATTATTATTCATCTAATTATTTTTTATTAGTAAATATGATTTTTAATAAATATGATTTTCAATTTTAAAACAAGTTAACAAAATTTGATTTGGTTATTATTAGGATTAGTTTATTACAAAAAATACTAAAATTGATCACTTAAGGTTTTTTAGTTTACTATGTACAAACAAATATTTAGATTTCTATTCACATTAACTTACACAACACAATATAGAGGATGATCAGATAAGAAATTACCGGCCCGAAAGTTATCGGGGGAAGAATTCCACAACGCGAGCTCCGTTCTTTCCCTTTTTTTTTTGTTCCTTCTCCTTCTCCTTCAACTTGGACTGGTGATTGGGCTTCAAGATGGAGTTTAGGGTTTTGTTGTTGTTGTTCTTCAGTGTGAAGAACAACAACTTTTGGGGTTGTGAATATGTAAATTGTGGGTGATCCAAATAGGAGGGACAAGGACTCTATTTATAGGGAAAATTTAGGTCAAAAAAATTAAATGTGATTGAATCAAATAGGAAAGATTTAATTTGACCAGATTTATTTTATTTCTTAAAGCCCAAGCCAATGAATCTGGATTGATTCATGGTTTGGTGAATTTAAATAAAAAATATTTTAAAATTAAAAAGAAATATTCTAATAATAAACAAATGGAAAAAGATTTAATTTGATTGATAATTGATATGAATCCCATTTAATCCAATTAAAAAAAAAAGATTTGATTTTTATTTATTTTTGTTATTTTTTTGAGATTTTTCCCATAAAATATTGATTTTAATGAAACAATCATATTTTAAAAATTGCATTAAAAACAAATACGAAAATTAAAAATTAAATATAAAAAAATGATATTTTTGTGTTTTTTTATTAAAAAAATAAAAAGAAAAAAGTTTGTAAATAAAGGAAAAACAAATCAAACATTAAAAGTGAGGAAGGTGGGATTCGAACTCACAACCTCTCACACTTATAGCCCTTATACCCCTCTTTCTACCAATTGTACCATTTTACTTATTCAAAATAAAGTGGCACTAGAAAGCATATGAAGCGAGTCAAAATTTGGGGTACGACACTCAGGAAGGTACGTTAGACGCTAATGACTCGACTTCCGAAGCAAAAGGCAAAAGACTTGCAAGGCCTTTCAAAGTGTTGTACCACAAGGAACAAGTGATTGATGGCAAAGGTGTTCCCCCACTTGGGCCCGAAAACTGAAGTCGTCTGAAATCAATTCGCCGAAGTTGGCTGTATTTTGTTCATTTCAGTATTTTCAATTGTATTTCCTTTGTGTTGAATTTGTGTTTGCTTATAAGCTTTGTTGTACTTTTAAATTGGCAAGATTAATGAAATGTTTGTGCACCTTTTGATTAAGTCCATTCGTTTCACTCATTTACTGTTATATTCATAAAAGAAAAAATATATCTTTATCTTGTTTCTTTCCACCTATCAAACTGTTTGTTTAAGCAAAGATTGGGGAGGATGATGAAAATATTATCCACAATTGCTGTGGTATGTTTTCGATTAAATCTTCCTAAGGATGTAAGGCATTGGTTCAATTCCCAAACACTGGAGAAATAAGGAAGATAATCCCTCGTTAACCGTTCGAGCCTAGAAGTAGGAGTTTTCTTTCCTTACACAAAAAACCCTTAAATCTCAACCTTGGGGCAGGGTAGTTCTCAGTTTAACTTGGTTATGCATTCGAATGCAAGCGCTTCATGTAAGACACCAGTCAGCCCTCTCAAATCAAATGAGTAAATATTGTACAAGTTGTTCCTCCAAGTAACAAATAAGGAAGGACCATCAAGAGATCCTTACCCGAAGAATGAGCCGAGCCCATTCCAAGGCAAAAGCCAAGAAAGATGGGAACCCCAAAACTTCGCCTCTCACAAGAAGGCTTGTACAACATCCAAAAAGAAGAGGTCTCATAACCTCAACAAAAAGAAGAGGTCTCGTGACCTCAACAAAAAAAAGAGGTCTCATAACCTCAGTAAAGACAAAAGAGGTATCAAAACCTCAGCAACGAAGGATAACCAAATGATATAAGGGAGTAGTGACTACCAAGGTGTCTGAATCATCATCAACTATCATCAATTCGTTTCCTAACCTTTGGAAACTTGAATGTATAACTTGAGTTAACTGAGTGTAGGATTGGAGTTCATCACGAAGATTGGGTAGGGACAAATAAACTTTGAGCCTTTATCCTTTGTTTCTTAAACCGTGAACCAGACCATGTTACAACCCTTAAAAGACCTAATTGAGGTAAGGTTGTTTTGAAAGCATACTACAACAAGGTTGATTAACCAGACTCCTAATAATCTTTGCTAATTGTGTGTGTTGATCACTTCATCTGTCATTCTGTAAATGACTAGATCCACTTTGTTTTGATTTAATTATTCCACCGTGTGTGTTTCACCAATAAACTTTGTTTTCAAAAGCTTGCATGAATTTTGCATTGAAATTGCCAATTTTTAATGAACAATACTTGTTTGCAAGACAATTCAATATCAAAGGATCCCCAACAAATGCAGCCAGCTAGGGAATTTGACTTCATAAAGGGCTCAGTCTAGGGAATATCCTCCATAGATCAAGCATCCCAAGAGCTACTAAATCAAGGGCAGAAACTCTTCAAGTTCAGAATATTGGGGCAAGCCTTCTTGAGGTCATCATGTGACAAGTATTTCAAGGGAAGGACTCCAAAAACCCACCAACAAGGGCAAGTTTATTTCCCAGTCATATTATAGCATTCTAAGGGCTTTGTATTGCGAATACAGTAATCTGGGGCAGTTCTGTCGAGATTAACAAATCTCTTCAAGAGTTTGAAGATATTGAAGCACCTGGTATGCCAATTCTTCTGTAAAATCCTTTTGATGACTTATCCTCGCAAACCAGTTAATTAGAAGCAGCTAGGTCGAGATTCGACAAATGTCTCAAAGGTTAGTTACTCTGGGGCACTTCCTTCACAGATCAACCAGTCTGAAGAGCAAGTTCAAAGACTTTGTTGTGCAAACGCCGTTAATCTGGGGTAGTTACGCTGAGATTCATGAATCTAAGAGTTTGAAGATATTTAGGCATTTCGTATGCCGATTCTTCTGTAAAATCCTCTTGATATTTTCTCCCAACATACCATGTAATCTGAGGCAGAGAAGATTTAAAGATTACCTGTTGCAAGAGCTGTTGTTTATTATGGTGATCATCATACAAGTCAGGATGCAAAATTACCCTGTTCTTGTGATATCCTTTGCCAACTTCCCAGTAAATTGTTACTTCGGTCAAGCTTGGCCAATCTCCATGGATCTTCCTCCTCCAGTAAGGAAATCAAGCTCAAGATGGCAATCCTAGTGAAGTCACGATGCTATACCTCAGGTGGAATACTCTTTTTCCCAGTGAAGTTGTTGATCTTGCTTATTCATCCCCAGTAGTGGTCTAATCTGATGAGGTCGGCTGGGTATCCTTGTCAAGATGTTTATTTCATCTCCAGTTTCACTTTTTGTTTGTTTTATCAGTATAAGCATAAACATGGCATACATGCACTCATATGTATAGCATCTTAGCATTTTGCTACCCTTTTCTGGTGTTTACCTATTTTGTTCACTTTGGCGTTTATCTCCCCAAGTGACTGGGTTTGTCTTCTCTCTCCAATAGAGTCGTCAGCCCTTAGGTATAAAGTGCCCATTCTTTCTGAATTCCCCATAGAGTTTGATTCTCGTGGAAGATGGTTGGTTCAATTATCTTTTCCACATTTGGATAAGATAAATCCTCATTTGAGTTCATTCCTCAATTGAAGTTTTGTTTGACCGTTTCTTCCTAACTTGTTCCTAGATTGAACTTTGGTCCCTGGCAGGTGTGGTTTCCGAACCTATCTTTGAATGTACATTTATTTTGCACCGTGTCTCGCAAGAAGCATCTTTTACAGATCCACGTTGAAGACATGATCCTTTCTCCAGCAGTGTTGTAATATCAACATCTCCTTGGAATTTATACCCAACAACAAGTGGAAATCTCCTTAAGAAGCTTGTTTTGCTATCATCACCTCTACAATAATAAGTGGCAATCTCTCTCACAAGAAGCTTATCCGTCCTTGGATTTACTCATACTTCTACAGTTACAAATAATGTTACCTTCAATCAGTCACTTTCCATCAACCTGTTTGATGTGATCCCTATTTGAGTTGTTCCTTGCCGTCAAACCTTTTGATGATGTGAACCTTCAAATATGCTTTGTTCCTTGCCATCAAACCTTTTGATGATGTGAACCTTCAAATATGCCTTATTCCTTACCATCAAACCTTTTGATGGTGTGAACCTTCAAATATGCCTTGTTCCTTGCCATCAAACCTTTTGATGATGTGAACCTTCAAATATGCCTTGTTCCTTGCCATCAAACCTTTTAATGGTGTGATCCTTCAAATATGCCTTGTTCCTTGCCATCAAACCTTTTGATGATGTGAACCTTCAAATATACCTTGTTCCTTGCCATCAAACCTTTTGATGATGTGAACCTTCAAATATGCCTTGTTCCTTGCCATCAAATCTTTTGATGATGTGAACCTTCAAATATGCCTTATTTCCTTGCCGTCAATCTGTTTGATGAGGTGTTTCGAGTTCAGGTTTCGTACCCTCGGATATGTATTATTTCCTTGTCGTCAATCTGCTTGAAGAGGTGTTCCGAGTTCAGGTTTCGTACCATCGGATATGTATTATTTCCTTGCCGTCAATCTGTTTGATGAGGTGTTCCGAGTTCAGGTTTCGTACCCTCGGATACGTATTATTTCCTTGCCGTCAATCTGTTTGATGAGGTGTTCCGCGTTCAGGTTTCGTACCCTCGGATACGTGTTATTTACTTGTCGTCAATATGTTTGATGAGGTGTTCCGAGTTCAGGTTTCGTACCCTCGGATATGTATTATTTCCTTGTTGTCAATCTGTTTGATGAGGTGTTCCGAGTTCAGGTTTCGTACCCTCGGACATGTATTATTTCCTTGCCGTCAATCTGTTTGATGAGGTGTTCCGAGTTCAGGTTTTGTACCCTCGGATATGTATTATTTCATTCCGTCAATCCTTTGACGTGGATAATGTTCGCCGATTTCAATTTCTTCATTCTGTCAATCCTTTAATGTGGATGATGTTATATGCCTTTTTTACGATGTCAATTTCTTCATTTTGTCAATCCTTTGACGTGGATGATGTTATATGCCCTTTTTGACGATGTGAACTTTGTTCAGCTATAACCCAAAACATCAGGTCAACTGTTGAACCTCAATCCAGGCCTACCTCATATTGGTGTCCAAAGTTCAGTCCTTGCTGGCAATCCAACTCAAATTGGTGAATACTGACATGTCACTTCTGAGTCCAATCCTTGTTGGCAGTTTAATCTGGTTCCCAGCAGAGGTTCAGTCATTATCAATTTCGAAGTCCAGTCCTTGCTGGCAAACTGACTGACATGTCACTTCTGAGTCCAATCCTTGTTGGCAGTTTAATCTGGCTCCCAGCAGAAGTTCAGTCATTATCAATATCTCTTTGCATGTCACTTCTGAGTCCAATCCTTGTTGGCACTTTAATCTGGTTCCCAGCAGAAGTTCAGTCATTATCAATATCTCTTTGAAGGTCCTTGTGATTGATCATCATTTGGCACACGCAGAGTTTGTCTCTGTCTTTTCTGGTTTTTCTTGAGAATCCCGTTTGAACTCTTCAGTATAAGAAATCCCTAGAAAACCTTCTTGGATGTCTATCCTTTTATTATAAACTGATCCCCCAGTGGAGATCACGTCTTCTTTCTGGTTTCATGCTCAGTAAGAATGTGTTTTTCCCCAGTGTCGTCCGGTCACATATGAACCTGTTATCCACCTCTCGGGATCTTTCCCCGGTGGAGAATACCTCTCTGACTCCTATCTCCAGTAAGGACCTGTAGGGTTTTCCCCTCATAATTTTTCTATCCCCAGTGTTCCCTTAGAGTCTCCCCAGTTGAGTCTCTTTTGTTGGTTAGTCTGCATCCCCAGTGAGTCTTCCTTGTGGATACTAACCTTCATCCTTCTCCAGTAAAGCTCACCCGTTTTTGGTTGCTCTTTATCTCTGTTGTCCTATTTTGTCTGCATTTTTTTTGCACTATCATGGCATCATATCATTATACTAGAAGTTCATGGCATGTCAGCATTTGCATGTTTGTTGCCTGTCCTTAGCATCTGCATTCCATCTAAGGGCAAAATTTTTGGTTTGCTATATTTAAATACCTTTCACCTTGATGTCCCGAGGATTTCCTTTCCTCGTGCCATCCGGTAAGCTATTTAAATAGGGGCAACTGTTGTACCCCAAATTTTATCCCTTAGATGTCATAACATCTTGCATTAACATTTAGGTTCAATCATCTATGCATTGTTAACGGACCACTTCATCTTGCAAATTTGTTTCTTTTGTGAAAGCCAGGACTTACACAAAGAGGAGGGCAAAGTCTCATAATCCAAGCTCTCATATGATTCAAGGAAAGAAGGATAACTGTGGCTCCGAATGCAATCATTTGAGTTCATCTACATCCAAGAAGTCCATTTCAACAAGCAATCAAGTGTGTTTGGTTCCTATTACACGGGCCTTGAGCCACAAGTTCACCATGCCTCAAACTAGGGATTTGGTCAAGAAAGTTAACCATTGCCTTTGATGTTGATCAAGACATGATCCCAAGCCGTGGGACTTGATTCCATGTGACAATAGGCATCCTTAGAGTCCATCTATGGGCATTGGGAGAGATTGGAGAGGCAAGATCACCAGGATTCATCCAGTTGTATTCTGAGGAAGATTAGGGTTTGACTGAGACTTTGACTTTTGAGATTTTGATCCAAGATGAAGCATTCAAGTCCTTAATCCATCATGACATGTCTAATTGTTGAGTTAGGGCATGAGAAATCAAGTACTAAGAGCTTTCTTGCAAAGTAAGCAAAGTTTGGTTCATGAAACATTTCAAATGTGGAAATTTCACTACTTGTGCAAAAATTGAGACAGTCATAACTTTCAAACCGCACATCCAATTTGAGTGACTCAAAGCTCAAATGGAAGCTCTTTCCATGATCTTCAAAGTGTATTAGAGGACCCTCTTTCAGAATTTTCTTGGTTTTTAAGTTATGAGACTTGGAACACAATACGCCTTAGGGACTTAGTGAAATCTTGATCATTTTCACTCCAATTTTCATCCCTCTTTGACTCAATTTTTCACTTTGTTCCAAGCTTCACATAAAAAATCTTTGGACATGAAAGTTGTTCCTTGTTCTTCAAGCTTTCCAAGCATGTGTAGAACTCCTCATTTGGATAAACCAATCTCAAGATATGTTGCTTCAAAGTTTGATGTTTCAAATTGAAAAAATTCCATAACTTTGAAATTTTCTAAGTTCTCTTGGACAACATGTTTCATATAACTTCGTTGCATGTTTTCTCACAGTTACAAGCTTCAAATACAAACACTTTCCACATGAACATTGCTCTACCAAATGCCTATTTTTCAAAGAGCCAAAGAGCTCACATATTGGAGCATTGATCATTAGGAAATCATGCGTTAAAGTGGCCATGACACGAATGTTTGTGTACCTTGAAAAATCAGAATTTCATTCTCTATGCACACTAAACTTTGTCACGTATTTTCATATGCTGCATGCTTCAATTTCAGATTTTCCCCAACATAAGTTAACTTTTTTCATGCCAACTGTCCAAAGAATTAAAAACATGTTGTTTGGACCATTGGATGAGAGTTGGTCATGTGCCAAAGGGAGGACCACGATTCATCCTCATGATGCAAGCTATGTTTCCTTTTGAACCATAACCTTAACCATACCTCCCAAGTACCATCATCCTGGTTTCTTTTCATCAGTTCACAATGCTTGGCGTGTTGTCTCATGCATGTGTAATCCCCGAATCTTTCCTCTTTAAGCTTTCACTCTTATGACACAACAAAAGAGAAGTTTGGATGCATATGTTGGATGGTGAATGTGACAGAACTGAACCCTCTTTTCCACTGCCCTTGCTCAGCCGTGAAGCATGTTTTTCTCCAAGGATTGACCAAGTTTGAAGGCTGAAAAGGTCCTTGCACACCCTAATTCTTTCTCCTCAAGACAAAGCAGCCGTCCGTTGGGCATTGACCAACTGCCTCTCCTATAAAAGGAGACATTTTCTCCTTGTTGAAGCATCAGATCAGAATACACTACACTAGAATACCACCACATTTCTCATTATTTCTTTGCAAAAACACCATAAATTTGTTCTCTCTGTGCAACACCAATAATACACACACAAACTCTAAACAATCTGTGAGTTCTGGTTTGGCAAGTGAGAAGAAGGAGAGGAGCATTTTGCAATTGTTGTTAGAAAATTCAGTTCATACTTGAAGGTGCAATGGACTTATTCCACTAGGTACTCCTCTTTCCTTTTTTATTTCATGTTCCAAATGCCATGATCATGTTACCATGCTGTTTACTTTGCACTTGAGATGAATGACCATATGAATGATAGTGTTAAGTTCTTGTAATAACCTTAGGCACTGTTAGTTCTTGGCTTTCTAATGTTTGTATCTTTAGTTATTGAGAGTTTACTTGAGTGTGTGTTAACCTGATAAATATTTTCTCCCACTGCCTCCTGACTCATAACACCATGTTAGAATGCAATGATCATATGGCCAAGTTCAGTTGAATTCCATATTGTTTATGTTGTTAAAACCTTGCATTTTAATGACCTCGTGAAAGATAAATGATTGTTTTGAAGCTGTCGGTTTTGGTTGGTATAATGATCATGCCCTTATGATTTAGTTTGTTTGTTTGGGAGCTGTCCATATTACAAATAACATGAAGGTTTGGTCGAGAACATGCTGTAATGACAAGTTTTTGTTCAAAATTTCTCACAATGATTGACTCCTAACTCTATGCTTAAAAGCATCATGATCATATTGTCATTGTTTTCTTCTTTAAGGCAAGCAAATGATACTGCTGAATGTATGTAATGTTCTTGACATTACCAACTCTTGATGCTATATAGTTGTTGCTAAGGCCATTCTCATGTCAAGACTGTAGGTTCACGTGCTCAAAGTTGTAGGTTTGAAATGTTAATATTAAAAGTTACATAATGCATTTTTGACACTGTCTGTATTGGATGATACAATGTTGTTTTGCTCATGATAATAAATTTGCACGTTTGAAGCTGTAGCGCGGTTTTTGTGACCGCCCACATCCGCCAGCGGATGGGATTGGGTGCTACTTTCTGATTTCTTATTTATCCTATGAAGCTGGAAAGGAAAGGGAAGCTATCTCAAACTAACCTTGCACGCAAATGTTTTCTTTAACAAATGCTAAGAGATTGGGGAGTTCGTGGTCAGGTTATACAATGGGGAGTTGTCAATTACCCATCCTATACATGGTTATCCATGGGTTGTTAGAAATTTTCCACTGTTCTACTATTTTCTACTTGATGGTGTTTGTCTGTAAAAGGGAAAGTTTCTCCTTTGGGAAGGTTGAGAGATATTGAAAAGGTATTTTTGTTGTTTTCAGGTTTTTTGATGTTTTTGATAAGGTACTGGACCTAAGGTTTTTGTTTAGTGTGCTCGCTATGATTTCACAATCTTATGCCTACGTATTCCCGTTAAAGAAAACAGGGAAATCAGAGCAATCGTAGTTCCTCCTATTCTATGGGAGGAAATGGGATATTTGGGTATCTTGTTCAAAGCCCAAGATATGAAGCTAAAGGTCATTTGTATCTTGTTCAAAGCCCAAGATGTGAAGCTAAAAGGGTGTTTGTGGGAATTGATTGAAAAGAGTGAAGAGATTAAAGATTGAGATATGAATATCCGGGAAAAACATCGGAAAATAGAAGGAATATCCGGGAAAACGTCGGACGAAAATAGAAGGAATATATGGGAAAATGTCGGATGTAAAGAAAAGGAATATCCGGGAAAGCTTCGGATGTAAAGAAAAGGAATATCCGGGAAAGTGTCGGATGTAAAGAAAAGGAATATCCGGGAAAGCTTCGGATGTAAAGAAAAGGAATATTCGGGAAAGCGTCGGATGTTAAAAAGAGGGAAGGGTTTTCCTGTGTTTAGAAGGAACTTGAGATTGTCTTTGAGGCTCAAGAGGGAATATAGACTGTCCAAGTCTACTGGGTGTGTCTTTTGTACTATGTGTAAGAGAAAGTACGCTTTGGGATCAAGATCTAGACTAATTTGAAAGACTGCTCTAGTAAGATGACTAATTTCTGTTCCTATACCTCTAAGAGGTCGTCGGGACAATTTGTACAAAGCCCAAGAGAAGGCGAGAATAACTTTTAAGAAGCCGAGGGAAAATTTGTACGAAGCCCAAGAGGAGGCTATCTTCGCTAAGGAAGAATCATTATACGAAGCCTAAGAGGAGGTTGTGAGACACTTCTAAGAAGCCAAAGGGTCCTTGTACAACGCCCAAGAGGAGGCGGGGATGCTTTTAGGAAGCCTGTGGGTCCTTGCACTAAGCCCAAGAGGAGGCTGATGAACAGTTCCATAAGGGGTTTCAGTTGGAACAATGGCCTTCTGTATATGAACTGTTCAAGGGGGGAATTTCCTAGATCTAGTTGTCTAAAATTGTTGTAAAAGAAAATCCTAATTGTCAAAGGAGGGTGAAATATCCGAGAGAACGTCGGATGTAAGGAGACGATGGAAAAAAGAAAAGGTTGCAGATATCCGGGAAAACGTCAAATTGAAAGAGATAAAAATAAAAAGGTCGCTCGCAAAGACTTTGCAGTCTTATGCCTACGTATTCTCAAACGGGATCTTGAGAAATCAGAGCGGTCGTAGTTCGCCCTTAAGGGGCACGAACTACAGAAAATAAAGTTTAAATAGCACGGCGGCGAGAGGGAAAATCTATCCTAAAATTATCATGCTTGGTTGAATATCCTAATGTCTGTCTCATTTCAAACCTAATAGAAAATTAAATTTGAACTAAGAGTTCCTAAAGGAGCATGCATACGTGGTAAAACATCACGGAATAAATAAATACACGGCAAAGCATCGTGACAGATAAAATCATATATGGAAAAATATCATGTCATTTGAAAACATACACGGAAGAACATCGTGTGTGAAACCGAATGCATGGAAAAACATCATGTGATAAAATATACACGGAAGAACATCGTGATATCATGGCAATTGAAAATATATACGGAAAAGCATCGTGTAAAATAAACAGACATTCACGGCAAAACATCGTGACAGATAAAATATACATTCACGGAAAAAACATCGTGAGAATAAAAGCAAGCACGGCAAAACATCGTGTCAGAGTTTTGAAAACTGTACAGGGACTTATACAATGACTGAGGCCCAAAAAGGTTTTCTGTACAAAGGGATGGGTCTTACACTCTCTCAAGAGGCCCAAAAGTATTTTTGAAAATGACTGGTGCATTGTGTATTTACAGGAAATACTTGTTTGCAAGTTTAATTGTTTTTAACATATATGAATAAATCATGCATGGCATACAAGCAAAGCATGTAAATTCGAGTTTACCGTACACCGGTGAACTTTTCCACGCAAGCAGAGGAGCGTCTGATGAGCTCCAAGGCATCAATTAAGAATTTCTGCATCAGATGGACAAACCAAACAAGCAGAGAAAACCAAAGATCGCATAAAAATGCCCTTGATCTCATCAAGTGGTTAGAATTGAATCCAAATTACAAAGTAAATCGAAAAAACAAATATTTAATTACACACATAAATTATTGAAAGTAATTCTAAACCACTGAAAATCAAATAATCGAATAATAATCAATTAAATAATTAGATGATTAATTAAGTTAAAACATATTTAACAAAACTCACTAAACCAAATATTAATTATTAACATAATAATTAATTAATTTAACTTAATGAAAATGAAAATGGGTGTGATTAGTGAAAACAAGATGGGCTAAGCCCAATTCATTTCTGTCCTAAGAAAATATTAAAAGAAAAACTAAAAATAAATAAAAATAGCAATTAAAAGAGGATGGGGGTATTTTGGTATCAGTAGAACAAATTGGGAAAACAACTTACACGATAAACCCTCTTCTTCCTTGCAAGAATCCCTTGTGTTTTCTCCTTTCGTCGCGGTTGATTTCCTCGCCGGCACGATTCCGATTGCAATCACTCAACGCCGGTCGTCCCTCCATTCGCGGTTCTGGCGCGGCGTCTCCCTTCGGTCGTGCTCCGATTCTCGGCCGCGAACTCCCTCCGTTCTACTCATTCCGGCGTTTGAAGGTGGTAACTTTCGTCTTTTTTTTTCGGCGAAAGGGTGGTGGATCATTCAGGTAATTATAATTTGGCTAATTCCTCTGTTCTTCATTCCTGAAAAAAATTGAACCTGTTATGATAGGATTTTTGCAATTCAATTTGATATTCTGTGAAAAAAAATGGAAATTAAAATTGTAAGTTTGTTGGAGAAATTGTGGATATTGTTCTGTTGAATCCTGTTGTAGGTTGTCTGAAATTCTGAATTTTGCAGGTCTGTTAATTGTTTCTCAGTATCGACGACGTGTCGGTTTCGCGTCGGTGGAATTACTTGCTGCTGCAGCTCTGTTGTATGTTATAACAGGTAAACTATTTTTTTCATGATTTTCTCTGCTGTACTTGTTTCTGATTTTGCTTATGGCTGCTGCAATTGGTACCGATTGTTGTTCCTGAAAAAAAAATTATAAGTTCTATAATATTTAGAATTTTGAAAATTGATGAAATTAAAATGAATTTGAGATTGAAATGAATTGTATATGGATCAAATCTGCAGATTGTTGTTGCTGCTACTGCTTTTTGACATTGTTATGTCCGTAACGGCGGAAACGGTTTTGCTGCGGCTGAAATCGTGGAAACAAATGTTACTATCACTGTTATATTGCAATTGTTCATCGCCTCTATTATGAATTATGCAGGTGGTTCTTCTTTCTCTCAAAAATAGTTGTTCAGATTTCCATGATTTCCTGCTTGTTTATTGCAGGTTGCTTCTTCTCTGATTTTTTGAAAGGTTGATGTTATTGCGCAGCAGACTGATGGCTTCAGCTCCCAACTTGTTATCTGCAGATTTCTCATTTATTTACAACACAAAAAATTGAAATTGTATCTTTGAACCTGTTAGTTTGAAAATTCTGCAGGTTGAATAACATCATTAGTATATTAGCATGTAATATATTTGTGTATGTGAAACTTAACAAATGTTTGAACAAAAAATGTTAATGTATGAATAGAAAAAGAGAAATATAGTGAAAGTAGGGAGGGCGCCACCCTCTTGTACACTTTGTTTCTCTCCTTTCTCTATGCTATACTATGAGAATTGTTAAGTGAGGAAGAGAAGTGAGAATGCTTGTTAACACAAGTCTTGGTGTGTTTTGCAATGGAATTTGAAACCTCTATTTATAGAAAAAAAATTGTGTAACTCTTAAGCTATCTCAAGATAAGAGTTGAATGAAAATTCAAAGTCTTTGGATTGTCTCTTGTGCAACTGGTTAATGGAAATGAGTCAAGGGAACAAGACCATGTAACTTGTCTCATAAGAAACAAATTTGGTTAAAACAAAACTCATAAAAAACAAACTTAAATTTAAAACAAAATTATGAATTTATATATAAAAAAATGTAAATATACATATATAAAAAATAAAACAAAACAAAGTTTATATATATATATATATATATATATATATATATATATATACATAAAAAGTAACGTGAGAGAAAACAAAACAATTATATATATACATATATTTTTTCTTTTATGGATAAAATAAAACAAATTATATTTATATTACAAAAATGAAATATATACATATACATATATATTTTTTGATATTTTTATCTTTATTTACGAAAAATAAAATATAAATGAGATATTGGATTGAATTGATTGAAAATTCACACAATATGCAAAATGACGGGTAAATGGAGCAAAAAGACACTAGTGCAGGAAAGACTTTTTACATCGGGCGAAAATCACATTTTACGTCGGGTCTGGGTCCGATGTAAAGCCAAGCGATGTAGTAAATCAAAGACATTTTACATCGGGCAATAGCCCGATGTGAAAAATACACCTACTACATCCGTTGACTGTTATGTCTGATGTGAAATATGAGTTTAACTTTATTTTTTTAAAATAAATGCACATTTAACATCGGTTGCATTTCTGACCCGATGTAAAATGTTGGTTTTTACATCAGTTTCCTTTCTGACCTGATGTAAAATGTTGGTTTTTACATCGGTTGACTTTCTGACCTGATGTAAAATGTAGGCGCGTCCGATGTAATATGTATGCTATCTTTCTTAAAAAATTATACTATTTTTTAGCGGAATCGAGGTGGAATCCCTGTAAATTTTTTTGGTACCTAATTTTTCATATTTTTTCAACATCACACAGACCACATTTAAGTCGCTATTTGGTATCTAATTTTTCATATTTTTCCAACCAACCTGTTAATTTCATTGCACCAAATAGCTAGGATGCATATATTCTTCAAAATGAACAATTGATTTACAAAAGTACTAATCTAGGATACACACAAGTGTACAAAATTATAAGTATGTTTACACGGTGGACTACTACAACAACAAAACCAGTGAAAACATACAAAAATATCCAACCATTTATAAGTCCTTTCCCACACTTGAATTACCAACATGCAATCCACAAGAAGATGAGTTGTAGCTTCAGTAGACAACACCAAAATCACATTTGCTGACAATAAATAATAACACCAAGTAACATCAGCAGACAACACCAAAGTCAAGAAACTCAAATCAGATATATATAGACAATTCTCTATAACTCACCAGATAAAGCTTAATTTTTATATAACTCAAAGAAACATTTTGCCCAACGGAGTCGCAAATCATACAAATTTGACTTTGCTACTACTTCCACCGTGCCATATCCATTGTGTATAACTTTGACAAATTCCTTCACAAATTAGATGATCCATGATTTCTTTCTTATTAAGTTTTGGTTTTTGATTTGCACAACGAACACATGGACAGAGAAAAAGCACATGAAGACTTTTTTCAGCATTACTTTTAGGAGGAGGAAGATTTTTTTTAGCATTACTTTCAGCAAACCGTAGAAATTCCATCCCTCCATGTTCGTACTCAGCACTTAATCGATTAGCTCTCATCCAACTACGATCCATACCTATGTTCCGAAATTAATGCATACAGAGTTAAATCATTGGGACGCCTACAATAGTCCCTTTTTTGGCACATTAGAGAGAACAAAAGTCTCTACGTGCAAACACGTGGCATTAAATTAAATCATAAAAATCATTCCTAACAAATTGGTATTATCATAAAGATTCTATTACTCAATTTAAACCCAAATAGAACCAAATTGACATCAAAATTATTTGGCATTTTTATATTCAAGACTCACCCAAAATTCATTCAAATCAAATAGTTTCAACATCAAAATTCATCGCAAATTGTCACGTAATTCAACAAGTTTATTAGCAACAAAAAAAACATGATATCATCCAATTTCATCTTCCAAAATGGCACATAAAAGAGACATTGAAATGATAATTTCTAACTCAAATTCAACACTAGTAACACTGTCATCGGAATTTCACAAACATCTATAAGGAACAACACAACAGATTGAAATAAATAAAAAATGAAGAAAAATAGTACGCACCTTAACAGATTATGTCGAAGACGGAAGATGAATAGGAATGGTAGGAACCAAAACTAAGAAGAATCAAAACCAAACTGAGTAGAAACCAAAATCAAACTGAGTACGATCCAAAACTAAGAAGAATCAGAATATCCAAAACAACACTTCTGTAAATAATTCAAAACAATACCTGTAGAAATCCAAAATACCTTTGTAAAAATCCAACACTAACCGAGTCGAAACCATTCAAAACCAATGTTGAAGAATCCAAAACAAAACAAAGTTGAAATCAACATCAAAACTGTGTCAGAAAAACAAGACAATAGAGGGGAATCCAAAACAGAGCCAAACACATAATCAATTCGAAAACACATCGAAGTTGCAATAAATTAAGTCCTTTGCAATTATTAATTCTAGGTTCTGAAATATTTTGGTATGGTAATTGTCTACTAATGGTATGAACCTTGTTGTTTTTATGAGTGGTCTCATTTACATGTGAAGTGCCACTAACTAAGATTCTAAGAAATGGGATCCCAATTAATTCAATCTCATACGATTCTTATTTGTTCGCGGATCTAATTTTCTATCAACCTGAATGTTGAAAAAAAGAAAGAATAATTCATTTGGATAAACACGTGGACATGTGGTAGCCATTCTCAATTCAACAAATCTAATCAATTCAACACTGACTTCATATTCGTTATTAGTAATATTATAATATAAGGTTTAGGTCTCCAATATGACAAAAACCAGTTTATAGAAGGTTGGTTTTTTCCGCTTAACATTGATTCTAAGCATTTATGATAAAGTGAAAAGATTTTTGGGTTTAATTAGAAGAACAATTTTGAAAGTTGGCAAAGATGATTTAAGAAAAGTGGTTCATTTTTTAAAAGTTGTTCAAAAAAGTTGAAATTGCTGAAATTGCAAAAAAGTTGAAAAGTTAAACTTCTTGTATCACATATACTCAACAATATATTAAGGCTTCCTGTTGCTAACTTTCCATCCTTTTACTAGTATTGTGGCTGTAGGGTTGCCTTTTTCTCAGAAACTCTCCAATTATGCTAATGCAATTAATAAGAAAATTGTTAAAAAAAAGCTAATTTTAGATGGATTTTAATGATAGAGTTTCATCATACAAAATATAAAACATTTGAGAAATCAGTAGTTTTACTTGTTTTGTGTTTGAATTTTTGTTTAGGAGGTTGAAACTGGGCCTAACCAATCATGGAAATCGTTAATTACTATAACATCATATTTGGGACTCTAAACACACTCCTCTTAAGCTCAGAAATAATTTTTGGATAGTCTCTGTCACTATCTTAAAATTTATATGGAATCTAACTCAATTCTACGAAACGAGAGTTCACTACTAAAAAAATTGAATTTAGAGAGGGAATTATTCCGTCACAAAGCACTAAAATTCCGTCACAAAAATGTTTAGTGACGGATTTTGCGACGTAGCAATATCCGTACCGAATTTCAATGTCGCAAAATATTTGTGAGGGATTTCAAATTCCGTCACAAATAGTTACGAAACTAATCCTTCACTAAATTTAAATTTCTTTCACTAATTATTAAAAAAAAATCCGTCAGTAATTTGTGAGGGATTTACAAATACCTCACTAATTAAACTTTAGTGACGATTATATTCCGTCACTAATTATTGAACATTAATGTTCAGATACTCATTTTATGAGGGATGTTTTCCGTCACTAAATTAAATAAATTATTTAGTGACATTTATATTCTGTCACTAATGAACAATAAAATTTTTTATTTGTGACGTATTTATTCCGTCACTAAATTAGATGATCATGATAAGTAACATTTATATTATGTCACTAATCAATGAGAACCTACATAAAAATATTGAAATTTAAATTTCCTGACAAATTTAATTAATACTGAACTGAATTTACTATATCTTCATAATTAAAATAAATCAATCACAAGATAAAAGACTAGAAATTCATTGTGAATATCATCAATATGTTCTTAAAACAAAATACTAAAACCATAGTATTTTTTTGTTGACACTAGATATTACAACTAAAATAGTTCAAACAAAGCTCTTAAAGTTAAAGAATTACAACAAAAATAATACTATCATTTTTCTTGAAACTAAGAGATGAAAAACAAAAGTGTGTTCACTATAATGTAGTACTATTTTTCAAGAAGTGGGTGAAGACGGATTTGGATCCGAACGTGGAGGTTGATGACCTGCAGAAAAACTTTCCATAAATCGGAATAATTGTTCTCTAAGCAAACGTGAGTCTTCTTGTGATGCACGAATCAAATCCTCATGAGTCTTAAGTTTCTCTTTAAGGGTCTTGTTTTCAACAGACAAATCAGAAATAACAGTTCTCATTTGTTCATATTCAGATGATGAGATACCGTCAGATGTGGAAGAACTAGACGGCTTGTACTTTGCTGCTTCTGGTCCCAAACCATATATACGACCCTTCTTGTCCACTCCTCCAACAACATCTAAGAAGATGATGTTGTCAGATTGATGACTAGAAACATCATCTCCAGGTGCCTCTTGTGAGTTCCTCTCAAAAATCCTTTTTTCATACTCATTCTGTAAATAACAATTAAGTAAACATGAAGAATATAATCAGTCAAACTATAAAATAACATAATATTAATAGTTCATAAGAACTCGCACATAAAAGAATACTACAATTAAAAGAAAAATAAAACTTATTCAAAATAAAATAAAAGAACTCGCACATAATATTAATAATTCATACAATGACGATTCATTTACAAACATGAATTTAGAACAGTTGTAACTACTAACTATATCACACTCTATGTAGTCAAAATACTTTAGTGAAATAGTAAGTATGGTTACTACGTTGAAGGTTGAAGTTTAAGGTAACAGTACAAGGAATTTATATCATACTCATAAAACTTTATGTACAAAAACATTCAAAATTAGAGGCATACAAATAACTAATAATTTAAGTTCACTGTTATCAATATCCAAACTGAGTTTGAAGCAAATAATAAGTTTTAACCTCCAAAGGCTTAAAATAAATCCAGGAGATACGGTTTTCAAAAATGAAAGAAGAAAAATCATGACATTTTATTAAGATATCTCAGTAATATCCACAACAACGTATTGAAACTAACAAACCCTTCATTAGTGGAATATATCATTGCAAGCAGAATATGAATTTATTATATGGATCCCAAAATTCCTTTTGACTAAAAACCTAAATAAAACCCTAATAATAGTGTATTGACCTATAAATTCAGGAGAGGGTGTTGGTTACGGCGCAGCGAGGTGGAAGACTGTTGTGGTAGAGGAGAGTGTTGGACGGCGCGGTGAGGCGGAGTTTTGGGCGGCAAGGTGGCGGGGAGAAGAATGTTCTGCGGTGGCCAGTGAGGCTACCGGTCGCGACAATGAGTGGGATGAGAATGAGGGAGCGAGACGTTGTTGCGGCTGGTTGTGGAAGTGGAGGGAGAATGGTGGAAGAAACTGGAAGAGACAGTGCAGAATTAGTAATAGGGTTTCTAGTTCACTGAGGAGTTTTGTGAGCCATAGTTTAATGAGGAGTTTTCACATCGGTTGTAGTTTAGTGAGGAATTCACCGATGTAAAGGCCCGCCTTTTCACATCAGGTGCAAATCCAGACCCGATGTGAAATCTTTTATAACAAAACTTCATAAAACTTTTCACATCGGGTGCAAATCCAGGTCTGATGTGAAATCCTTTATAACAAAATTTCATATTATTTACGAAACTGCCACCTTGTTATTTTTTTATCTGTGAACTTTTCACATCGAGTGCAAATCCAGGCCCGATGTGAAATCATTTATAACAAAATTTCATATTATTTACGAAACTGTCACCTTGTTATTTTTTCATACTTTTCACATCGGGTGCAAATCCAGACCCGATGTGAAATCCTTTATAACAAAATTTCATATTATTTACAAAACTTTTCACATCGGGTGCAAATCCAGACCCGATGTGAAATCCTTTATAACAAAATTTCATATTATTTACGAAAATGCCACCGCGGTATTTTCACATCAGTGGAAATAAATGTCTGATTTAAAATCCCTAAATCAAATTTGATGTAAAATCCTTTGACAAATATTTTTCACATCATATATTTTGAAATCTGATGTAAAATGATTTAACCAAATGTCTTATTTTTAGTAGTGAGAGAAAAAATTTAGTCAGATAAACGAAAGATATTCACAATGACAGAGGTCAAAATTTAGGGTATGACAGAAGCCACTCATGTGTTGCGTATTATGTGTTTAAATCTATGTCAAGTGACATGAAAAGGATTGGTTGATCTGCATCTGGTTTCAAAGCATGATGAGAATATATTTTCCTCACTAAACATGATTGTTTTGATTTTGTTTTGCTACTTGTTCATGTCTTTGTCTTGTTTATTTTAAGGTCACTTGCTGCTATTTGTTTTAAGTTAACACCAAACGATGTTTAGGTTTTTGGCATTTGCATTCAGGTTTGTTTTGGCTAGTAATATGAATAAAGGTTCGAGTTTGGTGTATGTATTTTGGGCACTAATAAGTTAATGCCAGTTTCGAATACCAGATCTTCATGCTCCTTTTCTCCAAGTTCCAGTTATCGTTTGAAAGAGCTTAGGGTTTAAGATTTGCTCTATCATGTGAACCCTACAGTTGGGTACTTCTTTCTGTTAAGTTTGGTTGAGAACTGAGATTGGTTTTGGTTGGGCAGAAAGGGTGTTGGCCATGTCATTCGCTTAGGTTTTGCACGGTAGTTGCAGGTTTTATGATTTCATGTGCATGAAGGAAAAAAAGAGGCTTGCGTGGCCGTTTGGGTGTGGTGGAGAAGATTTTGTCCGTTAGTCATTTAAATGGAAGAGTGACCGGTTGAGAATGTGTTGTTAGTTAAGCGTGTACAATTTTCATGTGATTTTTTGCTGAATCCTTTTTTTTGTCGCCTGAAAGCTCAAGTATTTTCAGGGGTGGATTATACATTGGATGTATAGCCACCCCAGTGGCGTGAGGCATGCGTGTGAAACCAAGGGGTCTGGGGTTCGAATCCCCCTCGCCCCAGACTCCCTTTTAGTTTTTATCTTCTTGTGATTAAACCTTACTGAACTTGGGCCATCCGTCTTTACTACTTGCACCCCATAAACCAGGCCCATGCGCTGCCAGACACATGCTTTAGTTCATCACGAATTGCTTACACACCTCCATTTGTTCTACCATCATATTTTTTATTTATTTTCATTTTTCCTTCAATTTTAATTCTAATTAAAATATTTTTCTTTTATTTAAAAACTCCAAAAAATCATAAATACTTTTTCAATGTTTCATTTAATTTTTCATAATTTAATTTTCACTTTTATTTTATTTTTATATTAAATATAAAATTTGCAAAAACATGTATAATCTTTCTCATTTAATTTTGGATCTTCTTTAAAAAATTATTTTCCTTAAGAGTTTTTGTGTTAATTTTTTATACTTGAGAGGTATATTTTGAGAGAGTTCATTAGCCTTGGATAAGTTCACCCTATTAGGGTTTTGTTTGGCTTTGTTACTAAGTCCCTTGCCTTGATTACTTTGCCTTTGATTTCAAGCTTGAAAATGATATGTATGCGTTCTCATGTGCTTAATTGTTGTGAATTATTTCACTATCTATTGCCATACATGAATGTTGTAATGGTTGTATATCCTCTTTGAATTCTTGAACTCACATTGTTCATTTAATTTCATTCCCTTATAACTTTCTTGTTCATAAGAAGTTGTTATCCTCCCCTCCTTCCAAAGGAAAGTCTCTCCTTAACCTCATAGTCATAGGATATCAACCTAGACCTCATAGTTATAGGTAACCCTCACTCTCTATTGACCTCATAGTCATAGAAAGTCTCTCTATTGACCTCATAGTCATAGACAGCTCATACCATCTTGGCCTCATAGCCATCTTCCTTAGGCCTCATAAACCACCCATCACAACTTAGACTTAGAGAGTTTCTTAAACTCTACATGAGCTCATACTCATTCCCCCTTGGAACTTTGGCCATAGTCAATGGTTCCTCACCCTTAGTTAGATGAACTACGGTTGCTCTGATTCTTTAGTCAGATACGTAGGCACAAGATGCGACGTCTTGGCGAGCAAACTTAGTGTACATACCCCTAGGTCTTTACCTTTACCTTAGCAGATATCTTAGCAAGCAAACTTAACATAACACAAACTTAAACAAGAGATTCCTGTAGAGTACTACAGATACTTAGGGTGTTAATACCTTCCCTCAGTATAACCAACCCCCGAACTTTAGATCTCCCCCTTTAGGTTTTCTCGATCTTGAACCTTTCCTTTGGATAAATCAAAGTCGGTGGTGAACTTCAAAGTTTTGTGATGCAAGTTAATTAATAGCTTGTTATCCGATTCTCACCGCAACAATTCCACTGGGTGATCCTTAATGATTTTGCTTCCTCAATCTCTTCAAATACCAATGAATGGCCTCTAAATATGTTTATGAACATATGGAATCATGTCTCAAGGCTTGGGATCATGCCTTGATCAACAATCAAAAGCAATGGTTGACTTTTCTGACAAAACCCTAATCTGGGGCCAGATGAACTTATGGCTTATTTCACTTGTGATGGGAGCCAAACACACTTGATTTCTTGTTGGATAAGACCTCTTGAATGCATGTAAGCTTAATTAGTTAACGAACCAATCAAGACATTGTCTGATCACACCAAGATTCCCTTGCAATTCTTCAGGTTAAAACCCTAATTCCACAACTCTTGGTCCGATGGTCTCTTTTTGATTTCTCATGGCCCAATCTCATGAGATAATGGCATATGATTTGAGAGCTTCATGATTAGCCTCCAAGACCAAATGGTTGAACTTTTGAGTCTCAGTTGGCTTTCTTGACGAGATGACTTCACACACTAGTCTCAATCAACTGGTGAACACTTGTGATGGATGTATGGAGCCAAGAGTCTTAGAAGACTTTGAAACATATGAGAACTTGGTTTATTGATCTTGTCCTCTTTCTTGTGCAAACTCTAGATTTCACATAAAAGAAACAACTAGCAAGATATGGTGGTTAGTTAACAATGCATGGATGATTGAACCCTAAATGCAAGTGCAAGATGTTATGACATCTAAGGGGTAAAATTTGGGGTATAACAGGTTGGATATCTATTAGTTTCTAGATGCTAGAGATGGATTTAGAGCTGACATTTACTTGGGGTATTGGAGCTTAATGCCTCTGTGTTACTTGTGTCGGGTGAGAGATCATCGATGCAGGAATACGGTTGTTCTCTCAATTCGGGTTAGACATAATCTAGGTTGTGAATGATACGTGTTGACATTGAGGAGTATTGTAGGTTGAGTATAACTGGTCGATAGGTTTAAGTTTGTGAAGAGTTGATTATATGCATACCGGATAAGTTTCTTCTCTCTGAAGAATGAATTCTTTTTATGTTTATATTTACTTTTCTGTTTTTACTTTAACCAATTTAATTCAAACTCATAAACGCGAGACTTGTCGAATGACAGTTCAATAACACCGATCTTTGTGGACACGATAAATTTCCGAAAAAATACGTCCAAAAACTTTTGTTGCTTGCCGCTTTACCGCTTCAGCACCTTCCCACCACTTATGCACTCAAAGTTAGGTTTGTTAACCCTAAGTTTGAAGTCTCTCGTCCAAGCCTTTTTCAATTGCACCTCTAAGAACCCAAGATTTGAGACATCTTTAAACCTTACAAAACCAAAATGATTTGTCCTCTACTGATACAAATCGAGAGAAAACACTTATCTACTCTCATTCAGTCACTAAATAAAAAATAAAATAAAAACGTGAAGAGGAAAGCAAAGAACCCATCCTCCTAGGAATTGGCATAACCCGACATCCTTCCCTAGAGAACCATGAAGCCCTACTGTAAAGCCAAACAAGCCAACAGCAAAACTAAACTAAAAGGAACCTAGACTAAAATGCATGACATTGTTGATATCTGATTAATGCTATGCACTAGAATGAATTAAGGAAAGGATTGAAGGCAAGATTGAGTTGTCATACTGTTCCAAAAGAAATAAAATACTTGACTGGATGTGAAAAATAAGGCATGATAAATAAAAAAGGAAAGAACAAAACTAAAAAAAGCATGATATATAAAAAAAGAAAGAAAAAAATTAAAAAGGCATGATATATAAACAAGGAAAGAAAAAAATTAAAGAGAGCTCTCTCTAACCTTTAACCAAATATTGAATAAGTGATTTTTGAATTTCGCATGAGTCTATATGTATAATAAATAAATAAAAATAACTAAAGTTAAAATTAATATACTCCGTATATCAATTCACATGTATATACACACACGATAAAACTAAAATTGAAAAGGAAAGTAATTAACATATTTACTTAAAAAAAATAGTAATTAACATCTAACCAAACAAAAGAAGAAAATAAAATCTTAACAATGAATAAAAAAACTAATTTCAACTTGAAGATTCCAAATTAAACTTGTCTAATAAACTAGAACCTTTAAAACTGCTAGACACACTCCATTGATCAGAGCATGCGACGGACGACGGCGCCGCCCCATTACCGCACTTAGCCACCGTCCTTACACTCTCAATCAACGCCTCCGTCCTCGACTCCTGCGACAAAATCTCCGACAACTTCTCCGGACTAATCACCAACTTCACCTTCCACACCCCACTACTATTGTACCTCGGAAACACTTCATGTTCCGACCACATATTGCTACCATTGTTGTTGCTGCTACTCCTGTCACACGTGGACATTCGATACGGAGTTAACGTTTCGAATGTCTCACCAAATTGTTTGTTTGTCATGTTTTTGAGAGGGAGAAGATAGTAAACTCCACCACCTTGAAGCTCTTCGTTTTTCATGAGAGGTTTAGAGAGTGTGTTGCAATTGTTTTTGAAAATTCCATGATGTGGAAACTCGTTGGTTATGCATCCAACCGTTATGGGAGAGTAAAGTTCCATGATGCCTCCATTTGATGTTACGATTCTTACCTTGGTGTCTTCGAAATCTCCATGATGGAAGCCTTTGAATACGCAATTACCCATTTTGATGAGTCGATTATGATATGATGGATCTAGTTTGAGGTGGTGGTGGTGATGATGGTGAAGGGGTGTTAGTTATAAGGGTTTGAATATTGAGAGGAGTGATGATGAATGAGGAGGTTTCTTGAGGGTTTCTTTTTGATAGGATAGATGATGAGTAGCCGACACAAAAAGGTATCAAATCCTTTCTTTGTTGTTGTGATTCCATAAACAAAGATTGCCTATTTGTCTATGAAAGTATCGGTTATGGGAATGGGCCATAGTCCACACCTTGTAGTGCATGTATGCCATTGGTCATCGGTTGGTAGCTATTATAGGAAAGTGGTCCTACTTTATTTGTATTATTAAAAAAGCCTTTATTTACTTAGATTATGATTCTTAATGATGATTATTTTTAAATATTTTAATGGCAAAAATTGAAAAATGGATAAAGCGAGAATTGCAAATTTAGATGTGTTCCAACATAGGGATATCAATGCCCTTTTTTTACCGTTCAACTACACGGCGTAAGTGTACACACAAATACTTGTTTATGAGTTATTTATTAGGGTTGGAAATGAGTCGAGTCGAGTCGAACTCGCCTCAGCTTGACTCGACTCGACTCGTTAAAAATTGGTTCAACTTAAATATCGATTCGAGTTTGACACGAACTTTTTTTTAAGCTCAAACTCGATTTGTTATAAGTTCACGAGTAACTCGATTCGACTCGTTAGGTTCATCTCGTTAGGTTCAGCTTGTTTGGTTCTCAGACTTAAAAGTCATTTTTAAAGTCTATTTTATATATATTTGATATTTTGAATTAATATTACTTTAAAAAGAAAAGTATTGAAATAAATAAAATTTATTATATTAGAATTTAACTTTGTCTCAAAAAATCTACTAATTCAAAAATTAATTAATTTATATGATGCTAATTTTATTTATATAATTATTTTTAGAAATATTTTTCTCACTGAGAATATAAAATATTAATTAAAACTGTTAGATTAAAATAAAATATAAAGTTAAAATTTATATTAAATCTTTAAACCTACTCTTAAAGATAATATAATTCTTCTCATATATAATCGAGTTGGCTCATGAACCTAACGAGTCGAACTATGTATAGTTCAAGTTCAACTCATTTAGTTAACGAACTTAGATTTTTGCTCATATTCAGCTCATTAGGTTCATGAACCAAGTTCAACGAATTAATTGTCGAACTGAATTCCGAACTATTTTCGAGTTGGTTCGGTTTATTGTCAACCCTAGTTATTATGATTCGCAGAAAAAATAAAATAGTTGGTTTGGTGTAGGGATGACAATTGTAATCATCTTAAGTGGATATTCATAAAATTTACTCACAATAAATAGGGTAAAAACTCATAAAATGGATACAGATACGGACATAGACAATTACTCACTAAAATAAGCGGGTATAGATATTTTAATACCCAGCTCGTCCCATACCTGCACGATATTTATTTATATATTTTTATTTTTATTATTATGTGCATATGTTAATCTAACAATTTTATTAAATGCATCACTATTAAATTTATGTATTTTAATATAATTTTTTTGATTATTTCTTAACTTAACAATAACATCTTCAAATTTTTTTAAATGTTGTTTAAAAAAATTAAAATAGCATGATAAATTATAATTGATCGATAATTTTTTACTAGAAATGTGAGTAAACGAATATGAGTATGGGTACTTAGATACCCATAGAATGCAGGTACATACGCAAACGTTGGTGGCCACACGAATATGGACTCAGGTACGAGGATTTTTTTAAACTGCAGGTTTGGGGACGTGCCCAAACCTTGCCCATTGCCATCACTAGTTTGGTGTAATGATAAAAGGTTAAATATTATTTTTCCTTTTTATCTTTAATTCAGAGTCTATTTTGGTCATTTAACTTAAAAAAAAACATTTTGATTCTTTAATTCTGCAAATTGGATCACATTAGTCTTTTCTGTCAATTCTGTTAATTAAAGCCAATTTATAGATTATATGACACTGGCGTTGAATGTCAAGTGACTTAGACCAATTTTATTATGGATTTAGCGACGAAAGAATCTGTCCATAAATGATTTTCTGGGTTTCAATTATTCTTCTTCATCTTCTTCTCTAAGTGCTACAAAATTGGATCTGATTGGATCTTCAACTTCTGAATGCTACAAAGTTGAAATGAATGTTATAGTTTCAATTTTTATGAAGTGATTTACCTTTTGACTCAATTTGAAACAATGAGCCGATTTTAATTTCAAAAGGGTTGTGGCAGAATATAAAAAAGAATATTGTTCAAGAAAAATGGAAGAAGATTTTTTTTTTGTTTTGATCTTAATTAGTGGTGCTTTGTTTTGGAAGTTTGTTCTTTATGCATATGTGTTATACTCATGTTTTAGGCCTTATTTCATAACAACATCAATTTGTTTTTCTATGCATTTGGTTTATTGTTGGAAGTTGACCTTCATAAACAATGAAACCTTACAATTAAACAAAAAAAAATGGTTCATTTTAAGTTTTAATAAATACTTTCATAAGAACTATTACTAACATGAAAAAGAACAATCACATTCAAGTAAGAATAATCACAATTAAATCAAACCCAGATATAAAAAGCATTATTATCATTGTCATTTTCAGGATACATAAGAGATAAACCCTCTAAAATGTTTGAACCAAATTACATTGGACATCATATTTAATTTATTTAAAAGTTTAAACCCGATATAAACTAACATTTCTAGAAGAATATATTAAAATTCATAAATTCTCCATTAGTGACCAATATTTCCGTCGCAAAACCGGTCACAAAAGTTGAAAGTTACATGTCATATTCTATATCAACAAAAATTAATGCAGTTACTGACTTTTGGACGGAAGGGACTAACTTGATCTAGTGTATAAAGTTAAGGGATCTGTTAGTTCCTGGATTGGCTGGAATTTTGGTAAAACAAAGTATATTCAATGTTGATGTCAAGGTGCTGATGTTGCAACATTGAAGTCTTAACACTAGGCTGTGTTAAGTAATTAATTGCTGAAGTTGGATGTCTGATGTCACACAGGTGATGTTGTAACATCAGATCTGCAGAATTAACAACAGCAGGTTGTGATGTTGTTAGGGTTGCGTATTAGCTGGAATTGTGGAGAGCAAGCTGTCTCATTGGATGCGAATATCTTGGGATAGATATTTGCTGCTGCATAGGAGATCTGTTGCAGATTTGTAGGAGATTTAAAAGGTTGAAGATTTAAAAAGATTTTAGGAGAAAATCTGTTTTAAATATTCAGTTTTAAATAACAAATCTGGGAGATTTTGTAGCAAGTCCAAGACCAATTCAAGGAGCTATATAAAGCGCACAAGATCAAAGGAAAAAGTACAGAAATACAGAGAGAAAAACAAGAGCAGAGGCTGAGTGTCTTGAGTATTTTGTACGAGTTGTATAACCGGAATTCTAGGGTGAATTGCTGTGTCGTATTTTGTCCTCTCTAGAAGCTGTGAAGCAATAGAGAGTGGTTGATTGATCGAAGCTGTGAAGTAAGATCAAGGGTACTCAAAGTGGTTTCTTTGAGAGTTTGTAAGGGATTGAGTGGTGTTCTCATACCTAAGTGGTTTCTTAGGTAGGAAGTCATTAGTAGAGTATAAGTTTAGGAGATTGTCAACGGGTTGTTGAGTCTGTAAATTATATCTACAAGTAGTGAATTCCATCCCTGGCTTGGTAGCCCCCAGAGTAGGTTGGTTGTAACCGAACTGGGTCAACAATTCTTGGTGTTATTTTACTGTTATTGCTGTCCATTGTGCAGAGTGTGTTGTTGTGACAACACACCTAACATCACACGTCTGATACCAGAATTTCAATTGGTATCAGAGCAGGCATCCTGTCTGTCTCTGGGTGAGATCTAGGGAAGTTACTTTCTGGTGTAAAGATGGACAAAGAAGTTGGAGGATTCGTCAACAGACCCCCTATTTTGGATGGATCCAATTATGACTATTGGAAGCCAAGGATGACCACTTTCTTAAAATCCTTGGACAGTAGGGCTTGGAAGGCTGTTATTAAAGAATGGAAAGCTCCTGTCATGTGTGAGAAGGATGATTCTGGTAAAGATAAAGAAGGCACCTCAAAGCTAAAGCCTGAAGAAGAATGGACCAAGGAGGAAGATGAGCTTGCCCTTGGAAACTCCAAAGCTCTAAATGCCATCTTCAATGGAGTGGATAAGAATATCTTCAGGTTAATCAATACCTGTGAAGTTACTAAGGAAACGTGGGATATCTTGCAGGCTACTCATGAAGGAACATCTAGAGTCAAGATGTCAAGACTTCAGATTTTAACATCAAAATTTGAAAGCCTGAAGATGAAGGAAGATGAGACTATTCATGATTTCCACATGAGTGTTCTTGAGCTGGCCAATGCATCTAGTGCTCTTGGAGAGAAGATGTCAGATGAAAAGCTTGTGAGGAAGATCCTTAGGTCCCTACCTAAGAAGTATAAGATGAAGGTTACTGCCATTGAAGAATCACAAGACATCAGCAAGATGAGAGTAGATGAGCTCATTGGATCTCTTTAAACCTTTGAGTTGGGGTTGAATGAGGAAGAACCAGAAAAGAAGCCAAAGAGTATAGCCTTGGTGTCAAATGATGCAGAAGAAAAAGGAAAGAGTTCTGAATCGCAGGAGGATCTATCTCAGGCCATAGTGATGTTGGGAAGACAGTTCACCAAAGTGTTCAAGAGAATGAACAATAACTCTAGGCCTAATGTTAAGAACATGACTTCTGACACCAGTAAGAAGGATGAAGAGAAAACTACCCAAGATAAAGGAGTTCAGTGCTTTGAGTGTGAAGGGTATGGACATGTCAAGAAAGAATGTCCCACCTTCTTGAAAAAGCAGAAGAAGGGCATGACGATTTCCTGGTCTGACTCAGAAAGTGAAAGTGAAGGTGAGTCAGCAAAGCATGTTAGAGCCCTAACAGGAGCTATTGTTTCTGATGATGATTCTAGTGATGGAAAGGTAACGTATGAGGAGTTAGCATCTACCTATCAAGAGTTGTGTTTAAAAAGTGCTGAGATTTGTCAAGAAAACAAGTGCCACAAGCAACAGATTGCTCAGCTAGAGAATGAAAAGACTGATCTGGAAAATGAAGTGGTGCTAGTTAGAGCCCACCTTGATCAAATGACCAAGTCTGTTAGGATGCTGAGCTGTGGCACTGACACACTTGACAAGATCCTTCAGTCAGAAAAAACTGCTGGAGACAAAGCTGGGATAGGTTATGTGGCTGAGGATAAGGGAACTTCAGAAGAAAGCACTTCAGGTTCAAAGAAAGAAGTGTCACAACTTTTATCTCAACATCAGCCAAAGAAGTAGGATACTACCCCTAAGAAAGCTGATGTTTCACAACCTAAGAAGATTGAGAAGAAGACTGGTCCTTATCAGAAGAGAAAGCAGCCACAAGGAGCTAGTCAGTATATGCCCCCACAATACCATAAGAACATGCAAGCTGCTCAGTTCAAACATCACATGTCTCATCAGGTGTCTCAACATCAGGACAACTGGTATGATTATGGATATGGATACACCAATGTTGTTTCTCATATCTATGGAAGAAGAAAGCCACACCATCATGGGAGACAATCCAGGAAACAACATTCTCAGCCTTCTTATGGGAGAAGATTCCAACAAAATATAAGGCAGGCCAGTTATGGTAGGAGGAGACCACATTATGGCTGGCAGCCTAAGCAATCTCATCATGGCAGAAGATTCAGAGATGAAAGGGTGAGATGCTATTATTGTGGAAGGTTTGGACATATGCAGTACTCTTGCTACAAGCAGTATGGATACCCTTAACCTCAAAACAGATGGAGAGAGTACATGCCCAAAGTTGTTAAACAATGGGTACCTAAGGAGAAGGTGAAGTGCTTACTGGCTCACATGGCTGACAGAGATTTTAAAGAAGGAACATAGTATTTTGACAGTGGGTGTTCCAAACACATGTCTGGGTGTGGATCCATGTTTGCTGAAGTCAGTCATTGTCCCTCTCATGAGGTTATATTTGGCAATGGAGGAAAAGGTGTTGTTGCAGGAGTTGGGAAAGTGCAAGGTGATGGTAGACCTGAACTTGACAATGTTCTGTTTGTCAATGGGTTAAATGCAAATTTGATCAGCATAAGCCAATTGTGTGATGAAGGTTACAAGGTAAACTACACTAAGCATGAGTGTGTGGTTTCTGATGAGCATAATCAGATTGTTATGAAGGGTACCAGAACCAAGGATAACTGCTATCAGTGGATTTCTCTTGAAGGAAATTCAACTAATGATGTTCAAGTTGATGTTATAACATCAGACTATGACATCAGGATGCTGAAAGGTCACTCAGAGTTAGTGAGTCCTGATGTGAATTGTTTAAAAGGAAAGTATTTGTGGAGGGAAAAAGTCATTGACACTCCAAATAAAGCTCCTTTCCTCAGACCCCCCTTTCCCGGTGGTGCAACATCACGTTTGTTCAAAGCCCTGTTCTCGCAACGAATTAACTTCTTCGTCTTCAAGAATTAACCCTCACTGAAAAGAGTCATGGCGTCTCCATCCAAGGAATCTGAGTGTCAAAGTTCCACAAAAGGAAGAGCTAGGGTTTCCACTGACGAAGTTTCAGCATTCGATCCTATGGACATTGAGCCTCTCTCAACCATTCTTCCTGAATCAGGTACTACGAGACCCACTAAACTAACTCCCAAGAGACCTGCTACTATCTTTAACAATCCTGAAACAATGAAAGTTGTTACTAGCGTGTTATTTGGTGACAAACCTAGAACTACTAACCCGCATCCACAAACTACTAAGGAAAGGGTAGATGTTGATAAGTGCATGGGGCAGATCGTGGACAAAGTTTTTGAGAAAAGACTTCCTATTAAGGGTATATCTAGACCCCTGAGACAAATGGCTGTTGATCAGGGTACAAGAGAAAAGAGTGACATGCAATCTACTGATACAAATCTTCACAAATTGGTGGTATCCGTAATCGAAGATGCTGAGAAGGAAGTTGAAGGTAATATTGAAGCAGAAGATACTCATGTTAAAGGGGATGTCAAAACATCGCCTATTAGGGATGATGAGACTACTCCTGGAGGAGAAAAGAGTACTGATGTGATTAATGTTGATGACTTATCCGATGATGAAGTCATTGGAAGAGCAGTGCCTGGTTTGGCTAAGAGACTAAGAACAAGGAAGGAAAAGCAGGATGAATCTTATCCAAAGAAGGCTTCAGATGATAAGAAGAAAAAGACGGTTGTTGGGCCAACTAAAGCGTGGAGCAAGGTCGAAGTGACTCCAAGAAAGAGGAAGATTGTGGAACAATCTGAGTCTGAGCATGATGAGCAGGATGATGTTCAGAACATCACTCATGTCAGAAAATCTATCACAAAAAGGATTGCAAACAAAGTCCCAGATGTGCCTGTGGATAACATCTCCTTCCACCGTGCAAGCAATGCATATATGTGGAAGTTCATTTGCCAAAGGAGAATTGCTCTTGAGAGAGAGATTGGCAAAGAAGCTATGGAGATTAAAGAAGTGATGGAAGGAATTAAATCTGTTGGGTTGATGAAAACTGTGTGTGGATTTTCAAGGTGCTATGATGGTCTGGTAAAGGAATTCATAGTAAATCTTCCTATCAATATATCTGACCAGAGCAGTCCAGATTATATGAAGGTTTTTGTCAGAGGAAAATGTGTTGAGTTCTCTCCTAAGATTGTCAACAGCTACTTAGGAAGAGAGGATGCAGAGTATCCAGAACTGGAGGATACAGATAATGAAGTGTGCAAGGTAATTACTGCTGGACAGGTTAGAGTATGTCCATTAAAAGAAAAGCTACCAACTAGCAAACTGAGTGTGAAGTATGCTATACTACACAGGATTGGAGCTGCAAACTGGGTGCCCACGAATCATAAAACCACCCTAGCTGTGGGATTAGGAAGACTTATCTATGCTGTTGGTACACAGAAAAAGTTTGACTATGGCACATACATATTTGATCAGACTGTAAAACATGCAACAACAAATGCTATTAAAATGCCCATAGCATTTCCCTCTCTTATTAGTGGAGTCATTCTGAGTCAACAACCAGGAATATTGACTTGTGCAGATAAAGCATGCAATAGGAAGTCTCCATTATCCTTGCATCATAAATTGTTTATGGGAAGCCATGTTGCAGATATTGTGTCAACATCAAATGCATGTATCAAGAAGAAAACTTCCAAGGCTGATTTGCTAGCAGAGCTGAAGGCAACCCGCAAAGACTTGGATGTTGTGATTAATACTAGTCTGACTAGAAAAGAAAAGATTGAGAAGATGATCCAAAGTTTAGAACAAGATGATCATGCTGACTCTGAAGATGAAGGACAAGATAGTGCAGATGAAGCAAGCTCAGAAGAAGACTAGCTTACTTTCTTTTGCCTCCAGTAGTTTTAGTTTTTTTTTGTGCTTGGCTTTGTAATTTGAATATTGTGCTGTTTTATGCACTAGTTTTGTATTTAGTTTCCTTCTATGATTTGTTTTGCCTAGTTGCTAACTGTGAGGCTAACAATGAGAGCTAGGGTGTACTGACTATAGTTAATAGGGCTTCTTTCTGTAGTTTGCCTAATTGTGGCTAAAAAGGGGGAGAAAATATCCAAGAGGGTCTAAAGTGTCATGGATTGCCAAATGCTGCCAGTGTGATGCAGATATTAAGGGGGAGTTATTGACAGTTGCTTTGCTGTAGGGGGAGCAACGCTGTTGAATGCAACATTGTTGAAAGTTGTTGCTGCATTAAGGGGGAGTTTTGACTGAGCTAGTGAAGATTTCATAGCATTTAAAGAGTGCAGCCAAGCAGACATCAAGGAGGAGAAAAGTGATGCAACATTGTGAGCTACTGAACAACTGTGATGTTGGTTCATGTCCTTAAAGAGGAGCACCAATTGGTTGTGGTCAATAATGAAGATGGTGCTGCAGCAGATCAAGTGATGAAGACTAAGAGTGTTGTCAAACTGCTGCTGAGAGATTTTCAAATTTTTGAAGATTATTCCGCTGCTGAAGTCTCTGAAGATGCAGAGATTGTTTTAGCCAAAATTAGCCAAAGGGGGAGATTGTTAGTTCCTGGATTGGCTGGAATTTTGGTAAAACAAAGTATATTTAATGTTGATGTCAAGGTGCTAATGTTGCAACATTGAAGTCTTAACACTGGGCTGTGTTAAGTAATTAATTGCTGAAGTTGGATGTCTGATGTCACACAGGTGATGTTGTAACATCAGATCTGCAGAATTAACAACAGCAGGTTGTGATGTTGTTAGGGTTGCGTATTAGCTGGAATTGTGGAGAGCAAGCTGTCTCATTGGATGCGAATATCTTGGGATAGATATTTGCTGCTGCATAGGAGATCTGTTGCAGATTTGTAGGAGATTTAAAAGATTAAAGATTTAAAAAGATTTTAGGAGAAAATCTGTTTTAAATATTCAGTTTTAAATAACAAATCTGGGAGATTTTGTAGCAAGTCCAAGACCAATTCAAGGAGCTATATAAAGCGCACAAGATCAAAGGAAAAAGTACAGAAATACAGAGAGAAAAACAAGAGCAGAGGCTGAGTGTCTTGAGTATTTTGTACGAGTTGTATAACCAGAATTCTAGGGTGAATTGCTGTGTCGTATTCTGTCCTCTCTAGAAGCTGTGAAGCAATAGAGAGTGGTTGATTGATCGAAGCTGTGAAGTAAGATCAAGGGTACTCAAAGTGGTTTCTTTGAGAGTTTGTAAGGGATTGAGTGGTGTTCTCATACCTAAGTGGTTTCTTAGGTAGGAAGTCATTAGTAGAGTATAAGTTTAGGAGATTGTCAACGGGTTGTTGAGTCTGTAAATTATATCTACAAGTAGTGAATTCCATCCCTGGCTTGGTAGCCCCCAGAGTAGGTTGGTTGTAACCGAACTGGGTCAACAATTCTTGGTGTTATTTTACTGTTATTGCTGTCCATTGTGCAGAGTGTGTTGTTGTGACATCACACCTTAACATCACACGTTTGATACCAGAATTTCAGGATCAAAACGGTCTTTTTAAAAGTTAAGGGACCAAACTGGACCCAGAAGTATGAGTAATTTTCATAAAAAATGGAGGACTGTAACACCGTGGTCGTCCTTTGACCAAGGTGACCTAGTAGCACGGGAGATGACTTCGCTCAACCCGAAGCATGCTTTCCTGCAGATCAAAGTTGAAGACATTTGGCAAGCGGCCTTTCAACCTTAAGTTCTTCAAGTTCAGGGGTGGAAGCTAGACCCATCTTGCCCTTTGGACACGGTGGAGGTAAAACATCACCTATCATAGTCTAGTCAGGAGAGGCCCAAACTTTTATTTCTGCGGGGGAAGTAATATGAATAGCTGGACATGGGGGTGTACTTGAGGCAGAAGCTTCTCTAGTAGACGGAGTACTCGAAATACCTACCAAAAGAGAAGCAAATCGAAGATCCCTCTTCATATTCCACATTGCTTCTTCACTCTTTATCACATTTGCACAACCAACAAGCGAGACATCAGAGGAATGGTAGTTTAAGAAAACAATAAAAAAAAAGTGAGACGAGCCAAGATCCCTTTTCAATCATTTTCTCTATTCCTTGTCGGGTGAAACGATACCATTGACATAGCCAAGATCCTTGTAAAATGTCACAAGTTACTTCTTCAAGTATAATTCTTCCTAGGACAAGTCCTCCTACTTGAAGACATAGGATTATGCCCCCATCGGAAAGTGGTTTTGGCTTACAGAATAAATGTGTGCACACAAATCGAATACCAGGTCTTATTTTACATATCTTCATGTGATTTTATTCATTAATATGGGTAACAAGGAAGAAGTGATCCTTGAAGTTTTTCACGTATCAGAATAAAGTCGCAACGAATATGGTGTTCTTCCTCATAGACAGCAAGCCTGCGTGCACATAGTTTGGACTACTTTAAATCTTGAAGAGATGGAATAACATCGTCACACTCGGCTTACCTCCCTTGTACACACCAATATTGAAAAACCTTTGCAAATTCCTAGCTCATCGAATGCAACTGTAAAAGGTGGTCATCAAATGGTTCATAACACTTCAAATTCATTTAAAGGAAGACAAAAACCTATGAGAGAGAATAAGCACTCATTAAAGAGGATGGCACACCATCATATTGGTCGCATATCATTTTATCTCCATCTAAGGGAATAGAGCCTTCAGTCAGACGAAGGGCCTAGTTTAATCGAGGACTGGTCTAAGACACCCTCGCGAACGAAAGCATAAATGGTCCTCAATATTTCTTGATCCACCTAATCGCCAACGATATCTCTACTCGCCTTCCTAATTGAAGTTGATGCAATATTCATGATCAAGAGTGCTATGAATAAAAGTTAAATACATACAAGATATGACAAGCAAGCAAGTTCATACACAAGCATTCTTATTAGAAAATGCCAACAACAAAAGAAATCTCTCGAAAAAGAAATAGAGATATTGAATATCCATTATTCTGAAAACCCTAAAAAAGGGAGTTGAAGTGGAAGAAAATGTTATATTTATCATGAAGAAGATGGATTGTTCAGTCCTGCAAGCCAAATACCAAGAACAAGAAAGAATAAACTCGACCAAATACTATAACAAGGAAGCTCACAAGGAAAAATGACAACGGAAGCAAAAAAGAACACTCTTGCGTGTCGTTAATGGCAGAGAGGGCCAAAATGACGCTTTAAAAGCCTCTTATAAGCTACTCATCCACTAAGGATCGTACGATCCATTGCGCACCACCAAAGATTGAAATTTCCTCGAAAATTATTTAAAATACTCAAGTACTCTAAGAAAGAGGAAATGTCGTCACTAACGTAGGGAAACACGTCAGTCGTTCCCATTGAAACATTACCTATTTTATGGAAAACATTTAAAACAAATTTTCAATGACATTGACGTCACATCAAAGGCTTCCACATATTAAAAACCCTTGTCTTAAGAGCATAAATATGGATTTTGGGGGCAATTGTTTTGGGACGTCTACAAGGCCCAAAGCGAGCAACAGGAATAAAGCGCGGAACATATAGACTATATTTTTCCTTTTGATAGTTGATCGTGATCCACGTCTCACACCACGATTTTAGTTACTAAATGTTTCTTGTATTTAAGATCAGAGAAAGCACGTCAATTCTCAAATATTCAAATGCATTATCATTCACACATCATTTTTCATTCTCTTACTTACTCAATCGTCGGAGTGATAACCTTGTATGTAGGCTACCTGTCCTCTACATCAAAAACTCAAGACCACGACAGCAAGTTTTATCTTCTTGTTTACCTATCAACTTTGTTTTCACTATGAAATATATATATATATATATATATATATATATATATATATATATTTCAAAGACTAATTGGCCGGTGGTACGAAGTTTCAATATTAAAATTGAATCACTGATATTCATTAATTAATTTACCTTCTGTTTTTCTTTCAAGATGGCCTTTTTCACCGACGGACTAAAAAAAGAAGAGTGGGTGACGTAAAAGATTCATTATCGATTAAAATAGACTTTAAGATTAAATAAAAAAATTATTATTTTCATGGTTGTTTGCATGGGGGAATACAGCTGGATGAACGTGTAGGGCCATATATATACGTGTGGTAGGATGGATATAAGGGATTTTGGATGATCTAGTCGATATTGAAATGTTAACAACATTGAATCTGGTGAGTCAAAAACAGCATGTGACCAAACTCTCAGGTTGCAATATTTCATTGTGTCATAATAGGCAGCATTTGTCGGTTGTGATACCAGCACCTTGAAGCATACATGTTGCTTCCTCTGCATGAGTGGTTTTTGTTGGATCATAACAAACTTTTAATAAGTACATGCAACCATACAAAAAGAAGATTTGACACAAAATCTTTGTTCAATGACTTAAAATGTTGAATTTTTTCCCTGCCCTACCATACTATTACAAAGAATTTTCTATTATGCCATGTATTTCAACAAATTTATACTATAATGCCATCTTTAAAAAAAAAATGCAGTTTTTAATTCAAGGTTGCCGCCTTTTGATAGACGAAAGAGTTGAAATATTAAAGGTGTCACCTTTTTAATGGGCAATTTGTTTTTAAAATTTTTTTAATTATATTTATTTGTGTAATTAAATTTTAATTAATTAATTATGTTTATAAAAATAATGTTTTAATTAAATTAAATTAAATTATTATAAATAATAATTATGAATAATAATAATAATAATAATAATTAATAATACTAAATAATAATTATAAATAATAATTATAAAATTATAAATAATAATTATGAAATTATTAATAACTTAATTATGTAATTAATTAATTTTGTAATTAAGACTATATATAATTAAAAAATAAAACAATAATAAAATAAAATAAAAATTAATTAAAATAAATATTTATTTATTCATGAAATTAAAAAAGTACATTAAACTCCTATCTACCCTTGATTTTGAATCGATCGACGTAAGCGTTGATGGGTTCCACAAGCAGGAGCCTGTACATTTCTGGTGGACCTTCTACGGTCAACATCAATATTTGGGGGCTGAGTAGAAGGTCCTGCATCATTGCTAGGATTCATGAATTTAGCGACCATATCATCACTCAAATCGTCCACAGTTGGTATCGCCGCCGCACTGCCATAACTTAATCTTGTTCCCTCATTACTCCAATTCGGTAGGTTAGTAGGTGGCAATGTGTTAGTCATGTAGGGGGTGTATGGGTGTTGGTCTTGAGATGAATTAAGGGTGAAGGTTTATGAGGGGTAAAAAGGGACTTGTGGTTGTCGTGTTTGATAATTGTGTTCTTGTGGGGTAGGTTGAGAGAATGAGTATTAGTTATATTGGGTGTATGAAGAAGTTGGGTTTTGTTGTTGGATGTTGAAGGGGGTTGGGTTAAATGATAGGTATGGTTGATGGTAGTGTTGGCTTGGGGTATAAGGTTGTTGGGTTGGGTTGAAATGTTGTTGAGTGTTAAATGTTTGCGGAGGAACAAGAAAGGTCGCCCAGTGAGCACACGTATTAGAAAGAAATGGATAACTTTGATAAGCTTGAGAGAAAATGTTCCATGTGTCGTCAAACTAGTCACAACCAAACCCGGTGTCCCAATGTGGGAACAAATAATCGTTAGTGTTTTATTTTATTATCATGTATTGTTTTCAGATTAATATCAAACTTCTCGCATTTCTGGACCATTAATCATTGAGTACCAAATATCAATAACAACAAATCAAATATCACAAACCAAACAACTTTATGCTTCATTAAATGGCACAGCACATACATAAATAACACAACATAAATCAACATAGATAAAAATACTAAAAAGTGACATTTAACACAACATTTGGTAAAACTTCTCTAACTGATTACAATTAGCAGTCTGATTTCATTTTGCCCAAACATCATTTCCCTGGCTTCCTTATCATTCTTGACTCGCATCCAACTACGCCGGGCATCGTACCTCTCAATACTTCTAATTTTTTCTCCTTCCAATATGTCTCCTTCTAACCAACGCTTCAACTCCCTCTGTAGTTGCTCTAAACTACATATGTTTCAGAAAAGCATATCCATAGCCGGTTTTTCTCTTGAAAAAATCACTTTTCCCCAGCGGCGAAGATACATCTTCGAAACAGTAGAAGAAATTTAAAATAGATGTGAAAAATAGTTCACACCACACCTCTATTTATATCAGTGCTGACACTGTAGATAAATAATAAAATATTAAAAGGTTCCGCTCATTCAGGTGTCGGCACTGTAGATAAATAATAAAATATTAAAAGGTTCCGCCCATTCAGGTGCCGACACTGTAGATAAATAATATAATATTAAAAGGTTTCGCCCATTCAGGTGCCGACACTGTGTTTGCCTGGAAAATTTGCAAACAACCGCTGATCTCATAATTTATGAAAAAATTAGTTTACTTGCAGGACCGATCAAACAAATCTTAGGACAATGTGCTTTAACAATTTTGACAATTCGTATGAAAATGAAACCTTTTGTTCATTGAATGTATCATTGTTTTCACAAACTAAAGTATTTCGACTGAAAAGTAATAAAGACTTTTGCTTTTGAAAGAAATGGCGAAAATGTAAGTAAATCGCAAGAAGGAAATTGCAGAAATGTAAAGGAGATTGTAAATGAATAACTTAGAACTTCATTAAAATGCAAGGAATAAAACTGGTGTTTTTCAAACGTACATTTTCTCAGTAACTACTCTTTTCTCTCACACGGTTACTTTGAGTATTCTTGAGTAACTTGTACAAATTTTGAACACACACGGAAATCTAACACTAAGACTCCCTATTTATATACAATAGAAATAACTGTCAACAACAACTATTTCTCCTAATGGCGACAAATGGAAATCTGCATGCCTTCACATCTTGGATGCGTTCCACGCGTCTGATTTCAAAACGAATCTCCCTCCTAAATTTAAATTTCAAAACATCATTCAAACAAGGCCTTTATGCCGAATTGTCGAAACCTTTTCCAATACCTAGAGAAAATCTCCCAATATATATTCCTCCAATTTACCACCCATTTTTCGACGGATCTTCTCTTTTCAGGATCAAACCTCCGTCGAAAAACCCTGGTAAATTCTTAAATTTATTTTCTGAACAAATATTCAAGCGTCGAAATTAGCAGCTTACAAATTGCCCCCCAGAAAATGCGTTTTCGACAAAGGTGTAGCAAGCGATTTTGGATGTGGTTCTTAAGCACTGCCGCTCTGGGGTACTACAGGTCGATTCATTTTTTATCCTATTGAAGCTGATGAAGGAAGAGAAATAGATGTCTCCAACTAACCCTGCCTGCATACTGAGTTTAAACAGTGGTCTGTTAGGTTACAGATGCTATGTAGAAGTGGGGCCTCTTTCTGCTTATTCTGTTAAGACTGAAATGACGGGACTATGCTATTGGTAGGATGTTAGGACTGATGCTTTTCGATTGATGTATGAAGGTACGGGATTTTGGGTTTTTTTATTAGTGTGCTCGCTAAGATTTCTCTTTCAATCTTATGCCTACGTATTCCCGTTTACCGAAATAGGGGAAACTCTAAATATCTATACTATTATTACACAGTCGATATGAGTTTTTGAAAGAAGGCTTACAGTGAAACAGCCCCACAATACAGTTATATACATATGAAAGCGGTAAATGAAAGCGGGTAAACACTTACTCGGTTGTAGAGCTTCCATGCTGTTTGGTTAGTTGTTCAACAAAGAAATTGAAAATAAAAGTATGTTACAAAATTAAAGGAGAAAATTCTTTTGATAGGAAAATTTGGGCTTACAGCTCAAGGAGAGGCCCAGGATTTTATTAATGATCGCACTGTCGTTTTGTACAGGGACTTATACAAGTGACTGAGGCCCAAGAAGGTTTTCTGTACAAGGGGATGGGTTTTATACTCTCTCAAGGGGCCCAAAAAAATGATTGAAAGTGAACAAAGATGGGTATTATAGCTCAAGGAGAAGCCCAATGGTTAATTTTGAACAGGGCGACGATCGCGCCGAGGTTTTGAAAACACCGTGGGTCTTATACAATGACTGAGGCCCAAAAGTTTTTGGTTTCAAAAGGGGATTGGGTCTTACACTCTATTAGAGGCCCAAAAATGATTTTTGAAAATGGGTCTTATAGTTCGAGGAGAGGCCCAATGGTTTGTTTTAAACGGGCGATGATCGCGCCGAACTTTTGAAATACGACGGGACTTATACAATAAGTGAGGCCCAAAATAGGTTTGTATTTACAAAGGATTGGGTCTTACACTCTATTAGAGGCCCAAAGAGTTTAAAAATGATTTGTTTGAGTGAAAATCAAGGAAACCTTAAATTTGTTTTCTTTTAAAAAGAAATATTTAAAGAAAATCAAATAAAATGATAAAAATACCAAATAAGTTTGACTAAACCACTTGTGATTTTTGTTGAAGGTTTGAAAAATGAGTTTTTCATCACAAGATGAATTAAAACCTACTTGCTTTTGATTTTCAAAATGGATATTTATTTTTAAAAGAGTTTAAAAACAAATAAAAGACATTTATTCACAAAAATACTAATTATATTAAATAAATAATATAAATCTAATTTTTTTGGGGAATAAAATATTTTGACATTTTTGTGATATTTTGCAAAAAGAACCAATAAAAAATAATTAAAATTGAGGGAGTTATTAATTTTCCAATTAATTAACAAAACATGAAAATATTGGAAAAAATAGCAAAATGTGAGAAAACACAAAATGGCATGGGTGGGGTTTGAACCCACGACCTTAAGGTTATAGGGTGCGCGCCTTAACACTGGGGTGGTGATACATCCGTTGATTAAAACAAACCAACAAATATACAAGGTTTGCCTTGTTTTCTAGGCCTGGCCAAGGCAAGGCAAGACAAGTTTTGGCAAGAAACGGGAAGGTCCATAACTTTCTCATTTCTCCATGGTTGGGGACAAAATTTATATGAATCTGGCCTAGAATTTCACAAGGAATCCAATGGTGGTGGTAGTTTTTTCAGATCATTCTCCCTCCTCAAAATCCGATAGTGGTTTGAAATAGGCCTATAATTGCATTTTCTATGGTACACTTTGGTACACGCATGAATTACATGATGAATTGGTTCAAACACAACATATATAACATGTATGAAATGTGCATGATCAGTGGACTTCAAACCTATGCATATTTTGGAAAGTTCAAGTCATGATGCTTACCTCTCTTTTGAGCTTTTGGAGTTTTTGTGCAATCTGCCAAGTTTCTTGTTCCAGAAATGGTTTGATGCTTTGGACACTCTCAAATGATCCCTTAGAAGCTTTTAGGATGATTGAAATCAGCTGGAACCTGCAAAAACAAAAACTGGCCCTTTCTTGTAAAAGGGGTTAAAATGGCCAAAATAACAACTCCCTCAAATGGTGTTCCAGATGGGGGGAACCATTTGGGACAGTTCAAGGATGATATTTGGAGTGTGTTTGAGGTTTTATCTGGTTTGGAAAGTGATTGAATCAAGGCATGGCTTGAAAAATGCACAAAAGTACTATTTTGAGGTTTTGAGATGTGACTTTGTGATTTAAGGATTACAGGTCACTTGTGTGAGTTTGGACAGCTTAGATATGACATATTGGATGTGTTTGGATCATGAGCTATGATGGAAATGCTCTCTAACTCAAAAACTCAGAGTTACCTTGCTAAAGAAGGCATTTTGGCCTAAAGAGAGGGATTTTGAGGAAAACATATGTTTGATGACTCTGGTGTACTCAAACTAAGCACAAATGAGCTCTATTTATAGTAGAGCAAGTTTGTTTTGGGATCAATAGTGAATGGCAACCACAACAGAGGTTTGGCCAATGTTGTCCAATGGAATCCCAAGTCTCCTCTAGCCATTGACTAGAGGTTAGAGCACAGAGTTGTGGTTCCCTAGTTGTTGGATCATTCTTGACTGAATTCAGTTGTAAATGTGTCAATCTATGCCACCTATAAGCATCCATTAAATGCTCCAATCCAAAATTAGAGTCTTGTCCCTCTTTTAGGGATTTCTAGGTTTGCCATGCTACTTCTTGTTCCAAAGACTTTGGAGGCTTGGATCAGTATTTGTTCCCTTTAGATTTGATCCTCAGATGTGTCTAAAGTGATGACAAGGCTTGGAATTATCTGATTTTTCCAAATCGAGCAAAAGTACAAAATTCTGCCTAGCCTTGGCAGTTTTCAGCAAGGCATATTGCCATTGTCATATCTCATGACTCAAGTGGAATTTGGTGATGTTCTTGGCCATTTTGGAAAGCCCTCATATGATACAACAACTATTTGATCATAATTGATTTTGATACTTTTTGGATCCAAGTGAAAAATGCCCCTACATTTGGAAAAAAGTAAGGCAGATTCTGACTTAGTGAAAATTTCACTAAGTGTTGGAAAAAGTGGCATTTTCACTTTTTGTGATTTTGATCATTCCATAACTCAAAATCCATGATGAATTGGAATGAGGTGTAGTTGAAGCTTTTGTAGAGGGCCATGAGAGCTACAAATCCAGCTTTGGATGGGGAAAAATGGCCTTGTGGTTTAGGAGTTATGATCCTCCAAAGTTGGTACCCTAGTCACTTTGTTCCATAACTTAGAAAAATTTCTAAGTTTTTTATGGTTACCCCTTTTACAAGTTATCCCACTTTTCTTATTTTTTTTATGAATGATGATTCCAATCACACATTAACATCATTTTAGGGTTAAAAACCATAATTGTGAAAAATCTCAAAAAGTCAAAGTTTGACTTTTGTGCACAGTTGACTTTTTATCAGATGAATTCCAAACTGTGCGATCCTCTATGAAATCAAGTCCTTGGCCTAAATCAAACTTGATGGATTGATTTCATAGGTGTCATAGGGTGTATTGAATCATGTCTTAGGGTTTGGGAGCATGTCCTGGTCAAAAGTCAAAGCTATAGTTGACTTTTCCTGCGAAACCCTAACTGTGGTTCAGATGAAATTGAAACTTGTTGCTCAAGCTTCTTGGATCAATCCATTGTTGCAAATGGATCAATGTGGTGTATCAGAGACCCTCAAATCCTCTCTTGAGGTCTTGGCTCATGATTTGTCCCAAAAGTCAAATTAGGGGTGAATTAGGTCAAGAAACCCTAATTCCTAATTTTTTTATGAATGCTTCCCCTGAGGCTAAATTGACTTGATGATTGGGCCCATGAGGTCCCTTGGAGTAATTCAAGTTGTGCTTTGAAACAATGGCTCATGCCCAGAGGAAAATTTCCATCTGGAGGCCCTGGTCGACCAAACCCTAATTTGGTGACACTGGCTATCTTGAGGCTTGATCCACTTAGAATGCTGCAACCTTGTGCTTGATTCTTGCTGTGGGAGTCCTCTTGATCCATTTTGGATATTTGAGAGGTTAGACAAGTTGAAGATCATGTCAATTCTTGATTGATCCTTTGTCTAAAGCTCAGAGAGGGCCTGAAACCCTAATCTTTGATAGTAGTGAATGCTCACCCATCTTTGGGGAGATTGATGAAGTATGAAGGTTCCTCCATATTGTGATGATGATTTGCACAATGATGGGAAATCTTAGTGGTCAAAAGTTGGGGTATGACAGATGCCCCTATTTAATCTTCTTGGACCCGAAGGTGTGAATGGCGAAGGTATTCGGGCATTCGGGGTGCAAGAGGATTAAATATTAGAATACCCGAAATTTTGATGGCGGTTAGGAATGGTAATTCGCGCATCCTTCCTCTTTTGCTAAGTAATGATGCTTAGAAAAGGTAAACTTCCCCTCGATCCTGGTTTCCTACCAAGGAACTGGTCTCAGTTTCTGAATTAAACTTCCCCTCGATCCTGGTTTCCTACCAAGGAACTGGTCTCAATTTTTGAAATAAACTTCCCCTCGATCCTGGTTTCCTACCAAAGAACTGGTCTCAGTTTTTGAATTAAACTTCCCCTCGATCCTGGTTTCCTACCAAGGAACTGGTCTCAGTTTCCGAATTAAACTTCCCCTCGATCCTGGTTTCCTACCGAGGAACTGGTCTCAATTTCTGAATTAAACTTCCCCTCGATCTTGGTTTCCTACCAAGGAATTGGTCTCAATTTCTTTTGTCAATAAACTTTCTTGACAAGGGGCGCTATGTGTAGCAATTTTCCTCAAACTTCTCGCCAAAATTTCCTGGGGAGATGCCATTTGATAGAAACAGTTTTGATGTCAGACTTGTTGGGGAAACCCGTCTGTCTGAGCTGCAGAGGTGTACAAACTTCTCCGTTGGAGATGCCATTCGTTGACTCTACTGGGGAAAATGAGTCTCTTTGAGAGACTATTTCTTGCTTGGGGTATTTCATCATACTTTTCTCGGGATCTCCCCGGAGAAATGCCATATGATGTGATCCAATTTTGAGGTGTTGATGACCTTTTCATCAGCGGATTTTTCGGAGAAAAACAGCTGTATTGCCGAATCTTTGATAAAGAGGCTTTCTCTGGGGATTTTACTTAATCCGGTAAAGCGAAGACATCATCTTGAATGGCGAAGAGTGACGTTGGCTGAAGGTTCTCTGGCCTTTTAGAGGTTCAAGTTATCAAAGTGGTCAAGGGCCGTCTCCAATCCAGAAATAAACTGGAGGAGAGAGAGTGTCCAGATGCAACATTTCTTAACGAGGAAAGAACTGACAACTCGATTGAGAAGACTTTTATCACTAGGGGATGAGACCGACTAGAGTGATAGTAATGTAATATGAATGCGAATGTAAATCAATGATGCATGATATATGTATGTTTATGTTGAGACAACTGACACGACATACAGACTAGTAGATAAACATGACTAGATACTCGGCCACAGTGGGAAATAAAAAGTATCGTTGGTTCAAGATAGTAATTCTGCCTTACTTAGGAGAAATAGTCCCTGCGGGGGCTATGTTGGTCGGGCTTAGGAGGTAAGAACTCGGCAGAGGGTGTCAGATGGGAAAGCCGCATCTGATACAGCTGATCCTTCATTCAGGCGCACTGGCTTAGAAGGAGTACTTTGATTCTGCACTTTGAAGCTCGATTACTTCTGGAGAAGCGAGTGATGTTCTTTCGATGTTCAACAGTCAAAAGAATTGCCATCTTTATTTTAAAAGCAGAAAAAGTTTATCAAGTAAATTCATTTTTGTTTTATTTCAGGAATCGTCGATCATATTAAAAATGTCGTTCTGTAAAGCTAAAACAAATAAGAATTGCAAACAAAAGCACAAGGGCTCAAATTTTATTGATAGGATGGAAATCAGCCAAACGCGTGATTCCATTGAGTATTTACAAAGTTAGAAAATGGTAATTTAAGGGAAAAAGGCTACATCGAAACATAACGACCAATATCCTTCTACCAATTTTGACTTCAGGGCATCCTGAGCTTCTGTCGAAGATGACCTTGACCGGAGCTTTCCTGACGGATGATGTAACTGCTGCCGAGGGACTTACCCCTTTGTCAAACGTAGTTACTTGCCATTATCCCTAATTTTTGTCTGGATTGTACTGTGATGTTCCAATCCACCGGGATGATTTTTTATCATGTCTCTCATTTTTGCCTGGACTGCCCTTTCGGGTTTTCAATCCACTGAGATGTTGTTTTTTATTTAGGCGAAGTATTTCTTGACTACGTCAATATTTGTGGGGTAGCCAAATTCTTCTCCATCCATCGTTGCAAGTCTCAAGGCGCCGCTTGAGAAAGCTTTCTTGACCACATAGGGGCCGTCATAATTCGGAGTCCATTTACCCCGGGAATCAGTGAGAAATGATTGTATCTTCTTGAGCACGAGGTCTCCTTTCCTGAAGACGCGAGGTCTGACCTTTTTGTCGAACGCCCTCTTCATTATTTGCTTATACAACTGACCGTGTCATAGTGCCGTGATTCTCTTTTCTTCGATCAGATTCAATTCGTCGTGTCGACTTTGACACCATTCAGTTTCTGTAAGCTTAGCTTCCATCAATACCCGGATTGATGGGATCTCTACTTCGATGGGGAGCACTGCTTCCATGCCATATTTTAGAGAGAAAGGGGTTGCCCCTGTTGAAGTGTGGACAGATGTGCGATAACCGTGAAGAGCAAAGGGAAGCATTTCTTGCCAGTCTTTGTAGGTTACAACTGTCTTTTGAACAATCTTTTTGATGTTCTTGTTAGCCGCTTCTACCGCCCCGTTCATCTTAGGTCGGTAGGGAGATGAGTTATGGTGTTCAATTTTGAACTCAGGGCATAACTCTTTCATCATCTTATTATTCAAGTTAGATCCATTATCAGTAATGATCTGGCTCGGAACACCATAACGACAGATGATATTGTTTTTGATAAATCGGACCACCACTTGTCGGGTAACATTAGCGTATGACGCTGCTTCGACCCACTTGGTGAAGTAGTCAATGGCGACCAGAATGAACCGATGTCCGTTGGAAGCCTTAGGTTCAATCATGCCAATCATGTCGATTCCCCATATGGAAAAAGACCATGGGGAAGAGAGAACTTTGAGATGCGTTGGCGGTACATGGATTTTGTCGGAGTATATCTGACACTTATGAGACCTCCTCATGTACTTGTAGCAGTCGGATTCCATGGTCAACCAATAGTACCCGACCCTAAGAATTTGTCTGGCCATTGTGTGTCTGTTGGCATGAGTGCCAAAGGATCCTTCATGAATTTCCTTTATCATCATGTCTGCTTCTGGTCTGTCCACGCATCGGAGCAAGACCATGTCAAAGTTCCTCTTATAGAGTATATCACCGCTCAGGAAGAAACTTCCTGCTAGCCTTCTGAGGGTTTTTCTATCCTTCCTGGATGCCCCAGGTGGGTACTCTTGTTTTTGAAGGAAGCATTTGATATCGTGATACCAAGGTTTGTCGTCTATGACTGCTTCGATCATGAAGATGTAAGCGGGCCGTTCAAGGCGCATTATGTCGATCTTAGGTAGGTCATTCCATTGACCTACACTAATCATAGAAGAGAGAGTGGCTAATGCATCAGCCATGTGATTCTCCTCATGAGGGATATGATGAAACTCGACTCTATTGAAGAAGGGTAACAACCTTCTTGTGTAATCTTTGTAAGGAATCAATCCTGATTGGTATGTGTTTCAGTCTCCTTTGACCTAATTGATTACCAAAGCTGAGTCGCCATATACATCCAAGTTCTTGATTCTCAAATCAATCGCTTCCTCGAGACCCATGATACAAGCTTCGTATTCGGCCTTGTTGTTTAAGCACTTGAATGTAAGTCTGGCGGTGAAAGGATATGGGTACCCTGAGGTGTTATAATGATTGCCCCAATTCCGTTTCCATAATGATTGACAGCTCCATCAAAGATTAGTCCCCATTGGGAACCTGGTTCTGGTCCTTCACTGGGTAGTGGTTCATCGCAGTCTTTCATTTTTAGATACATGACATCTTTGTCTGGGAAGTCAAATCCGACTGATTCTTGATCGTCAATCGGTTGATGAGCCAAATGATTGGCTAAAACACTTCCATTAACGGCTTTCTGAGTGTGGTACTCTATGTCATATTCTGATAGCAACATCTGTCAACGGGCAATCCTTCCCGTGAGAGCAGGTTTTTCGAAGACGTACTTGATTAGATCCATTTCTGAGATTAACCAAGTAGTGTGACGAATCATGTACTGGCGAAGACGTTCGGCTGCCCAAGCCAGAGCACAACAGGTTTTCTCGAGCATAGTGTACCGAGTCTCGCAGTCGGTGAATTTCTTGCTCAAATAGTAGATGACAGACTCTTTCCTTTTTGTTTCGTCTTGTTGACCAAGCACACAGCCCATGGAGTCTTCCAAGACTGTTAAGTATATGATCAGTGGTCTTCCTTCCACTAGAGGTGATAGAATCGGTAGGTTCAACAGGTATTCCTTGATACTGTCAAAGGCGGTTTGGAAATCTTCTGTCCAAACGCAGTCCTGATTCTTTTTAGTACCCTAGCCACTTTGTTCCATAACTTAGAAAAATTTCTAAGTTTTTTTATGGTTACCTCTTTTACAAGTTATCCCACTTTTCTTGATTTTTCTTGATGAATGATGATTCCAATCACACATTAACATCATTTTAGGGTTAAAAACTATAATTGTGAAAAATCTCAAAAAGTCAAAGTTTGACTTTTGTGCACAGTTGACTTTTTATCAGATGAATTCCAAACTGTGCGATCCTCTATGAAATCAAGTCCTTGACCTAAATCAAACTTGATGGATTGATTTCATAGGTGTCATAGGGTGTATTGAATCATGTCTTAGGGTTTGGGAGCATGTCCTGGTCAAAAGTCAAAGCTACAGTTGACTTTTCCCGCGAAACCCTAACTGTGGTTCAGATGAAATTGAAACTTGTTGCTCAAGCTTCTTGGATCAATCCATTGTTGCAAATGGATCAATGTAGTGTATTAGAGACCCTCAAATCCTCTCTTAATGTCTTGGCTCATGATTTGTCCCAAAAGTCAACTTAGGGGTGAATTAGGTCAAGAAACCCTAATTCCTAATTTTTGATGAATGCTTCCCCTGAGGCTAAATTGACTTGATGATTGGGCCCATAAGGTCCCTTGGAGTAATTCAAGTTGTGCTTTGAAGCAATGGCTCATGCCCAGAGGAAAATTTCCATCTGGAGGCCCTGGTCGACCAAACCCTAATTTGGTGACACTGGCGATCTTGAGGCTCGATCCACTTAGAATGCTGCAACCTTGTGCTTGATTCTTGCTGTGGGAGTCCTCTTGATCCATTGTGGATATTTGAGAGGTTATACAAGTTGAAGATCATGTCAATTCTTGATTAATCCTTTGTCTAAAGCTCAGAGAGGGCTTGAAACCCTAATCTTTGATAGGAGTGAATGCTCACCCATCTTTGGGGAGATTGATGAAGTATGATGGTTCCTCCATATTTTGATGATGATTTGCACAATGATGGGAAATCTTAGTGGTCAAAATTTGGGGTATGACAAAAGGGAGAAAAGCATTTTTTTCCAATACAGTTCGATGCCGTCAATATTTTGACATACGAGTGTTCATATGACTAGACATTTGTGACGTCGGAGTCATCATTGCACTTTTTCTAAAACGTCTCTTCATATTCAACGGTCCAAGTTTGAAAAGTTGAAGAAATCTTTCCCTGTTTAAATTTGTAATGTTGCTTGATCCTTTGAGGCTTATTTCTTTTTGTAATGACATTTAAGCCATTTGTTTGGAGAATCTCACCAATTTAGTTATTTCTTTTGCAAGATTATTCGATTTCTATTTTAACTTCCTACAATATGGGTTTATATTTTTTCAAATATTTCCCATTTATTTGCAGTACTCTCTTATCTTTATCTAATTCTTCGACTTCATACGCGCCATTGGAAAACACTTTCGTGATTTGAAAAGGTCCTTCCCACTTAGGGGACCATTTTCCCATCAGTCTATCTTTTCGATCTATGGGAAGAATCACTTTCCACACAAGGTCACCAATAAAAAAAGCTTTACCTTTTACTCTTTTATTTTAGGATTTCTCCACCCTTTCTTTTTTTCCTTTTTAATAACTCCAACGCATTTAACCTTTCTTCATCTAAATCGACCAACTCGTCTATCGTCATATTCCAATATGAATCTGATGGAATTTCATGATGCCTTTGGACTCTCGTTGATTGTAGATATATTTCGACCGGTAAGACTGCATCATGGCCATACGTTAGTCGAAAGGGTGTAGCGTTTGTAGCTTCCTTAGGAGAGGTTCGACAAGCCCAAAGAATTTGGTCCAAATTTTTGTGCCAATTCTTTGGCTTTCTTCCCACATGCTTTTTTATCAACCCAATTATAACTTTGTTTGCTGCTTCGACCTGTCCGTCGGCATGAGCGTAGTAAGGTGTTGATGTGAGAAGTTTGAACCCCATTTCCTTCGCAAATGCTTGCATATTTTTACCAGTGAAAATAGATCCTTGATCCGTTGTTATTGTCTCAGGGATCCCAAACCTATAAATGATGTGTTTTTGAATAAATTCGATTACTGCTTCTTGATCCACATTCACTAAAGGTATGGCTTCGATCCATTTTGTAAAATAATTGATACCAACCAAAATAAACTTCTAGTTTTTTGAAGAGGCCGGTCGAATTTCTCCAATCAAATCCAAAGCCCAACCTCTAAAGGGCTAAGGCTTTATTATAGAATGTAACTCACTTGCAGGAATATGTGGTATCCCTGTGTGTACCTGGCATTCTTGGCATCCTTTCGCGAATTCGACGCAAACTTTTAACATAGTTAGCCAATACATTCCTTGTCGGAATAATAACCACTTCATCTTATGGTCTGCTTGATGCTCACCGCATGCCCCACTATGTACATTCGACAAGGCTATGTGTTCTTCGGATTCACTTAAGCACTTAAGTATAATCCCTTCAGGAGTTTTCTTAAATAATTCGTTACCCAAAATGACATAGCTTAAAGCTCGATACCTTATTTTTCGTTCGAATGGTCCTGTTGGATTTCGTAGATACTCTATTATGGGCTTCCGCCAGTCTCCAATCATCGAACCATCTATGTTAAAAATTTCAAAATTTTCTTCGTCAGCATATCCTAGATTTATCGTCTCCAAATCTGATGGGGATAATCTGGCTGACACGACTCTTCCTCTAACTTTAATAGCTTTTTGCAACTTCTCCTTCGACACTTTGTATCCAGAAGCAATCTGTGCTAAATCATTTGCCTTCTGATTTTCTATTCGAGGGATATGTCGAATCATGACCATATCGAATCTTTTCAAGAGTCGATTAGCTATTACAAAGTACATGATTAAATTCTCTTTAACACACTTATACTCCTTTGTTATTTGCTTTATGACTAACTCAGAGTCGCCCATTATTTCGACCCGAGTTGCCCCCAATTCCAACAAAATTTCAAGTCCTACTATCAAAGCCTCGTATTCTGCCTCATTATTTGAGCAAAGGCCTTCGACTTTGTACTTAAATTTTTTTGGAATTCTGTTAGGAGAAATAACAAGAACTCCTATTCCAGTTCCGTTTTTATGACTAGAACCGTCGAAGTACAACTTCCATGGTTCTATTTCAATGTAGTCCAAAGAATTTTCATTTATAGCGTGGTTGAGTATGAAATCAGCCACTACTTGTCCTTTGACAACCTTTAAAGGTAAATATGTCAAATAATATTCAGTTAATGCTAATGCCCACTTTCTAATTCGACTGTGCAAGATTGGTTTAGATAACATGTATTTTATAACATCGAAATGAGAAGTAAACATCAACTGGTTTTATATAGTGCTTCAATTTCATACATGAAAAGTATAAACATAAACACATCTTTTCAATTACACTATATCTAGTTTTCGCATCGTTCAAGACCCTACTGAGGTAGTAAATGGCTATTTCGACACCATTCTCATCCTCTTGAGCCAACATGCTCCCTAATTTCTTGTCCGACGCGGATATGTACAACCTCATACTCCTACTTCTACAAGGTGACATTAAAATTGGAGGATGCGTCAGGTATTCCTTGATTTTGTTGAAGGCATCCTGTTACTCTTGCCCCCATTCGAAGTCTTCCTTCTTCAGTCGGAGTAGAGGAGAAAAGGCTTGCGTCTTCCCACTAAGGTTAGAGATGAACCTTCTGAGAAAGTTGGTCTTGCAAAGTAGAGACTGCAATTCCTTCTTTGTAGATGGCACTTTCTCCTCCATTATTTCCTTGGCCTTGACTTGATTGATTTCGATCCCTTTCTTGTGGACCACAAAGCCTAGGAAGTCTCCCTCTTGCACACAAAATGCATATTTGAGAGAATTCATCTTCAAACCAAACTTCCTTATCCGTTCAAAGGACTGTCGAAGATGGTCTATATGACTTTTTCCTGAAACAGACTTAATAACAATATCGTCAATATAAATCTGCATAAAAGCCTCAATGAAATCGTGAAAAATCAAATTCATCGCTCGCTGGTATGTTGCCCCAGCATTCTTTAAGCCAAAAGGCATTACCACCCATTCGTAGGTGCCTAAGACTCCAGGGCATCGAAATCCCGTTTTAGGAACATCCTCCTCAGCAATAAAAATTTGGTTATAACCAGAGTACCCACCAAGCATACTAAGGTACTCATGGCCTGTGGTAGAATCAACAAGCATTTCCGCCACTGGCATAGGATATTCATCCTTTGGAGTAGCAGAATTCAAATCTCAAAAATCAATACATACCCTCAATTTGCCATTTTTCTTTATTACAGGAACTATATTAGCAATCCATTCGACATACCTGGTCGGGAGGATGAACTTGCATCTGAGGAGTCTTTCGACTTCTTCTTTAATCTTTGAGAGGATTTCTGGTGCGAATCTCCTTGGAGTTTTCTTAACAGGTTTCCTCCCAGGTTTTATTGGTAGCCTTAATTCGACCATATTCCTATCCAGCCCGGGCATTTTGTCATAGTCCCATGCGAAACAATCCTTGAATTCCTTCAGCAACTGGACTATTTCGACCTTGAGTTGGGGGCTCACTTTTGCACTGATATAGGTTGGTCTTTTTTCTGCCCCGACCCCAAGTCGATCTCTTTGAGTGGATCCTGTGCCATCATCTTGATGTTCGCCGCTAATGGATCATTCTCAAAGCCCAATGGCTCATCGTCATAAATTGTGTCGAGCCTCTGGTTTTGCAAATCTCCTAGATCTTTATCAGGTGGATCCATATCAAAATCATTTCCAAGACCTGGTTGATCTGCTTCGATCTGGTTGGCTTTGACAGCCATGTATTTTACTTCGGCCTCTAACGCCGCTTTGAGTTTATTCTCGGCTATATAAGTCGCGATTTTTTCGAGAACTAGTGATTCACTCATTGTCACTAAATTCGCTGCCCCGACCAGTTGGTTGGATGTGTGAGGTTCCAAAAATGTAATCTTCTTCGCCAACTACCTCTCTATCCCACTGAAACCCGTGGGTGGGATGAAGGTATAGTGAGCAGAAAGCGCTGTCAGTTGGCGTCATGTCGAAGGTTGCTAGACTACAAGGAGCTATGTGAGCCAGATTCCTGTCGAAGCTTCTCCTATCAACCTGGTTTACTTCAGCCAGAAAGTAACTCTGGTCAGCCTCTATATTTTCAACAATCCCATTTGCGCGCCAAATTATTATTCGTTGATGCATTGACGAAGGGTCGACACCTATGTCGTGTATCCATTCCCTGCCTAAGAGAAGGTTATAATTTGCTTTTGACGTAAATACCATAAACATTGTCGGCCTTGTGATGATTCCGACAGTTAGATCTACTTGTATTACACCCATAGTGGTTCCCACTTTTCCCTCATAATTCGACAACACCATGTTATGAGGTTTGGTGTCAGAATCATCTTTTCCAATTTTCTTAAGCATATAATGCAGCATCAAATTGACAGCCGCTCCTCCATCAAAATCTTATTCACCCCTATGTTACCCACTTTTCCTTTTATAAACAGGGGTTTAAGGTGGCTCCTCATTGAGTCATCTGGTCTTTCAAAAAATGCATTTTGTTCTTCAACGCACCCATTGTTCATGATATAATAGCAAACGGGTATGTTTCTGGCCGTTTCGACCTCCATAGCCTCTTCTTCATCTTCGACTTCCATTACCTGGTCTTACTCCCTGGGGAGCACTGAGACCACGTTACACATCACGTCGAAGGATGCTTCTGACTCTGAATTAAAGTCGTCTGTCATTTCATCATCCCTAGTTATGTCCTCCTTTGACGACACTTGTACTGGAGCAACAAGTGGCTTTTTGACTTTCAATTCTTCCTTCTGAGTCGAAGTTTGAACATTGCTACTGGTTTCTAGCTTGGCTTTTCCTGTAGCATCCTTCTCAGCCTTCTTTCGACGTTGGTACCTCCTCCACTGTGACTTCGTCATAGGGTTCTCGCCCTTATAATTTTCAGAAGGGTAAGTCACCTTCTTAGACTTTTGGAATTCTTTCCTGTATGATATGGAAGATCCCCACTGTACTTCGAAGTCCTTCCATTTCCCTTGTTCTTGGGCTTGTCGGATTGGATTGACCCACCTGTCGTCTGGAGCTTTATTTGTGGGTTTGAATGTGTTAGGGTATCTTCCTCCTAACCTCTCCCTGCTTTGGTCCCCTCTTCTGGGGTCGAATCTTTCTCTAGAAGGCCTCCAATTTCCCCTTCTTTTTGCTCTCTCCACTCCCTCTAAGTTTTGTGTTGCCTTTTTGTCGAAGACAGGACTATAACGAGGGCAAAGCATTACCTCAGATCTTTTCCTCTGGCATCTATGTATGAAATCTACCAGATTTTCTTCCTCCTTAGGATACGCCAGTTTATGATACTCCTCCCTTCGACGTTCTTCATCAACCTGCGCTGAAACGTTCTGAGATACTTCTACCATATTCACGTTGGCAATTGACTTAGTTGCAATGCTTAGTTTCTTCATCTTCAGACTGAGGCCTTCATTGGCCTCATGTTCCTTCTTCATATGGTTGAAGTCTTCAGTGATTTTCTTTGTTAGCACCTTTGGGAGAAGACTCTTGGAAACCTGTTGGCTGACGAATCCGACAGCTTTATTTTTTGGATCCTCCATGGTTCTTCGGAGAATACCAACATCAGCCTATTTGTAAGAACCCTTAGTAGTTCCTTTGTTAATTTGGGCGAAACCATCAGTGGTCTCATTGTTGATTTGGACGAAACCGTCAGTAGTTTCGTTGTTAACTCTGGCCAAACCTTCAGTAGTTTCCTTGTTGGTTTGGATGAAACCGTCAGTAGTTTCGTTGTTCATTTGGACGAAACCTTCAGTAGTTTCGGTGTTGTCGCCATCAGTGGCCTCAGCAATGTAGTTCTCAATGATCTTTTCGTCAAGGTCTTCAGTAACCTTAACCATCATAGCCTGGTTCACAAAATCAGTTGTAACTTCGACCATGTCACATTCGTTGGCGGGATCATCAGCAACCTCCACCATATTTACGTTGTTGTCGAAGCCATCAGCAGCCTCAATCATCTCCACGTTGTCGAAGCCCTCAGTGGCTTCGACCATATTCACCATGGATGGCTCAGCATAATGCGCCTCCACCACTTGCAAAGAGTTTGAATCCACCTTTGCCTGGGATTTGGACTTGTCGCCGAATTTGAGCCTTCCATCTCTGATTGCATTCTGCACCAGATCCCTGAAAAGGAAACATTGAGACGTTTTATGACCCAAAAAATTATGATATTTGCAAAAACCTCTCTTTTTCTGTTGTTCTAAAGGAGGGATTTAGTACTAGGTGGCACTATCATTTGGCCATCCTTGACTAACAAATCAAATATTTTGTCACATTTTGTAACATCGAACGTATAAGTTCTTTTGGGGAACTTGTCGTTCTTTTCTGATTCGACTGTGTTTTTCCCATTCGATGGAGCCAAGACTTTGCAAGCATATGGCGGACCCTGTTTTAATTCTGCCAAATCGACTTCTTGTTCATCGAAATTTGATGGTCCATATTCATCATCATACTCACAAACTCCGACATATGCTACCCTTTCTTTCTTATTTTTATTAGCCCTAGCTTTTTCGGCTTTTAGTTGTTCGACCTGTCGAACCCTATCAGCCAATTGGGCCATGTCTCTTAAGTACTGGGTATCTAATTTCTTTCTGATTGAATAGTCGAGGCCACCAACGGCCATTTCGACTAACTCGTGTTCAGGCACTTGTGTGAAACACCTTGCCTTGAGTAACCTAAACCTATTCAAGTAATCATCAATTGGCTCTGAGAACTTTCTCTTGATGCTAGCCAATTCTTTCAAACTTATCTTTGTCTGTCCCATGTAGAATTGTTCATGGAATAATCTCTCCAACTGGGTCCACGTATGTATCGAATTCGCAGGCAATGTGGTAAACCAAGTAAAATCATTTTTCGTTAGGGAACTAGGGAAATATTTTATTTTCAAATTCTCATTGTACGCTATTTCGCATGCTTCAATTAAGTATCACGCCACATGTTCGACCATCGATTCACTAGTATCCCCTGAAAATTTTGTAAACTTAGGAACTTTCCATCTATGGGGTAATTCTTGCTGCAAAATATATTCTGATAAGAGGGAAGTATAACTGGGCCTCTGTAACCCTACATTCATCCCATTTCGCGCCATAATCCTTTCGACCATGGTTGCCAAATTATTCTCTGCTGGCATATCATTACAATGCATTTGTTGTATAATATTATCAGTATTTTGGTTTCGGTTTACTAACAACACCCTTGGTTCTTGTTGAACAGGGATTTCGACTCCTGGTGGTTCGACTGCCCCTCCTTGGTTCAAAATTTCCATCTGAGGGATATTTGGTTGTCTTTGATTTATGGTAGGTTCTTCTTTGACGGCTACCCTTGGGTTTTGAACTACCTGTTCCCTTGGAAGAGGTTGGGGGACACCAAAGAAATTAGCAATGCACGTCATCTGTGTTGCCAATTGTTGATTCGTTTGTGTCGTGTTTTGGATTAAAGGGTTAAATATAAGCCCCACATGTTGGGCTAGCATCTGGACCATGTCATGGTTGCTCTCATCCATTTGTTACATAATAACTTGTGCAGAATTATTGGTAATATTTGGCATATAAGTTTGATATCCCGTTCCTAAAGGCTGGCTAATTCTACCCATATGGTTTACACCATGACCGGACCCTTGCAAAGGCGAAGTTACGTTCATCGTTAGATCTGTAAATGCTGATGGCGCATTATGTAAACTTGCTATTACTGATGTTGGCATTTCATACGGTTGTTCTCAATTTAGAGGCATCGAAAAACCAGATATAAAGGGTCTGTATATATTCCCTGGAGGGGGAGGAGTCATTTGAGGCATATGGGGTCCCATAGTTGAAAAACTAGGTGCACTCTGGGGAATTGAATGCACAGGTGTCGAACCCGCTGTTAGTGGTACAACCTCTGATACTGATATTGAGGCCGTATTGCCCCCAGTTGAAGGATTAGGGGGTGGTACTTTATTCGTAGAATTCTGATTGTTTGGCGGATTTGGATTCACCATTCTACGGACTCGTCTTCTTCTAGGGCTTTCTTCATTATTTATGGCTATCTTACCACTCCTTAGTCTCATGCAACAAAGCGAAGAAAGTTTCGTACGAGTAAAATGTAAAATAAAGGTTTTCAATAGTCAATAGCACAAAGTCCCAGTGGGCATGCCAATTTGTATGCCTAGAAAATTTGCAAACAACCGCTGATCTCCTAATTTATGAAAACATTAGTTTACTTGCAGGACCGATCAAACAAATCCTAGGACAATATGCTTTAACAATTTTGACAATTCGTATGAAAATGAAACCTTTTGTTCATTGAATTTATCATTGTTTTCCAAACTAAAGTATTTCGACTGAAAAGTAATAAAGACTTTTGCATTTGAAAGAAATGGCGAAAATGTAAGTAAATCGCAAGAATGAAATTGCAGAAATGTAAAGGAGATTGTAAATGAATAACTTAGAACTTCATTAAAATGCAAGGAATTGTCATACCCCAAATTTTGACCACTAAGATTTCCCATCATTGTGAAAATCATCATCACAATATGGATGTACCTTCATGCCTCAATCAATCTCCTCATAGATGTGTGGGCATTCACTACTATCAAAGATTAGGATTTCAAGCCCTCTCAGAGCTTTTAGACAAAGGATAAATCAAGAAATGACATGATCTTCAACTTGTCTAACCTCTCAAACACCTATAAATGACCAAGAGGACTCCCACATCAAGAATCAAGCACAAAGTTGCAACATTCCAAGTGGATCAAGCCTCAAGATCGCCAGTGTCACCAAATTAGGGTTTTGTTCGACTGAGGCCTCCAGATGGAAATTTTCCTCTGGGCATGAGACAATGCTTCAAAGCATAACCTAAGATACTCCAAGGGACCTCATAAACCCAATCATCAAGCCAATTTAGCCTCAGGGGACGCATTCACCAAAAAATCAGGAATTAGGGTTTCTTGACCTAATTCACCCCTAAGTTGACTTTTGGGAAAAAACATGAGCCAAGACCTCAAGACATGGTTTGAGGGTCTCTAATACACCATATTGATACATTTGCAATAATGGATTGATCCAAGAAGCTTGATCCACAAGCTTCAATTTCATCTGGACTACAATTAGGGTTTCGATGAAAAAGTCAACTGAACCTTTGACTTTTGACTCAGACATGCTCCCAAACCTTGGGACATGATTCAATACACTCTATAACACCTATGGAACATGTACATTAGGTTTTATTTAGGTCAAGGACTTGATTTCACCAAGGATCGCACAGTTTGGAATTCATTTGATAAAAAGTCAACTGTGCACAAAAGTCTAGTTTGACTTTTTGAGATTTTTCACAATTATGGTTCCTTGACCCTAAAATGATGTTAATGTGTGATTTGAATCATCATTCATCAAGAAAAATCAAAGAAAGTGGGATAACTTGTAAAAGGGGTAACCATAAAAACTTAGAATTTTTCTAAGTTATGAAACAAAGTGGCTAGGGTACCAACTTCCAAGGATCATAACTTGAGATCCAAGCAACTATTTTGAATGATCCAAAGATGGATTTATAGCTCTCATGGCATACTTTAAAAGTGTCAACTACACCTCATTCCAATTCCTCATGGATTTTATGTTATGATTGGATCAAAATCACTAAAAACATGAAAATGCATCATTTTTCAACACTTAGACAAAATTCTGTCCAAGACAGATTTTGTTGAAAACACCAAAACTTGTGAGGTTTTTTCACATAGTTGGAAGTGGAATTAATTCTAAAGGTAAACATCAATTAGCATGAATTGATTCAACTTTAGCCAAGAGAAATACATGCCCAAAGTCATGCTGCTGTAACTGTTTTGGAAAAATCAGTTTGTGTGATTTATTGTCACACATGATTTCTGAATCAAAACCAAGGATCCCTATGCCACAGTCATCTAATCTGATCCTAATCCAACTGATCCAACCTGTAAAGCTAAGTCAAAAAGCCAAGGGATCTTCCAACTTGAGATTAATGCATTTTGGCACATTATGCCTTGAATTCAAAGGCATTTATGTGAAATAGGGCAATTTCAACAAAGCCACTCTACTCAGTCAAGATGCTCACTTAAAAAACAATTAAAACATCTGAAGAATGTGGATTTGGTCAAGACATAGCCCTGCTCTTGGGAGAGCTAGTTTGCCTTGCATGAGAAGAAATGCCACCAAGCCAAAGCCATTGAATGTGGTCTGATCTTGCAGTCATTCACTATTCCTCCAAGACAAGAATTGATCCACTATAAATAGAGGTCCTAACTGATCACTCAAACCACTCCAAAGCAACTGATAACATTGCTTTCTCTCATTCTCTCCTTAAGTGTCAAAACTCCACTTTTTGAGCAAACACTATCGGGTTTTGAGTTGCAGCCTCAAGCAACTCAAACCAACTTCTCAAACACATCACATATGATGTATATGATTTGTTCAAACACTTAAACCATCTCTGTAACACCTCTAACCTAAAATCACTCTTCAACTAGCCCATTATGCATCCATTCTGCAACTTGGATACCATAACTTAATCAAAGCAATTTCCAAGAGGTCCAAAGGTTGAAATATACTCCATAATATCCATTGGAGCTGTAGAGATCATCAAATCACTTCTGGAACACAGTTTGTGTAGAGATCACATTTTAGCTTGCATCAAGGTAAGCCTAAAACTACATCTTCATGATCCATGCATATTTCCTCGCATGATACTTTTGCCAATTGCTTGTCATCATATATTGAGTATTTCCCCTCAAAATATTTGATCATAGCACTCACTAACATGTCTGCACGATTGCTTTTGCAAAATTAGGGTTCATACATTCATGTTGATATAACTTGCTGCACACTAAAAATAAATGAAATCAAATATTGCCATCGTGTTCCTTGTTATAAAAACGCATGAATTTGGTACTTGGATCATGTCAAATGGTTGAGAAACGAGTGAGTTAGAGGGCTTCACACATCTGAGCTTGAGGTTGAAGATGGCCATGGCGCCATACTTCAGAAACCAACCAAGTTTGCCTTATGTTTTTCATTTGTCATGTATATTATGAATTGGCATTGTGCCCCAGTGGTTGATCAACTGGTTTGTGTGTACTAGCAAGGGGAGGGTCTGGGGTTCGAATCCCCCTTGCCCCAGACCTCCTTTTTACCACTTTTTCCTATTTTTAACATTTTTCAAATTATTTTTATTAATGATTTGAAAAATTAATTTCTCACTCAATTTTAATCATTTTTGGTTGATTCTTTTTCCGAAAAATCACAAAAATAGTAAAATATTTTATTCTACAAAAAAAATCAAATTTATATCATTTATTTAATATAATTGGTATTTTTGTAAATAAATTCATTTTAATTGTTTTTAAACAGTTTAAAAATGAATATTCATCTTGAAAATCAAAACCAAATGAGTTTTAAATCATTTTGTGATTAAAACCTCATTTTTCAAACCTTAACCAAAAATCACAAATGGTTTATTTAAACTTATTTGGTATTTTAATCATTTTTTATTAATTTTCTTTGAAAAATTACTTTTAAAAAGTGAAAATTAGGGTTTCTTTGATTTTTAATCATACTCAAATATTTCAAAATCTCTGGGCCTCTTGATAGAGTGTAAGCCCCACCTCTTTGTAAATAAGAATCATTTTTGGGCCTCAGTGTATTGTATAAGTCCCGATATAGTCGGAAATTTCGATGCGATCGTCGTTTTCAAACTATTTTCAACTGGGCTTCTCCTTGAGTTATAAGACCCATCATTATTAATTTTTAAACTCTTTGGGACTCTGATAGAGTGTAAGACCCAATCCCCTTTTTGTAAATACCAAAAATTTTGGGCCTCGATCATTGTATAAGTCCCAACACCTTTTCAGGAAACCTCGACGCGATCGCCAATTCAGAAATAATCAATGAGCCATCTCTTTGAGTTGTAAGCCCCATTCTTTTTCTTAAAAACATTTTTGGGCCTCTTAAGAGAGTGTAAGACCCATCCCTTTGTACAAAAAACCTTTTTCGGGCCCCAGTCACTTGTATAAGTCCCTGTATAAATTCAAAAACAACGGCGCAATTATTGTTAAAACTGCGTGCCTCTCTTTGAGTTGTAAGCCCCAATCTATGTTCAAACTACTTTCTCCTTTGATTTTGAATCCAAATGTATAGTTGCTATCAAAACTTTCTTTAATTTCTTTGTCGAACAACTAACAAAACAACATGGAAGCTCTACAACGGGTAAGTGTTTATCCGCTTTCTTTTATCTGCTTTCATATACATAATTGTATTGTGGGAAGCTGCGCATGGTTTATCTTCTTTCATACCTCCTATATACTCGTCATATATTAACTGTGTATATACTACTATAGTTATTTAGAATTTTCCCCGGCAACTAGGTCTAGAACTAAGTAAAGCCTTGTTGGTCACTCTTAAATACAAACAAAACTAGATCCCCCATAGGATTCCAAATACAATATTCCCTTCTCTTGGGGTTAAACAATATGGAACCAAGAGAAAGGCAGTATTCTCGGTGAACCTTTTCTCATACTGTCACCCCTAGAAATTGTCAAAGAAATTCTACTCCCCAGAGTTGATCTATTCTCCGTGAATAGCATCTCTTGAGTTTCTTCCAAACCCTCGAACTTTCCTGGAATGATCTCTTCTCTGTGAATTGCATTTCTTGAATTTCTCTTGGTTTGGGGACCCACAGGCTTCTTAAAAGCATCCCCGCCTCCTCTTGGGCTTTGTACAAGGACCCTCCAGCTTCTTAGAAGTTCTCATGCCTTCTCTTGGGCTTAATACAAGGACCCTGACGACCTCTAAAAGGTATAAGACAGAACTTAGTCATCCTTTGCTAGAGCAGTCTTTCCAGTGTCAAAACTCCGGCCATTTTAGGGTTGATTCCCTTAATGCCCGTGCCTCCTCTTGGGCATTGTACAAAAGATAAAACTCTTCCACACCAGTAGACTTGGACAGTCTATACCCCCTCTTGAGTCTTAAAAACATTCTCAAGCACTGTAAAACACCGATCACTCTGGATAAATCTCCAGCAGAAACCCGGTCTCTCTCATGAGAGTTCTCCATACTTGGACCTGCCTAGGGATCTCAATAAACCCTCAGCAGTAAGATAGCCTCCTTTTAGGCTTTGTATAATGATGCTTCCTCAACATAACCAGCCTCCTCTTGGGCTTTGTACAATGGTTCTCCCTAGCGGAGCTTATCTCTTTAGACTCTCTTGTTGAGTCACTCACTTTTCAAGGCTCTCTTGTTGAGTCAATCTCCTTTTAGCCTCAATCTCGGGTTTTGTACGAGACAACAAATCACTCTCTTGTTGAGTATAAAAGACTCTTTTGTTGAGTCAATCACCTTTTCAGACTCTCTTGTTGAGTCAACCCTTTCAGCCCCCGTCTTGGGCTTTGTACAAGACATATAAAAGCACTCTCTTATTAAGTCAAACTTATTTCAGCCTCCATCTTGGGCTTTGTATAAGATACATACAAATTCTCCCCAACGGAGCCAAAACCCCTTTTAGCCTCAACCTTGGGCTTTGTACAAGACAGAAAGAACATTTTCCCTGGAAAAGTCAAGCTTTTGGCCTCCTCTTAGGCTTTGTATAAAGAAATTCCCGGTTGAGTCAATCAACCTTTTAGCATCAACCTTGGGCTTTGATCAAGGCACACAAAAGTCAATAACCCCTTTTTAGGGATGACAAATTCTCTCTCAGTCAAAATCTTTTAGCTTCAATCTTGGACTTTGAACAAGACACCAAACATCTCTTTCCTCCCTTAGAATAGGAGGGAACTACGATCGCTCTGATTTCCCTGTTTCGTTTAAACGGGAATACGTAGGCATAAGATTGTAAAGTCTTAGCGAGCAGACCAATCAAAAACCTTAGGTCCAGTACCTTCATACCAATCAAAAACCTTAGGTCCAGTACCTTCATACATCAATCAAAAAACATTAGATCTAGTACCTTACCAAAAGTCTCATGAATCGTCAAGACACTCTATTCTTAAGCAAAATAACCTAAGACAGACCCCCTATTTTGATAGCATCTGTAAACCAACAGTCATCTGTTTAAACTTAGTATGCAAGCAGAGTTAATTGAAGACATCTATTTCCCTTCCTTAATCAGCTTCATAGGATAAAAAATGAATCGAACTGTAGTACCAAAGCGATAATGATTCGAAACCACAAAAACCGCACTGCAAGAATAAAACTGGTGTTTTTCAAACGTACATTTTCTCAGTAACTACTCTTTTCTCTCACACGGTTACTTTGAGTATTCTTGAGTAACTTGTACAAATTTTGAACACACACGAAAATCTAACACTAAGACTCCCTATTTATATACAATAGAAATAACTGTCAACAACAGTTATTTTTCCTAATGGCGACAAATGGCAATCTGCATGCCTTCACGTCTTGGATGCGTTCCACGCGTCTGATTTCAAAACGAATCTCCCTCCTAAATTTGAATTTCAAAACATCAGTCAAACAAGGCCTTTATGCCGAATTGTCGAAACCTTTTCCAATACCTAGAGAAAATCTCCCAATATATATTCCTCCAATTTACCACCCATTTTTCGACGGATCTTCTCTTTTCAGGATCAAACCTCCGTCGAAAAACCCTGGCAAATTCTTAAATTTATTTTCTGAACAAATATTCAGGCGTCGAAATTAGCAGCTTACAAACTGTACATAAATAATAAAATATTAAAAGGTTTCGCCCATTCAGGTGTCGGCACTGTACATAAATAATAAAATATTAAAAGGTTCCGCTCATTACAGTACCGAAACTGTACATATATAATAAAATAGTTAAAGGTTCTGCCCATTGCAATGCTGGTAGTATATTGCAATAATAAAATAATAAAATTTTATTATTAATAATCGTTTATATTATTTATTGTTGATTACATTAAAAATTAATATTAATTACAATAATTATAAATATATTTATAATAAAATTAATTGTTAATATACTATTAATAATTATATTAGCATAATTATCTATTCCTAAATAATATTAATTATATTTATTAACATATATTAATATTAATAATATAATTAATATATATTAATATTAAAATTGTATTAATATTAATTTTAAAATTGTATTAATCTTAATATATATATTAATTAATTTTATTAATATTAACATTAATAATATTAGTAATATTAATATTATTAATATTAATATATATTTATTTCAGTAGTAAAAAAAATAAATAAATAAATAAAACAACTTCCCCAGTGCCGCCCTTTGATTTTTAAATGTTGCCGCTCTTTCTATGGGCGGCAGTGCCTACCTATTTAATTTTTTTTGTTTGAAACAATAGCGGAATGGTATATATGGTTGAGTTGTATGACATAGTGGAAAAAAGCTATTAATAGAATGGCATAGTGGAAAAAAATTCTAAAATGTTAGATATTTTAATAGTAACTCTCTAATCTAATGTGAGGAGACTTATATAATTCACATTTGTACAGCAACAATCTTTCCTTCAAACACAGTCTCATCAATCATCAGAACATGAACCGCTACAAGTGAAAACTGTCCATACACATATATTTGCACCGGCTTTGTTATACTTAACTAGGGATTTGGATTTGCTATCTCTGCCAATTGGTATTTTTGGTACCTTTAGTGTAAAATAAGTGATAAATAAATGACTAAAAGATTATTTTGATGAAAGAGAAGAAATGATTAGGAGAGAGATAGAGAGAAAGTTACAAAGGTATAGAAATTAAAAGGTAGCAAATCCTTTCCCCTTAACTAGACATGTCGTCTGACTAAAGACTTTCAAAAAATCAATCTATTTATTAATCATTAACTCATACTTTTTGTTTATTTGTTGTTATTAGAATTTATTATTATTATTATTATTATTATTATTATTATTATTCATAAAATAGTCACGATGGTATAGCTAACACATATGAATATATATATATATATATATATATATATATATATATATATATATATATATATATATATATATATATATAATTGGAAAATCAATAGAAAGATAAGGCTTATGATTTTTACATGATATCAGTAAGCAATAGGTACTGATCCAAATATGAAACCATAAACTCTAACTAGTCGCCTTCTCCTTCCTGACCCTAACTGTGCCGCCTCGACTTTCTTCTTCCTAATATGTCTGGCGACGGCCACTCATCCTCCTCTCTTATCAAAACTGTAACACCCCAAAATCAGTAGAATAATTATTTAATTGATTTATTATAAATATTCGTACCTTGGTGAATTTTTGGTGAATTATTGTGATGTCTAATGATTTATGTTGTGGGATATTGACGATGTTAAGGGTGTGTTGATTTATGTCAGTGGTATATGATTTATTAAGGATTATTTCGATAATAATAATAATAGAATAATGTGACAATGTTATTTAAAGTATTATTATTATTTTAAAATAAAATGAAGGGCTAAGTAGTAATAGTGCGAGAATTAGTGAGGACAATGATGGAATAAAGTATTAGGCATCCTAGGGGTAAGTTGGACAAAAGGAATTAGAGAGAGAGAGAGAGAGAGAGAGAGAGAGAGAGAGAGAGAAGTCATTCTGAATACGATTAAATTTTGGGAAACCGCTCTGAAGAAAGGAGAAGAAGGCTAGGGTTCAGAGAGGCTTCAGAAGAACTCAAAGAGGAGATTTCGGAAGCAATTTACTAAGGTATGGGGAGAATCTTTTATCTTTATATTTGATATAGGAGTAGAAACATGTAGGTATTCGGTTCCCGGATAGATTAGACGAATTTATGTCGGAATTGGGGTTCTTGGGATGTATTAGATGTTAGGGATAAAACCATCTATGATGTGTTATTGTTGTGGTGTTGTTGTTGATGAATTGTGAATAATGAGTATGTTTTGGTGCCGAAATCGTAAGCCTTGAGGGTCTGAGATAGTGCAGAATCGCAACTGAGAAGTTGTAGGTTCGCAAGGATTCGTCGAGCGAAAGTCCCGTCTCGCTGGGCGAAGCAATTTTGCCTCGTCCTCATTAGGCGAATGAGGAAGCGAAGAGAAGATGGAAAAAGGGGGTTTTTGGATTTTATATGGGGGGAGATGTTTCACCCCAGCTTCGCCGGGCGAATGTCATACCCCAAATTTTGACCACTAAGATTTCCCATCATTGTGAAAATCATCATCACAATATGGATGGACCATCATACCTCATTAGTCTCCCCAGAGATGGGGTGAACATCCACTACAATCAAACTTAGGGTTTCAAGCCCCCTCAGAGCTCTTAGACAAAGGATCAATCAAGGAATGACATGATCTTCAACTTGTCTAAAGCTCTCAAACATCCACAATAGATCAAGAGGACTCCCACATCAAGAATCAAGCACAAGGTTGCAACATTCCAAGTGGATCAAGCCTCAAGATCGCCAGTGTCACCAAATTAGGGTTTTGGTCGACCAGGGCCTCCAGATGGAAATTTTCCTCTGGGCATGATCCAATGCTTCAAAGCATAACCCAAAATACTCTAAGGGACCTCATAAACCCAATCATCAAGTCAGTTTAGCCTCAGGGGATGCATTCATGAAAAATCAGGAATTAGGGTTTCTTGACCTAATTCACCCCTAAGTTGACTTTTGGGACAAAACATGAGCCAAGACCTCAGGACATGATTTGAGGGACCCTAATACACTACATTGATCCATTTTCAACAATGTATTGATCCAAGAAGCTTGATTCACAAGTTTCAAGTTCATCAGAACCACAATTAGGGTTTCGTAGAAAAAGTCAACTGTGCCTTTGACTTTTGATCAGGACATGCTCCCAAACCTTGGGACATGATTCAATACACCCTATAACACCTATGAAATCAATCCATCAAGTTTGATTTAGGTCAAGGACTTGATTTCATAGAGGATCGCATAGTTTGGAATTGATCTGATAAAAAGTCAACTGTGCCAAAAAGTCAATGTTTGACTTTTTGATTTTTTGATCAATTATGGTTCCATAACCCTAAAATGATGATAATGTGTGATTGGAATAATCATTCATCAAGAAAAATCAAGAAAAGTGGGATAACTTGTAAAACGGTTAACCATAAAAAAACTTAGAAATTTTCTAAGTTATGGAACAAAGTGGCTAGGGTACCAACTTCCAAGGATCATAACTTGAGATCCAAGCAACCATTTTGGCTGATCCAAAGATGGATTTGTAGCTATCATGGCATACTTTAAAAGTGTCAACTACACCTCACTCCAATTCTTCATGGATTTTTAGTTATGGAGTGACCAAAATGACAAAAACATGAAAATGCCACTTTTTCCAACACTTAGTGAAATTTTCACTAAGTCAGAATCTGTTTCACTTTTTTCAAAATGTAAGGTCATTTTTCACTTAGATCCAAAAAGTGTCAAGACAAACTATGATCACCCACATGTTGTATCATATGAGAGCTTTCCAAAATAGCCAAGAACTCAATCAAATCCCATTTGAGCTAAGAGTTATGACAATGGCAATATGCCTTGCTGCAACTATCATGGCAAGGCAGATTTATGCATTTTTCTCGATTTGATCAAATTGTGCAAATGACAAACAAGTTTATCCATCTGAACACCTCAGGGGGAGACCAAGGAGGAACAAACACTGATCCATAAGCCTCCCAAGTCTTTGGAACTAAAAGTAGCATGCCAAACCTAAAAACCCTAAAAAGGGGACAAGACTCCAATTTTGTTTTGGAGCATTCCATGGATGCACCAAGGTAACATGAACTGAGCCTTTTCCAACTAAATGAGTCAAGGTTGATCTCTGAACTAGGGAACCAAAGGCCTATGCTCTAACATCTAGTCAATGGCTAGAGGAGACTTAAGATTCCAAAGTGATGCAATTGGACAATGATCTGCTGTAGTTGCCATTCACTATTGCTTGCAGAACAAACTTGCTCTACTATAAATAGAGCTCATTTGTGCTCAGTTTAAGTATACCAAAGGCCTACAACACTTGCCTTTCTCAGAATCATCTTCTCACTCTCAAAAATGCCTTTCTTAGCAAGTCACTATTGAATTTTTCAGTAGAGAGCAATTCCACTCAAACCAATTCCTCTTAATCTATGCATATTTCCTCGCACAATACTTTTGCCAAATGTTCATAATCATGCATAGAATGTTTTCCCTCAATTAATTGCTTTGTTTGAATCGTGTATCAAAATTCTCAGCCTTCATGCAAATTTTAGGGTTCTTGAGGTTTTGTCTTGATTTCTTATTCCATGCTTAAAATAAATGAAATTAAAGACCATAGACATGATCGTGAGGTGAAAACGAGCAGATTGATATGTGGATTGTGTAATTTCATCAAGTATTCAGTGAGATTGGAGAGAAAATGCAAATCTGGGCAAAACTCAGAACACGCGCGTGTTCTTGGGTGTTCTTTGCGCCTTTTTTCAAAATTTCAAATATTTGAATTTTGTGATTTTATTTAATTGATTCAAAAATTAATTTCTCTCGGAGTTTTAATGATTTTGAGTTGATTATTTTTTTAATAATTCACAAAAATGTTTAAATATTTTATTTTGCCAAAAATTCCCAAAAATATTATTTATTTCATATACTTGATATTTTTGCAAAGAATTAATCTTTTATTTGTTTTTTAACATTTAAAATATGTTTTCCTCCTTGATTTTCCAAATTTAATTGGTTTCTAGTCATTTTGTGGATATAAGCATGATTTTTGAAACATTGATCCAAGATCACCACTCATTTTTCACATGTTTTCAATACTTTTTATTAATTTTTTAACAAAATTAATTCCTTTTTTAAACAAAATTAGGGTTTTGATTAATTCAACCCGCATCAATCATTTTCAAACACTTTGGGCCTCTAATAGAGTGTAAGACCTAATTCCCTTTTAACAAAAACAATTTTGGGCCTCAGATATTGTATAAGTCCCTCTGCGTTAAAAGAAAAATCTCGGCGTAATCGCCAGTTCAAAAATCAAATCATCTGGGCCTACCCTCGTGTTATAAGTCTCATTTCTTTTCTTTAAATTTCTTTGGGCCTCTAATAGAGTGTAAGACCCAACCCCTTTGCAAATAATACCTTCGGGCCTCACACATTGTATAAGTCCCTCTGTATATTTTCAAACGTTCGGCGCAATTGTCGCCGTTTTAACAAAATCAACTGGGCTTCTTGTAACGCCCAATATTTAATTATTTTATTTAATTAAATATTTTTGAATTATTTTCGAATTAATTGTCGAAGTTGTAGAATGTTGATTAAGTTGTGTTGTTGTTAGTTGATTCATGAGTTGATTAAAATGATGGAAAATAGTATTAGAATAATACTAATATTATTTTATGGGTTTATTTTATGGTTGTGTGTAGTAAGATTGGGGGTGAAGATAGTAGGCCCAAGAAGAATAATAAAATAATAGTATTATTATTATTATTATTATTATTATTATTATTATTATTAATTGGGTTGGTTGAGAAAAAAAGGGGGAATTAGGTTTTGATTAGTGGAGAAAAATAAGGGTTGAGAGACGGAGAAAAACATGTTGAACGTGAAAAGTTACAAGAGGAAGTTTTGGAGAAATTGATCGTGGAAGTTACAGAGAAAAAAGTCTTAGAGAAGAATAAGGGTTTTAGAGGAGAGAAAATAGCTTGGAAGCAAAGAAGGAGAAAGAAGAACTCATGATCATATCTCTATTTTCGCACTTATGGTACAGCCTCCACTAAACAGGTGATAACTTTTTACTCGTAATTCCGATTAAAGCGATTCTTAAATTTTTGGAAAGCTTACGAAATTCCCTTCAATTTGATATATGATTTCATGTCAATAAGTTCGGTATTGAAGGAGAAAAACGCATTTGAGGTTTGAGAGTTCATGCTGGAAATGGGTCAAATAGTAGTTACGGGATTGATGATGATGGAGGCTGAATTTTGGTCAAGATAGGAACTCAATGGCAGCATGTTCATATTTCTAATCTCCATGGATGCAAGAGGAGAGGAAAAGAGGCATAGAGGCAAAGGGTTGGAATTCGATCGGAGAACTTTAGAGACTAACCGGAAAATTATTAAAGCAACCGTCAATCCAAGGTAAGGGTGGGGTTCTGACTCTATAATTGGGTTAATGATGAATGATACGTGGGATTGTGATTTATATAATTTTCTACTGAATGTGTTGAAGTGTATTGATGAATTGGTTTTGTTTTTGTGGAATTTGATGTTTGCTAGATTGTTTGGTTGTTGTTCTATAGTGTTAAACTTAGGTTGGAATTTGGTTAAATCGATAGAAATCGATGTTTTCGCGGACGAAAGTCGGAATAGATTGCGTAGTTGGGTCGAGAAATGTTAGGCCGTGATCGAGTATGCTTGTTTTATCGAATTTGGTTGATTTTGTAAGTTTTTGCATTTTTGGAGATTTGGGGGTTTAAGATTCGGATTGAAATCGAAAGTCGTAGAATTCACGTTTGATGGTTCCAAATCACTACTATATGTTTGGTATGAATGAGTATGTGTTTGTTTCGAAGAAAATAATTGAATCGGTCAGATTTTCGGACGAAAATGCAAAATCCCGTAGGGCTGTTATGCAGAAAAATTCTGGTTTCGGAAAGTTTGGAAAATTCATATCTTTTGATCCGTAAGTCGGTTTTGACCCTCGTCCGAAGCGTTGGAAAGCTAACGAGATGTTCTTTCTAGAAAAAATGGTTTTGAGGTTTGTATCTGGTTCAATTATAGCAAAAAATTGAAACCGTATCGTTGTGTTGATTTTTTACCGTCATGAATGTGTGCGATTGAGGTGTTATCGTGCAATATGCCTCAACAATGTTAACCGATTAATAGTGCAGAGGAATAGCAATAATAGAGGTTGATGAAAATAGTACCGAATAGTAATATTAGTAGTTTTAACAGATATAATTGTTTAACCGAAATTAGTTGAGATTTTGCAGAAATAATTCGTAAGTGGTTGTAGGATTGATAATTGGTTGATGCTGTGGAAAATTAGTCTTGAATAATTGACGTAGGTGAATGTGAGTATGATCATAGCCTAATTATGTGTACTGAGATTGTTACAATGCGGTTTGTGATCGATCATAGAGAGGAAATTTGGAAGAGTGCGAGAACCAGATATCGAAGACTAGCAGAGTGGGACGCATGACGACCGTCATGGGCTTGTCACGACCGTCACGACCATGTTGCGACCGTCACGCGGGTTACGACCGTCACAGAAACAAAATGAATTTGAGATCTCTGGCTGCTGTGGGTCTGTAGGCGTAGCATAGTGGAACTTAGTAACTATTTTTGTAGAAACCCAATTTAAGTTGAACATCAGAATAATTGACAGTAGGCAAGGTTGCATAATTGAACCCAATATAAGAAGCATTAGTGAACGGTGTGCACAATTATTGAATGAGAGTCACTGTAACTATATAAATGATAGTATTAATAAAATGAAACTAGTAGGATAATCACTAAGTAAACAATAGCCGTGTGTGTTGCGCCTTGGTGTTGAATTGTGAGGCCTACGGCCAATGTTGTCTTGTTGTTGATTGGTTGCTGTTAATTTAACGATGCTGATAAGTTGTTGCTGTTGATGATACGAAGTTGCTATGATATTATTGTTGGAAATTATCAAGCTGTGAAGGATGTTGAATTGCCTCTAATTATTGGCAAGAATTAAGTTGTGGGCCTATGGCCAATGTTGAACTGTTGTTGTGCGGATTGATGAGTATTAGTGTTGTGATTATGATGTTCATATTTGAGTCATATGGCATAACATACTAAGCTGGCCTGGATTGGCAAAACATTAAGCGGACCTGGATTGGAAAAATATTAAGCGGAAGGCTTATGCCTTGTTGAAGTCAATATTAATTGGCAAATTTTTAAGCGGGGAGTTCTGCTCCAATGGTACCACATGCATGTGCATTTTGAGTCGCATTTCATGTTGCATAGTTGTTGTTGTGTTGTTAATTGAATGTGATTTCTAAGTTGTTGTTGCGGTGCAGATTAATATTGATTTCAAGGATTGTTATGTTGCTGATTTATGTTGATTGAGATATTGTCGTTGTGTTGTTGATCTATTTGCCTAAAAGTTGTGAAGAAGTTGTTATACCATGTTGATGATTTTGTTATGATGATAAAATGGTTGTTATATCGTGTTGATGATTGTGTTGTAATTAAACATTGTTATAAAGCTGTGAAGTGGTGAATTTATATGATCTGATCTAACATATTATTTATCATACATCTTATTATATTGTTAGATATCTCACCCCTTCTGCTGATATTTCCCCTACCATGGGAAATGGGCAGGTACTCAAGATTTGCAGTGGAAGTTCGAAGTAACTTTATGAAGTCTTTTGTGCTCTATGGCAAGTCAAAAAGGGTCTTGCTCTGATACGTAACACTCGGGGGATGGACGCTTGTTGTTTATTGTTGAATATGTTTTATGTTGTTGAATTTCTAAGTTGAATTTATTAAGTATTATGTTGTTTTGAAATTGTTTTAGTCGAACAAAAATGTTAAGTGAATCAAAGTTGAATATTTATATCTTGAAGTGGTTTTACTTTGAAAAGAAGATACATATGAATTTTGTTGTTATCGGTTATGTATCTGTGTTACATGAGATTAAATGAAGTTGATTTTAAGAAGTAAGTGTAGCATCTCATTTGTTTGTTGAAATTTTGTAACTCTGATTTTTAATAATATCCGTTGGGTAGAAATGGGGTGTTACACTTCTCCTTGAGCTATAAGACCCATTTTTATTCATTATCAAACTCTTTGGGCCTCTAATAGAGTGTAAGACTCAACCCTTTTTTCCAAAATGATTTGGGCCTCAGTTGTTATATAAGGCCCACTGTGTTTTCAAAAACCTCGGCGGGGTCGCCGTTTTCAAACAAATAACTCTGGGCTTCTCCTTGAGTTGTAAGTCCCATCTCTTGTATACAAATAAATCTTTGGACCTCTAATAGAGTGTAAGACCCACCCCCTTGTACATAAAAACTTTTTGGGCCTCAGTCATTGTATAAGTCCCGATACGATCTTTAAAACAACACTGCGATTATCGTTAAAACTTGGGCCTCTCCTTGAGCTATAAGCCCCAGCAATCTTTTCAAAGCACTTTCTCCTTTGATTTTGAATTCAAATAAATGTTGTTATCAAAACTTTCTTTAATTTCTTTGTTGAACAACTAACAAAACAACATGGAAGCTCTACAATGGGTAAGTGTTTATCCGCTTTCATTTACCACTTTCATATGTATATAACTGTATTGTGGGGATGTTTCACTGTAAGTCTTCTTTCATATCCTTTATATACTTATCATATATCCATTGTGTAATACTAGTATAGTTATTTAGAGTTTTCCCCGGCAACTACGTCTAGAACTAGGTAAAGCCTGTTGGTCACTCTCGAATACAAACAGAACTAGATCCCCCGTAGGATTCTAGATACAGTCTTCCCTTCTCTTGGGGTTAAACAATATGGAACAAAGAGAAAGGCAGTATTCTCGGTGAACCTTTTCTCAGACTGTCACCCTTAGAAATTGTCAAAGAAACTCTAACTCCCCAGAGATGATATTTTCTCCGTGAATGGCATCTCTTGAGTTTCTTCCAAATTCTCGAACTTTCCTGGAATGATCTCTTCTCTGTGAATTGCATTTCTTGAACTTCTCTTGGTTTGGGGACCCACAAGCTTCCTAAAAGCATCCCCGCCTCCTCTTGGGCGTTGTACAAGGACCCTCCGTCTTCTTAGAAGTTCTCATGCCTTTTCTTGGGCTTAATACAAGGACACTGATGACTTCTTAAAGGTATAAGACAAAACTTAGTCATCCTTTGCTAGAGCAGTCTTTCCAGCGTCAAAACTCCGACCATTTTAGGGTTGATACTCATCCCTTAATGCCCGCTAAAGATGGTTGGTTTATACCTGAGTGAATCGTACACTCAAAGATAACACAGAGTCACCACCAAACTTTATTTAGTCCCAAAGGACAGGGAAAATATCGATAAAACCCAAGGGGAAGAGAAAGGGGAACGGGGGTCGGTAATGCGAAAGGAAGGTACTAGCACCTTACACATCCATCGTACTCGACGGGAATCATTTCACTTGCTTCTAGGCTTGGATGGGTTATCTATCTAAAGGCTTCTAGCTAAAAGAAGAGTAGAGAGAAGAGAAGGGAGAAAGAAAGAAAGAAAAGAAAGTGCTCGCGGAGGATTGGGGCCCTCGTGCCTACGTACCCTCATAGTGCAATGAGGAAATCAGAGCGCCGTAGTTCTTGGAACCAGGGGACAAAGAGGAAGGAAGAAAGGGAGAAGGAAGGAAGGGTGGAAGTGTGCTCACCAAGTCGCAATCTTGTGCCTACGTATCATACATTCAAAAGAATGCAGAATCAGAGCTTCCGTAGTTCGGGGAACCAAGACGGAAAAGGAAAAGGAAAGGAAAGTGTCAAAACCAAGAGCAAAAGGGACAGAAAACTCTACTGGGGGAAAGCTGAACTGTAAGAGACTAGCAAAGGAATGATGTCAAAACCAAGAATGAAAGAAACTCCGCTGGGGATAACAAAGAGGATTGATGTCGAAACCAAGAAAGAAAGAGCAAAATGAATAGAAAAGACTCGGCTGGGGACGAAAATAAAGAACTGCCAGGGACAGAGGGTAAGCAACCTTACAGGGAAACAAACAAAAGGATAGTGTCAAAACCAAGAGAAAAATGAGACTCGGTATATTAACTGCCTGGCAGTGGTTAATCAAAGAGAAAAAGTAAGACCCAAGTGGGGAAAAGAGGTTGGTGTCAACAGACGGACTATGATAAACCAAGAGAGAGAGTGCTGAACCAAGAGAAGGTGTTTGACTCTAAGGGGACATCGGTATGTTAACTGATAAATAGTGGTTAACCGAGGAAAGCAAAGATTGCAACTCTGTGGGATAGAGAAGCATTGGTTTTAACAGAGAAATTGTGATTAACCAGAAGAACGGGTGTGGGACCGATCGAAGGTCGTAACCCAAAAGGGGTGTTGGTATTGACTAAACAAACAACACTTGACCAATGAAGAAGGGTATTGAACCAAAAGAGGTTGCTAACCGCTGGGGGGTTCGGTTTTTAACAAAACACTGTGATTAACCGAGAAGAACGAGTGATTAACAAGAGAAGGTGATTAACTCAAAAGGGGTTTCAGTATTTTAACAGACAGGTTGTGGTTAATTGAAGAAAAGGGTGATTAACCGAAAGAAGATGATTAACCCAAGGAACTCAGTATGTTAACAAATGGACCGTGGTTAACTGAGAAGGAGTGCAAACATTGGTGTTTTAACTGACAGACAATGATTAACTAACACAGAGAGAAGAACCAAAAGAAGATTGCGAACTCCGCAGGAGAATCGGTCGTAACAGGAGTACTGTGTTTAACCAAAGAAAGAAAAAAGAGACTCTTCTAGGGAATCAAAGAGCAATGATTGACCGCAAGAAAAGAAAAGGGTATTGAAACAAAGGGAGCTTGCTAACCCAATGAACACTGATCTTAACCAAGAAGAATGGTGATTGATCAAAAGAGAGGTTGAAAGAGATAGGAGTGATCAAGGATCAAACGATATTGCGAGGAAAAGGAGTGATCAAGGATCGACCCGACTGGGGAAAGAAAGCATACTACCGCCTGGAGATAGAGGTGACTAAGCCAAGAACAGGGTCATCCGTCCCCTACCTGAAGTAGTCAGAATGAGAGTAGGAATTCTCCCTTCTCATTCCTTCTCTAACACACAGGGTGTAATGCAGAAGTTGAACTGGACGGTACAACAGCTCAAAGTTGTACAGTACTCCTGCATGAGGAAACGGACAGCGTAACAGCTTCAAATTGTACAGTGCTCCGACGCAGGGCGCAGCGCGAAACTCCAACTCCACGGGGGAACAAGAGAGAAAGCTCTAAAGGAAGCCTAAAGAGAAGGAAGGGGAAGATCAACCAATCGAAACATGGTTTCGATCAATTAATCAAAGGGACAAGTCATGCTAACAATTTTCCAAAAAGAATGGAAAATCATTAAAGCAAAAGGTGTGAATTATTGATTAAGAAAGATTAAGCTCATCCATGAAGAATGAACTTAATGCAAACCCAAGAAAGGGAGTACAAAACAGCACCAAATGATCAACAAATATACAACACAAAGTCATGTTATGTGATCAAAGAGAAATGCAAGAATGATTATATTCACATGATGCCAAAATATGAGCAAATTGAATAATCGAAAAAATGCATAAAAAATTCCTAAATATGCTTCAATCAGAAGTTAAATGACACTTAAAACATCCATAGAATCAAGAATGATAATCAATGGAGGTTAAAAGGAAGAAAGCATAGCAAACACGCTTGATAATGCAAGAAAATGGCCATTCTGTACAGTGGTAACCGGTTACGGCATATCTACTAACCGGTTACATGCTTGAAAACTTGCGTTTTTAGTGAAAATTGCACTGTGTAACCGGTTACAGCATATCTGCTAACCGGTTACATGCTTGAAAACTTGCGTTTTAGTGAAAATTGCACTATGTAACCGGTTACATCATATCTGTTAACCGGTTACCACTGTAACAGAGGCAAAAATAACAGCAAAAATAGCTTTTCAAAAGTGATCTTCAGCACATAATCACTTATGTCAAACACCCCATGCTAGGGCACAAATTTGTGCACGAAAATTAAACTTGAAAACAACAAATAAGCAGTGATAGAATCAATTAACATATCAAGATCATGGATCAAATAATGCCAAATCAATTCACACGCAAAATTATCGACTACATCGTGAATGATGCGAAAATGCTCGAAACAGTAAAATTAGTGAGATCCACGAACCTACAAGGCGGAGATGTGCCTTGGTAATTGTTGCAAAGTATTCTTGATGCAAAAAATCAAAGAAAACCAGAGGAAGCTTCAATTTGGTGACGAAACGTGTCGAAATCGAGCAAAATACGATAAAGCTCCAAAATGCGAATCCGAACCGTTGAATGTTGCAACAAATACTCAAGATTAATCCATCTGCTAAAATAACTCCAGAAATTCAAGTAGAATAGCAAGAAGGATGAAGGTTGAGCTCAAGAAATAATCACTTTCAATGTGAAAAGTGATTATCCTTCAAGAATTAAGAGCTTTTAGTGAGGATTTGGAAGAGAATTGAGATGAAGATGAAGAAGTAGTAGAGAAATTCAGAGATAATGTGAGAGAATTGAGAGTGAAATTGTGAAGGATTTGTGTGAGAAATGTGGGAAATGATGGAGAGACTTGTAAAGTGAGTGAAGGTGTGCTTATATAGATTTTTGGTTTGGAGTGTGAGAGGTTTGGACTTAGCTTTGGGTGGTTTGGAGTTAGGGTTGGAGTTAGTTGGGCTTGACTCACTGAGTCAAGGGGTTAACTCGTTTAGTTAGAACCAACTCGGTAACAATCCCAATGTGAATTTCCTCATCCAAAGGTTGGCATGCATGTAAAACAAGGAACATGGTGCACTTAATTTGGAGTGAAGCATTAGAGTAAATTTACTTGGATTGAATTGAATAGCCTTGAAATGTCTAGAGAAGTCTAGAATATTCCACATGCTGCTAGAATATTGTAGAATCAATGACCAAAGAGTGTGCAAGGAGGCTGTCCCAAAAATGCAGCAGGAACTGAATTTTGCACAGAGTAATCGGTTACAACATATGTGCTAACCGGTTACTTGCTTGAGAACTTGTGTTTTTGTTCAAAAATACACTGAGTAACCGGTTACATCATATGTGCTAACCGGTTACTTCAGCCAAATTTCCACAAATTTGCAAAAAGATGATGCTGAAGTCATGATTCCGATTTTCCATCTCTTGTCTTGATAAATAAACATGGAAACCTTTATTTTGAGCTTGTTTTGATGATGTGATGATCTTGTGAGGATTCAATTAATCGGGCTTGGAAAACCTGAATATCCTGCAACAAGAAACACACAAAGAAAAGTGTGACTGCGTATGTTAACGATGCAAATGCGCATGCTTATGCAAAAGGCAAAAGAGGGAGGTCCAATTTCGGGTTACGACACCCGCGTCTCCTCTTGGGCATTGTACAAAAGATAAAACTCTAGACTTGGACAGTCTAAACCTCTTGAGTCTCAAAGACATTCTCAAGTTCCTTTCAAACATAGGAAAAAACACCGATCACACTGGATCAATCTCCAGCAGAAACCCGGTCTCTCACAGGAGAGTTCCCCACACTTGGACCCGCTTCAGGATCTCAATAATCCTCAGCAGTAAGTCAGCCTCCTCTTGAGCTAACCTTTTCAGACTCTCTTGTTGAGTCAACCACTTTTAGCCTCCGTATTGGGCTTTGTACGAGACATATAAAAACACTCTCTTGTTGAGTATAAAAGACTCTCTTGTTGAGTCAATCTTCTTTTAGCCTCAATCTCAGGCTTCGTACGAGACAGCAAAACACTCTCTTGTTGGGTATAAAAGACTCTCTTGTTGAGTCAATCTCCTTTTAGCCTCAATCTTGAGCTTCGTACGAGACAACAAATCACTCTCTTGTAGAATATAAAAGACTCTCTTATTGAGTCAATCAACCTTCAAACTCTCTTGTTGAGTCAATCACTTGTTCAAGACTCTCTTGTTGAGTCAACCTTTTTAGCCTCCGTCTTGGGCTTTATACAAGATACATTCTCCCCAACGGAGTCAAAATCCCTTTTAGCCTCAATCTTGGGCTTTGTACAAGACAGAAAGAACATTTTCCCCGGAAAAGTCAAACTTTCAGGCTTTGTATAAAGAAATCCCCGGTTGAGTCAATCAACCTTTTAGCATCAAATTTTTTTATTTGCTCACAGCATACAAACATCAACAATTCCTCTTTAGAGATGACAAAATCCCTTTTAGTCAAAACCCTTTAGCCTCTCATCTTGGGCTTTGAACAAGATACAAATCACCTTTAGCTTCAATCTTGGGCTTTGAACAAGACACCAAAACATCTATTTCCTCCCATAGAATAGGAGGAACTACGATCGCTTTGATTTCCCTGTTTCGTTAAACGGGAATACGTAGGCATAAGATTGCAAAATCTTAGCAAGCATACTAATAAAAAACTCAAAGTCCAGTACCTCCACACATCCATCAAAAATATCAGACCTAGTACCTTACCAAAATCCTCCTGTACAGTCACAACACTCTGTTCTTAAACGAAATAACCTAAAGGCAGACCCCCTATTTTGATAGCATTTGTAAACCAACAGTTTTGACTGTTTAAACATAGTATGCAAGAAGGGTTAATTGGAGACATCTATTTCCCTTCCTTAATCAGCTTCACAGGATAAAAAATGAATCGAACTGTAGTACCAAAGCGATAGTGATTCGAAACCACAAAAATCGCGCTACAGAAAAAATGGCGACCACAATGGGAGGCATTCTTTCTTACATTTTTAGGTAGAAACCTTGAACAAGTAATTTTCACTGTTGCCACCACAGAAAAATGGCGACCACAATGGGAGGCTTTCTTTCTTACATTTTTAGGTAGAAACCTTGAACAAGTCATTTTCACTGTGGCCGCCACAGAAAAATGGCGACCACAGTGGGAGCCTGTTCTTTCTTACAGGCTTAGGTAGAAAACTTTAAATTCACAAAGTGTCACAGAAATGGCGACTCTGCTGAGCAGTCATTATCTGTATAGGATCATAGGACTAAAGGTCTAGGATGTTAGGACAAATATATATACTGCTTTTCCTAATTGATATTTGTGTTTACTTTTCTGCTAATGGGAATGTGTGTGATGGCGCATGTGGAAAGATTGAGTATACACCTAAGATAAGTGATGGCATTAGACGGGTAATCTTACGGGGAGTGAATCCCAGATAAGAGGTCCCGGTCGACCATCGAATCATTGGAGATGCCCTTTGCGGATTCAATGCCTATACGACTTCGGTTGTTGAAAGCAGATTGTTCGATTGGGTTATCTGAGAAGCTGAGGATTTTAGTAGACTGAAACCATTTTGTAGTGCGGAAGCTATCGGAAATAGTTGTCACGCGATACTACCCTCATTTGAGATTACTCTAAGATACTACAGCTCGTTGGCGATCTGCTTGCTGTCGTTATCCCAAGAGGGGTCAGTGATTTTGAGGACAGGTACGAAAAATCACCAGTATAAACCTTTGGGGATGGGTAGATCCTTGACTTCATGACACCGACCCTTTGGCCCTATGGTTTTTCTATGTTTTTGTGTGCTGCATTCATGCATTCATTTCATAAAGAAACTTTAAAACAAAGAAAAATCTTCTCTTCTAGTCTCTCTTTTTCAAATTAAACTAAGACAATGATTGTAAATGTCAGATAAAGAGATTGCGTTATGGATTTCGGAAGAAGGAAAACTCACAAGTACACCTTCAAGGTTCCAAAATTAGAGGAATTGAGAGGGTTGGCAAGGATGATCACCAACCCTGAGGCTTTCAGAGCTAAGTATGGAGGAATGTTGTCTCTGTTAAGGGTCCATGTAATTGAAGGAATCCTGTCCACGCTAATCCAGTTCTACGATCCGGTCTATCAGTGTTCACACTCCCAGATTATCAACTAGCACCAACACTGGAGGAGTACTCTCACCTGGCTGATTTACCCATTACTGACCAAGCTCCCTTTTCTGGACTGGAAGAAATTCCAAAGGATCAAACCATTGCAAGAGCAATCTATTTGGACGAGTCAGAAGTCAGGACTCACATGATCATTAAGGGTGGTATCCAAGGTTTGCCAGTCCAGTTCTTAATAAAGAAGGCTCTGTACTTTGCTAGTATAGGGAACGTGGCCGCTTTCGAAAGCATCTTTGTTTGCTCACCTACGGGTTATTTTTGTTTCCCAACATCGATAACTTTGTAGATATTAATGCCATTAAGATGTTTCTGATTGGAAACCTTGTACCGACCTTGCTCGCAGATGCTTATCATTCTGTACACCTAAGGAATTTGTACAGCATAGGAATGATCACCTGCTGTGTACCCTTGCTGTACAAATGGTTCATTTCCCATTTGCCAAAGTCTGCTGCATTTTGGGATCAAAAAAGTTCTTTACGTTGGTCGTAGAGAATCATGTCTCTTACCAACTCTGACATCGATTGGTACAATCGAATCTATGACGGGACCAGGATCATTGACCGTTGTGGAAACTTCCCAAATGTATCCCTTATAGGAATTAAAGGAGGAATCAATTATCATCCAGTTTTGGTTCGTCGTCAATTTGGATACCCGATGAGGCATGTCCCGCGTAATGCTCATCTGGAAGGTATTTTCTGCAAGGAAGGAGAAAATGACATATCACTAAAGACATAAATAGTGCATGCTTGGAAACACGTTCATAGGAAAGGAAGATAGTCTCTAGGAAAACCAGACTGTGTCTCGGTGGAACCTTATCTCCACTGGGTACAAACTAGAGCTCTCAAACTGAGGATGCCTTACCCTCGTCAAGAAGTTCTTCCATTAAGGGACCCTGTCCTTTATTTTATGTCTGATACGGAAAAACTTCAGGTTACTCTCAACAAAGTTCAACAGGAGAAGAAGTCTTGGAAGAACAAGTACCGTATACTCAATGTGGAGTGTAAGAAAATACAGTAACTGTTAAAAGAAAAAGATGCTCTGATTGAGATTTTAGAGCAACACGCTGTAGAGAATCAAGATGACCAAAGGAATTTGCTCGCTCCTTTCACTTGGCAAAGGAATGACAACCCGACAACGGCTCAAGAGGCCCAGTCAAAAAAAAAAAGGAAAGTACTAGAAACAGCACCTGAGCTCTCCTTAGAGAGGACTCAGGGTCCATTAGCTTAGACAATTCCTTTTACATCACTTTGTAAATTACTGTATTTCCATTATGCAATCTTTGAGTTCAATAAAGCGGGGTTTCCCCACTATTTGATATTCGCAATCCAATTGTCGAAGTTTGTCTTGAAAAAAATTTTAATTAAAATATAATCATTGCATATCATTCATCATTCTCACGTAACACATTCTTCTTACCTACGAATCTCATGTTTGTGTCTCGATTCTAGGGTCAAACTGTCTCATTCGTACAATACTCGGTCCAATTGACAGAAAAAGATGGATGATCTCTAGGAAGATAACAGAGAGCTAAAGGAAGAGATCGACACTCTGAAAGAGGATCTGAGAAAGCTTCATAACGACATGAAAGCTCTAGCAGAAGCTCAGATGCAACAACAAAGTGTAGCGTAATTTTTGTGGTTTCGAATCACTATCGCTTTGGTACTACAATTCGATTCATTTTTTATCCTGTTGAGCTATTTAAGGAAGGGAAATAGATGTCTCCAATTAACCCTGCTTGCATACTGAGGTTAAACAGTCAAAACTATTGCTTTACAGATGCTATCAAAAGAGGGGTCTGTCTTTGGGTTATTTGCTTAAAAACAGTGTCTAGACTATTTTCTAGGTTTCTGGTAAGATGTTAGGTCGGATGCTTCTTGATTGATCGTAGTTCCTCCTATTCTATGGGAGGAAAGAGATGTTTTGGTGTCTTGTTCAAAGCCCAAGACATGAAGCTGAAGGTGATTTGTATCTTGTTCAAAGCCCAAGATGTGAAGCTAAAGGGTTTTGACAGAGAGAGAATTTGTCATCTCTAGAGAGGAATTGTTGATGTTTGTATGCCGTGAGCAAAGCACAAATTTGATGTTAAAAGGTTGATTGACTCAACTGGGGGTTTCTTTATACAAATCCTAAGAGGAGGCTGGAAGTTTGACTTTTCTGGGGAAAATGTTCTTTCTGTCTTGTACAAAGCCCAAGATTGAGGCTAAAAGGGATTTTGACTCCGTTGGGAAGAATGTGTCTTGTATAAAGCCCAAGACGGAGGCTGAAACAGTTTGACTCAACAAGAGAGTACTTTTATCTTTCCTGTATAAAGCCCAAGACAGAGGCTAAAAAGGTTGACTCAACAAGAGAGTCTTGAGCAGGTGATTGACTCAACAAGAGAGTCTGAAGGTTGATTGACTCAACAAGAGAGTCTTTTATACTCAACAAGAGAGTGATTTACTGTCTCGTATGAAGCCCAAGATTGTGGCTAAAAGGAGATTGACTCAACAAGAGAGTCTTTTATACTCAACAAGAGATTGTTTTGCTGTCTCGTATGAAGCCTGAGATAGAGGCTAAAAGGAGATTGACTCAACAAGAGAGTCTTTTATACTCAACAAGAGAGTGTTTTATATGTCTTGTACAAAGCCCAAGACGGAGGCTAAACGGAGGTTAACTCAACAAGAGAGTCTTTTATACTTAACAAGAGAGTGTTTTATATGTCTTGTACGAATCCCAAGACGGAGGCTAAAAGTGGTTGACTCAACAAGAGAGTTTGAAAAGGTTAGCTCCGCTAGGGAGAATCATTTGTACAAAGCCCAAGAGGAGGCTGACTTACTGCTGAGGATTATTGAGATCCTGAAGCAGGTCCAAGTGTGGGGAACTCTCATGAGAGAGACCGGGTTTCTGCTGGAGATTGATCCAGGGTGATTGGTGTTTTTTCTATGTTTGAAAGGAACTTGAGAATGTCTTTGAGACTCGTGAGTTTTAGACTGTCCAAGTCTAGTGTTTTATCTTTTGTACAATGCCCAAAAGGAGGCACGGGAAATAAGGGATGAGTATCAACCCTACAACGGCCGGAGTTTTGACGCTAGAAAGACTGCTCTAGCAAAGGATGACTAAGTTCTGTCTTATACCTTTAAGAGGTCATCAGGGTTCTTGTATTAAGCCCAAGAGAAGGTATGAGAACTTCTAAGAAGCCGAAGGATCCTTGTACAACGCCCAGTAGGAGGCGGGGATGCTTTTAGGAAGCCTGTGGGTCCCCAAACCAAGAGAAGTTCAAGAAATGTAATTCACAGAGAAGAGATCATTCTAGGAAAGTTCAAGAATTTGGAAGAAACTCAAGAGATGCCATTCACGGAGAAAAGATCATCTCTGGGGAGTTAGAGTTTCTTTGACAATTTCTAAGGGTGACAGTCTGAGAAAAGGTTCACCGAGAATACTGCCTTTCTCTTTGTTCCATATTGTTTAACCCCAAGAGAAGGGAAGACTGTATCTGGAAATCTTATGGGGGATCTAGTTTTGTTTGTATTTAAGAGTGACCAACAAGGCTTTACCTAGTGTTAGACGTAGTTGCTGGGGAAAACTCTAAATAACTATACTAGTATTACACAGTGGATATGTGACAAGTATATAAAAGGATGTGAAAGAAGACTTACAGTGAAACAACCCCACAATACAGTTATATACATATGAAAGCGGATAAACACTTACCCATTGTAGAGCTTCCATGCTGTTTTGTTAGTTGTTCAACAAAGAAAGCTTTGATAACAACATATATTTTAATTAAAAAACAAAGGAGAAAGTTCTTTGAAAAGATTGTTGGCGCTTACAACTCAAGGAGAGGCCCAAGTTTTAACGATGATCGCACCGTTGTTTTGAAAACTGTACAGAGGGACTTATACAATATGTGAGGCCCAACAAATTTTTATGTACAAGGGGATGGGGTCTTACACTCTATTAGAGGCCCAAAGTTTTATTTTTGTACAAGATATGGGACTTACAACTCAATGAGAAGCCCAGGGTTATTTGTTTGGCAACGGCGATCGCGCCGAGGTTTTTGAAAACACAGTGGGTCTTATACAATATCTGAGGCCCAAATCATTTTGGTTTCAAAAAGGGGTTGGGTCTTACACTCTATTAGAGACCCAAAGAAATTTAAAGAAAATGAAATGGGGCTTATAACACGAGGGTAGGCTCAGATGATTTGATTTTTGAACTGGCGATTGCACTAAGATTTTTCTCCCAAATGATCCCTTAGAAGCTTTTAGGATGATTAGAATCAACTGGAAACCTCAGGAATGGAAACTGGCCCTTTCTTGCAAAAGGGGCAAAAGTGACCAAAATAGCAACTCTCTCAAATGGTGTTCCAGATGTGGGGAACCATTTGGGAGAGTTCAAGGATGATATTTGGAGTGTGTTTGAGGCTTTATCTGGTTTTGAAAGTGACTGAATCAAGACATGGCTTGAAAAATGCAAAAAGTCCTATTTTGAGGTTTTGAGATGGTACTTTGTGATTTTGGTGTTACAGGTCACTTGTGAGAGTTTGGACAGCTTAAATATGACATATTGGATGTGTTTGGATCATGAGCTGTGATGGAATTGTTCCCTAACTTAAAAACTCAGAGTTACCTTGCTAAAGAAGGCATTTTTGCCTAGAGAAAGAGATTTTGAGGAAAGCAAGTGTTGTAGTGCTTTGGTGTACTTAAACTGAGCACAAATGAGCTCTATTTATAGTAGAGCAAGTTGGTTTTGGCTGCAATAGTGAATGGAAACTGCTACAGAGGTTTGGCAAATGTTGATCAATAGGAATCCAAGTCTCCTCTAGCCATTGACTAGAGGTTAGAGCACAGGCCTTTGGTTCCCTAGTTCAGAGATCATCCTTGACTCATTCATATGGAAATGGCTCAGTTCATGCCACCTTGGTACATCCCTTGAATGCTCCAAAACAAAATTGGAGTCTTGTCCCCTCTTTAGGGTTTTTTAGGTTTGGCATGCTACTTTTGGTTCTAAAGACTTGGGAGGCTTATGGATCAGTGTTTGTCCCTCCTTGGTCTCTCCCTGAGGTGTTCAGATGGATAAACTTGTTTGTCATTTGCACAATTTGCTCAAATCGAGCAAAATGCACAAATCTGCCTAGTTATGACAGTTGCAGCAAGGCATATTGCCACTGTCATAACTCTGATCTCAAAGGGAATTTCGTGGGGTTCTTGACCATTTTGGAAAGCTCTCATATGATACAACATATGTGTGATCATAGTTTGTCTTGAAACTTTTTGAATCCAAATGAAAAATTCCCTTACATTTTGGAAAAAGTGAAACAGATTCTGACTTAGTGAAAATTTCACTAAGTGTTGGAAAAAGTGACATTTCATGTTTTCAGCCATTTTGATCCAACCATAACTCAAAATCCATGATGAATTGGAATGAGGTGTAGTTAACACTTTTAAAGTATGACATGAGAGCTACAAATCCATCTTTGGATCATCCCAAATGGTTGCTTGGATCTCAAGTTATGATCCTTGGAAGTTGGTACCCTAGCCACTTTGTTTCATAACTTAGAAAATTTCTAAGTTTTTTTATGCTTACCCCTTTTACAAGTTATCCCACTTTTCTTGATTTTTCTTGATGAATGATGATTCCAATCACACATTAACATCATTTTAGAGTTAGGGAACCATAATTGATCAAAAAATCAAAAAGTCAAACTTTGACTTTTGGGCACAATTGACTTTTTATCGGATGAATTCCTAAATCAAACTTGATGGATGGATTTCATAGGTGTTATTGGGTGTATTGAATCATGTCCCAAGGTTTAGGAGCATGTCCTGGTCAAAAGTCAAAGGCACAGTTGACTTTTTCCGTGAAACCTTAACTGTGGTTCTGATGAACTTGAAACTTGTGAATCAAGCTTCTTGGATCAATCCATTGTTGTAAATGGATCAATGTAGTGTATTAGGGATCCTCAAATCATCTCTTGAGGTCTTGGCTCATGTTTTGTCCCAAAAGTCAAATTAGGGGTGAATTAGGTCAAGAAACCCTAATTCCTGATTTTTTTATGAATGCATCCCCTGAGGCTAAATTGACTTGATGATGGGGTCCAAGAGGTCCCTTGGAGTACCTTGGGTTATGCTTTGAAGTATTGGCTCATGCCCAGAGGAAAAATTCCATCTGGAGGCCTTGGTCGACCAAAACCCTAATTTGGTGACACTGACGATCATGAGGCTTATGTGGGAGTCCTCTTGATCCATTGGGGATGTTTGAGAGGCTTAGACAAGTTGAGAATCATGTCATTTCTTGATTGATCCTTTGCCTAAAAGCTCTGAGAGGGCTTGAAACCCTAAGTCTGATTGCAGTGAGTGCTCAACAACCCTTGAGGAGATTGATGAGGCACCAAGGTACATCCATATTATGCTGATGATTTGTACAATGATGGGAAATCTTAGTGGTCAAAATTTGGGGTATGACAGATGCCCCTATTAATCTTCTTGGACTCGAAGGTGTGAATGGCGAAGGTATTCGGGCATTCGGGGTGCAAGAGGATTAAATATCGGAATACCCGAAATTTTGATGGTGGTTAGGAATGGTAGTTCACGCATCCTTCTTCTTTTGCTAAGCAATGATGCTTAGAAAAGGTAAACTTCCCCTCGATCCTGGTTTCCTACCAAGGAACTGGTCTTAGTTTCTGAAATGAACTTCCCCTCGATCCTGGTTTCCTACCAAGGAACTGGTCTTAGTTGCTGAAATAAACCTCCCCTCGATCCTGGTTTCCTACCAAGGAACTGGTCTCAGTTTTTGAAATAAACCTCCCCTCGATCCTGGTTTCCTACCAAGGAACTGGCCTCAATTTCTGATATAAACTTCCCCTCGATCTTGGTTTCCTACCAAGGAACTGGTCTCAGTTCTGAAATAAACTTCCCCTCGATCCTGGTTTCCTACCAAAGAACTGGTCTCAGTTTCTTTTGTCAATAAACTTTCTTGACAAGGGACGCTATTCGTAGCGGTCTTCATCAAACTTCTCGCCGAATTTTCCTGGGGAGATGCCATTTGATAGAAAAAGTTTTGATGTCATACTTGCTGGGGGAACCCATTCGTCTGAGTTGTAGAGGTGTACAAACTTCTCTGTTGGAGATGCCATTCGTTGACTCTACTGGGGGAAACGAGTCTCTTGAGAGACCGCTTTCGCTTGGGGTATTACATCATACTTTTCTCGGGATCTTCTCGGAGAAATGCCATATGATGTGATCCAATTTTGAGGTGCTGATGACCTTTTCGTTAGCAGATTTTTCGGAGAAAAACTGCTGTATTGCCGGATCTCTAATTAAGAGGCTTTCACTGGGGATTTTCCTTAATCCGGGAAAGCGAAGATATCATCTTCAATGGCGAAGAGTAATGTTTGTCGTAGGTCTTCTTGTTTTTCAGAGGTTCAAGTTATCAAAGTGGTCAATGGACTAACTTCAATCCAGAAATAAATTAGAGGATAGATCGTTTAGATGATTCACTTCCTGACGAGGAAAGAACTGACAACTCGATTGAGAGGACTTTTATCACTTGGGCATAAGACTGACCAGAGTGATAGTGATGCAATATGAATGTGAATGTAAATCAATAATGCCTGATGTATGTATGTATATGCTGACAAAACTAACACGACATACAGACTAGTAGATGAACACGACTGGATACTCGGCCACCGCGGGGGACGAAAAGGTACCACTGGGTTCAAAATAGCAATTCTGCCTTACATAGGAGAGACAGTCCCCGTGGGGAACACCATTGGTCGGGCTTAGGAGATAAGAACTCTGTCGGGGGGTGTCAGATGAAACATGGTCTCTGACACAGCTGATCCTTCATTCAGGTGCACTGGTTTAGAAGGAGTACTTTGATTCTGCACTTTGAAGTTCGATTACTTCTGGAGAAGCGATCGACGTTCTTTCGATGTTGAACAGTCAAAAGAAATTGCCATCTTTATTTTGAAAAGTAGAAAAAATTTGACAAGTAAATTCATTTTTGTTTTATTTCAAGAATCGTTAATCTTATTAAAATGTCGTTCTTTAAAGCTAAAACAAATGAGAATTACAAACAAAAGCACTAGGGCTCAAATTTTATTGACAGGACGAAGATCAGCCAAGCGCGTGATTCCATGGAGTATTTACAAAGTTTAGAAAATGGTAATTTAAGGGAAAAGTGCTACATTGAAACATAACGACCGTTATCTTTCTACCAACTTTGAATTCTGGACATCCTGAGCTTCTGTTGAAGATGACCTTGACTGGAGTTTTCCTGACCGATGGCATTACTGCTGCTGGGGGATTTGCCCCTTTGCTGGACGTAGTTACTTGCCATTATCCCTAACTTTTGCCTGGATTTTACTTTGATATTTCCAATCCACCGGGATGATTTTTGATTATGTCTCTAATTTTTGCCTGGACCGCCCTTTCTGGTTTTCAATCCACCGAGATGTTTTTTTAGGCGAAGTATTTCTTGACTACGTCAGCATTCTTGGGGTTGGAAAATTCTTCTCTATCCATGGTTGCGAGTCTCAAGGCGCTGCCTGAGAAGGCTTTCTTGATCACATAGGGGCCGTCATAATTCGGAGTCCATTTGTCCCGAGAATCAGTGAAGAATGATTGTATCTTTTTTAGCACAAGGTCTTCTTTCCTGAAGATGCGAGGTCGGACCTTTTTGTCAAACGCCTTCTTCATTATCTGTTGATACAACTGACCATGGCATAGCCCCGTTATTCGTTTTTCTTCTATCAGATTCAGCTCATCGTGTCGACTTTGACACCATTCAGCTTCTGTTATCTTGGCTTCCATCAATACCCGGATTGATGGGATCTCTACCTCTATGGGAAGGACTGCTTCCATGCCATATACTAGAGAGAAAGGGGTTGCCCCTGTTGAGGTGCGGACAAATGTGCGATAACCGTGAAGGGAAAAGGGTAGCATCTCATGCCAATCTTTGTAGGCTACAACCATATTTTGAACAATCCTCTTGATGTTCTTGTTAGCCACCTCTACCGCACCGTTCATCTTAGGTCGGTAGGGAGATGAGTTATGGTGTTTGATTTTGAACTCAGCGCACAACTCTTTCATCATCTTGTTGTTCAAGTTGGATCCATTATCGGTAATGATCTGGCCAGAACACCATAACGGCAGATGATATTGTGTTTTATGAATCAGACCACCACTTGTCTGGTTACATTGGCGTATGGCGCTGCTTCGACCCACTTGGTGAAGTAATCAATGGCCACCAGGATGAACCGATGTCCGTTCGAAGCCTTGGGTTCAATCATGCTAATCATGTCGATTCCCCATATGGAAAAAGGCCACGGGGAAGAGAGAACTTTGAGATGCGTTGGCGGTACATGGATTTTGTCTGAGTATATCTGACACTTGTGACATCTTCTCATGTACTTGTAGCAGTCGGATTCCATGGTCAACCAGTAGTACCATGCTCTCAGAATTTTTCTCGCCATTATGTGTCCGTTGGCATGAGTGTGGTCGCGACTTTGTGTAATGGTCAGGTTACTGCTGCAAGTATACATCTTATCGCGTAGTCTTAAAAAGGTTGTCGAACCCACATGGACTAATAATCTACCTAGAGTGATAGGGTATTGTGGTGTAAAGCTAAAGCTAGATTTGGCGGTAAAATAAATTTGGTTATTAATGGGATTTGAAAAACAACAATAAAGACGAGACTGGAGAATGATTTTCGTGCTCTTTGGGACTCCGTAAGATCCAAGTGTTAACAAAGGTCTTGAAATTGGTCCGAAGGATATACCAATTTAAAGGCTCGACCTCACGCTCTCGCGGTCTTAACCAAGCCACGCCTAATGACCCCAAGATTTTGTTCTCGCTCGCTCGGTAGTTAAGAAGTGCTTTTTTGAAAACTAACATAAACTAAATGAGGCCCTAAAGCGCTCTTGCTGCATTTAGGCTCAATGTTCGATGCCTACTATCCAGCGATTACCTCAAACTCTCGCTCTATTAGACACGCCTTGGTGTGTTTCTCACTCTCGTGACGAAACACTGTTAAAAAACCCCTCGCTCTCACGACGAGGCTACGTAAATTCAAATTAGACACCAAAACCAGAATTTTAGAAACAAAAGTTAAACACCGAAGGTTCTACAGAGTCCCGTCGGAGCGACGATCCTCAATCTACGGACTCAAAGCAATTCTACTAAGACATGATTAAATCTAACGCTAATGCATTAACATTTATGAATTTTAAAACATACATATTGGTTGGTTCTTAATTAAGATCAGATTTAGGTTTTTTTGTGCGAAATCTAAATTATGTTGCATACAATTACAAGTAAACAAAATGCATGCAATTATAAGTAAACAAAATGCAGTAAAATAGACAAATTGTAAATAACCTGAAATGCGAAGTAATTAAACGGAAAATGAAACTTCTATTAAGCAAATGATCCAAGTGTACATCAGCAATAGTAGAAACGAAAAATACAACAGATGTATTAATCTCTAGATGTGAGCAATTGATACTGTGGCAAATGATATAAGTGGTAAGGCTAGAAATTTCGGCAGCACTTCCACAAGGTTCTTGGATCCCCAAATGCAGTCCTCTGATGCTCTATATATAGAAAAATCTGGCTCCAAGCAGTTGAACTCGAAATTTGAAATCTAAGCTTGCAAACTGCTATAACTGCATCAAGGAAACTGCTCCCGTGCATAATGGCGGTCGCCTTTCCTTTAAATCTTTGAATTTCCCTCCTTTCTGCTATGGCGAGCACCATTCAGTTGAACTAGGGGGAATGGCGAACGCCTTTCATCTGGAAGAGGAAGAATCATGTAATTTCTCCACCTTTCTTCTCTTTTGGGCTCAATTCTTGGTCTTTTCTTCTATGGAGCTGATATAGGACATGTAAATGGAAAAGAAACGAAAACATAAGCAAACAATACACGAAATGACAATGACTCGATAAAAATACGATAAAACATGCATGAATTGAATCGAAATAAACGATACGGAATCGAGTCATCAAACTCCCCCACACTAAGGCTTTTGCTTGTCCTCAAGCAAACTCCCAATGCAATAAAATAGTAAGCATTATGTTTCGACTCTTAGGCACGACAAAAAAATATAAGCACAAGGTTGCTAGGCTACAGTGGAACGAATAGGTACTGAATAGTGAAAACAAGGATACCGTAATGACACGACTCCACAAAAGCGGATGAAAATTCCTTTCCTATGCAATACCAATTCAAATCATGAAATTATACCTAGACATATATCCTTCATCTTATTTCACCTCTTTTTCATTCGAGCACAATCACATTAAGCCCGTTATCCTTTGTACTTACATGGTAAGTGAACCTGTTAGTGTTTATGATCTCTTATTCAACAATTTTTTTTCGCATTTTATGCTTTCTTTTGCTTACGAATTTCAAGAGTCCGAACCTTTAGGCTAGATGGCCGGGTGAGGACCACCTAACTTAGCGGGAACATGTCTTTCATTCGCATTTTTTTATAAAAATCACATAAATCAACTTTTGAGATCACACATATTTGCATCGGCTCGTTACTTAGTTCGTACATAAGGATGGTGCTGACTGCTAGAATAAACTAATCAAGAGGTTACTTCTAAGAAACTAGGCATAACGTCATGGCATAATGTCTATTTAAATCAATATCACATATTTGGGGAATCTAAGGTGTAGGAACGGTACCGATATTTTCAAAACTTTCCCAAGTCCGCCTACCTAGCCTAAATCAAAGAATGAAATAACCTATACTAAACACGTCATGCCTTTGAGTCTAAACAAAAATTTTTGAAATTTTGAAATTTGGGGTCAAATAAGGGAGTTATTAGACACAGGAAAAACGTAAAGTAAAAACGACTCAAACGGGCATATGACTCGATAATGAAAAACAAACTAAATTAGAATGCAAGAAATAAATAAAAGCAATAAACGGCTCCTCCCCCACACTTAAACTAGACATTGGCCTCAATGTCTTAATCTAAGGTGAAAGAAGAAGCGATAGAACCTGGATACAATCAACGATAGCGAGCACGCCCTCCACGATGGTGTCTATCCTGCCTAATGGCTGGGTTGTCTTGGGGGACATGCTGGACACAATCTGCGATTCAGTTTACTTCTATGCGCAGTCCCGCCATCTCCGAAACAACATCTCTCAAATCTGACTCAGCCCTGGCCATGAACTCGTACTGCCTCCTCTCTAACTCCTGCATCTGCACATCACGCATGGCATCTCTCTCTCTGCTGCCTGAGCTCTGACAGAACTTCATCCAATGACGAACAAATACCTGTAAAATCAGAAAAGGGTGTCATGTGTGCTTGGGTGCTAGACCCAAGAATGTCAGTGGCATGGCTATGAGTACGGGGCTGCTCAGAATGCTGCCCCATAATTTCACGGTAGTGCCTTTCATTGCTCTCTGCTTCCAAATCACGGGCTCCTAAATCAAACAGCCAATTAGTGCTTCGACGCACGTTAATACGCTCAGCATTTGGCAAAGAAAAACCTCAGAACTCATGTGTCCTGACCATAAAGTGGTACTTGTTACTATGAAAACTCTTGACAAGCTGCGCATTACGGTAAAAGTCAATGTCTGCATAGAGGCAAGGTATGCTCTCTTCGTTTTCTAAATCGGCATCTAAGTCTAAACAGGTGGAAATGGCAGTAATGATACCGCCTATACAGATGGACCCGCCGACTCTGTTTGCTACACTAATAAAGTGGGCAAGAAGGAACAGTGTAGGATTCACACGGGTTTGGAAAAGTGCACAGTGGATAAAGAACAAATCCTTAGAATTCGCATTTTCTGGGTTTTCACGGCCGAAGATGGTGGAGGCGAGGGTGCGGTGAAAGTAGCGAATAGCAGGGTTATGGGTGGTCGTGGCTTTCAAGCCCCCATTTGGTGGCTCTTGTGTTGGTTATTTGATGCCAGAATTGGAAGGCTCCTTCCTCCCAATCACTGTCCAAGGGTGCTTGAGTCGCAAGACCCTCACCGGTAGGAAAACCAAAGTATTCAGCTATCTGCTCATGAGTGAGCGAATAATCAACGTTAAACATCCTGAAGTAGATGGTTCCGGTAGTGCGGTTAAGGTCATGGACGTATCGGACTGAACTAAGAAACTCATAAGTAAGTCTAACGGAAGAAGGATTAAACATAGAGTAGAAACGAGTCATTCCTAAGTTCCTGAGCATCCACGAGACGCTATCATAAAGACCCAAGGTGCGAAGAGTCTCGGGCTCTAGATACCTCGTGGCATAGACTGGCCTCTTGGATACTCGGTGGAAGTTGGAACGCATGGTGGCTCCAATTTCTCCGTCGGGGAACTCAATGCCTATGTAATCTATCTCTTGGTTAGCAGCCATAGTTGTTTCTTAGGAAGATGGTGGTTGTGGAAATTTTCAGAAGTGGGTAGAGAAACGGATAGTGGGTATGAGAAAGGTGAATGGTAATGTGTGGTTAGGGGTGTTTAAATAAGGATTTAGTGGATGAATATGGATAGATGGAGTTACTGTGGGATGATGAAGGGTTTACTAGGTACTTAGGGGGGTCTAGGGACATGCAAGAGTATATTGGATGGGAATAAAGGAGGCAAAGGCGTGTTTCACGAAGAAAAACGCGTGTTCTTCCTATTCGAATGCACGGCGAACGCCTTTATGCATATGGCGACCGCCATTTGCTTTTAGGCACGCCTTTTGGTTTTTGGTTTGCAAAATGCAAATTGGTTACTAATTTTTTTTTTGTTTTTTGGTTTTTCTTGACAAACCTAGATTTGCTAAACATTAATAACAAGTTAAGTAAGGATTTAAAACACTAAAAATAAAAATTTAAAGAGAAACTTGCATTAACAAAACTGAAGTACATTACAATTACGCGTCGGCATCCCGACGGTACACAGTGGAATGGAAATTAACAATTCAAACGATACAAGAAGGGGAAACGCTATACATGTAAGCAAACTATTCTAAGAAAATAGGGAAATAGGGGCGGTTATGGATCATCCATGATGTTGTATAAGAGAGTAGACAATTTGGAACATATGGTCCAACTCCTCGTGTACAACATTCATTAATCCAATGAAGTCGACTCGGAGAGAGGAAAACTCATCTCGGAAAGAATCTACTCCAGCTTGGAGAGCATTAATAGCAACATATACTTTCACAGGTGGTATATCAGGATCGACATCGGAATCTTGAGTGGCCTCGGCAGACATAATGGTATCTCGGTTTTCGTAAGCCTGAGGAGAGTCGGGTGGAGTCAGAAACTCATTGACGACCTCCAAATCATGGAGCCAATTGTCCTTATTGTGCACACTAGCCTTTTCATGGTTGGGTAAGGTGAAAGTATGGACTACAACATTATCGATAAGTAACTCGAATTCAACCGGGCCAAGATTAGCAATAATGCCTCTGTTGAAACAAAAACTAATGTCCATCGGGCGAAAACCACCGAATGCAAAGGAACGGTTTAGATGGTACCTCATCCCAATTGCATCAGTAATCATAGTCACCAGCCCACCTATCAAGATTGGTTCAAAGGAATCACGGGAAATACGAATGAAATTAGCAAGCAAATACAGGGCTGCATTGACAGGCTTTCCCTAGGATGCGCAGAGCATGATATATAGCTCATCCCTCGACACAGATGTAATGTTCTCTTCTTTGCCAAAGAAGGTGTGAGCAAGAACCTTATGGAAATATCTCCATCCAGGGTTGTGGATGCTTTCGGAGAACATAGCATCAGGTTCGGAAATACTGCTTCCGGTTATGGTACCCCAGAAATGTTGAAGATCATAGCTAGTGAAGGCATCAGCAGGGGTTTTGGTCACAGCATCGGGTTCATTAGGAAAACCTAATAATTCAGTGAATTCATGATGGGTGAATCTGTACATGTTTCTAAATAACCTAAAGGTAGCCAACCCACGGCCAAATTCGAAACCACGGGTGGCATCATAATAAAGGGAGCTAAGGAACTCCAATGTCAGGCTACGGTAAGTGCTAAATCTCTTCTCTAGAGGAAAGTGAGACCAGCCTATCTGGCTCAAAAGGAAAACAACACTGTCTCGGATGCTAAGGGTTTGCATGGCCGAGTCGTCAGGATAGATGGACAGACCAAAGTCTCTTTGAGACAAAGCCTCAAATCGACGCCTCTGGACATCGTTCCTGAAAACAACAACACGGTTTTCAAAAGTCTGCATGGTAGCCAGTCAAAGGTTTCCTAGAGAAGGGTCTCCTGAAAATTGAAAAACATTACAATATTAGGGGAATAATACTATTAGCTACGCGTTAGTAAGATAAAAATAGTAATAATAATCATAATAATACTAATGATAGCAAAAATAATGAGATGCAACAAACAGTGATGCATATTGCATAGACTTTATACTAAACATGCATGCAGTGTCCTAAAACTAACAAAGTAAAATAAAGGATAAAATAAAAACTAAAGATCGTGGTTTAGCTCCCACAGAGCGCTTTGTTTAATGTCGGAAGCTCGACATTAGAATTGAAAAGGGCATCATTTGTCGGGAAGAGCGGGAAGCTCTTCCAACTTGTAATTATTAATGAATTCCTTGTTTTCTACTAAGTGGTAGTGCTTGAGTCTTTGGCCGTTCACAAAGAACGTCTCATTCGACTTTCCTCTAATTTCAACTGCTCCACTTGGTAGGGCTTTTGTAACTTCGTAAGGACCAGACCATCTAGAACGTAATTTTCTGGGAAAAATTTTAAGCCTAGAGTTAAAGAGAAGAACTATATCTCCTTCGTTAAACTCCTTCTTTGCTATTCTTTTATCATGCCACTTCTTGGTTCTTTCTTTGTATATTCGGGCATTTTCATAGGCATCTAGTCTTAGTTCTTCTAATTCATGGATATCGAGAATCCTTTTCTCGCCTGCTGCTTTATAATTCATATTCAGGGTCTTAATGGCCCAATAAGCTTTATGCTCAAGTTCCACAGGCAGATGGCATGACTTTCCATTACTTAGTTTGTAAGGTGTGGTTCCTATGGGGGTCTTGTAGGCTATTCTGTAAGCCCACAGAGCTTCATGAAGTTTAGTAGACCAATCCTTCCTAGAGGTTGCAACGGTTTTTTCTAAAATTTGCTTAATCTCTCTATTCGACACCTCTACTTGTCCACTAGTTTGAGGGTGATAGGGTGTTGCTACTCGGTGTCGTACTCCGTATTTAAGCAATAGCCTCCCGAAAACATTCGAAATGAAATGGGATCCGCCATCACTAATGACAATTCTTGGTACACCGAATCTGGGAAAGATTATGTTCTTGAAAAGTTTTACCACCACTCGCGCGTCATTTGTAGGTGAAGCTATCGCCTCAATCCATTTTGATACGTAATCAACTGCGACGAGTATGTATTTGTTTCCAAAATAGGATGGAAAGGGTCCCATGAAATCAATGCCGCATACATCAAAGACTTCGACTTCCAAAATTCCCCTCTGCGGCATCTCATCGCGTCTAGAAACATTTCTAGTGCGTTGGCATCGGTCACAGTTCATAATGGCAATGTGAACGTCCTTCCAAAGGTTTGGCCAAAAGAGGCCAGATTGTAATATCATTGCGCATGTTTTTGATGTACTGGCATGTCCTCCGTAAGGTGCAGCATGGCATTGGGATATGACATCCTCTATTTTCGATTCAGGGACACATCGACGAAATATTCCATCGGCGCCTCTCTTGAATAATAGGGGTTCATCCCAGTAATATTGTTTAAGATCATGGAAAAACTTCTTCTTCTGTTGGTATGTTAGATCTGGTGGAAGCACTTTGGCTGCTAGGTAGTTGACAAAGTCAGCATACCATGGCAATGTGGTTTTTGTATAGATTGCTTCTACTACTTCAGTCATCTCTGCATCGTTAAATAACAAGGAACATTCTACAGTTTTGCTTTCTCTTTCCAACTGGGCTACTAGTCTGTCGTAAGGAAAATCATCATTTATAGGCACTCCTTCGGGCTTTAGATCCTCAATCCTAGAGAGATGATCTGCTACCACGTTCTCTGTACCTTTCTTATCTTTTATCTCCAAATCAAATTCTTGCAAAAGAAAAATCCATCTCAAGAGTCTTGGTTTGGCATCTATCTTAGTCAATAGGTACCTAATAGCGGCATGATCAGTATAGATAATAATTTTTGCTCCTACCAGATAGGAACGAAATTTATCTAAGGCGAACACAACAACTAGGAGTTCCTTTTCTGTGGTCGCATAGTTCATCTGCGTTGTCCAAGGTCCTACTTGCGTAGTAAATAGCATGAAGCCTTTTATCCATTCTCTATCCTAAGACAGCACCTACAGCATAGTCGCTAGCGTCGCACATTATTTTGAATGGTAAACTCCAATCAGGTGGTTGCATAATTGGTGCGTCAATAAGAGCATTCTTCAGATGTTCAAATGCTTTCAAGCATTCTTCATTGAATATAAATTCAGCTTCTTTCATCAGTAGTCCAGTCAATGGTTTTGTAATCTTAGAGAAGTCTTTAATGAATCGTCGGTAAAAATCGGCATGTCCTAAAAAGCTTCGTACTTCTCTAACTGTTTTTGGTGGTTGAAGGTTTTATATGATTTCTATCTTTGCTTTGTCTAATTCAATACCTCTATCGGATACTACATGTCCAAGAACTATACCTTATCGCACCATGAAATGGCACTTCTCCCAATTTAACACAAGGTTCACTTTGACGCATCGTTCAAGTACCATCTCGAGGTTTGACAGATAGTGTTCGAAACTTCCCCCACATACAGAGAAATCGTCCATAAAGACTTCCATTATGTCGTCTATGAAATCAGCAAAGATCGACATCATGCATCTCTGAAATGTTGCGGGAGCATTACTCAGTCCAAATGGCATTCGACGATAGGAAAACGTGCCATAGGGGCAAGTAAATGTGGTCTTCTCTTGGTCATCAAGATGAATAGGTATTTGGAAAAATCATGAGTATCTGTCTAAGTAACAAAAATATGAATGCTTAGCTAGCCGTTCAAGCATTTGGTCTATGAAGGGTAAAGGAAAATGGTCTTTTCAAGTAGCCTTATTCAGATTTCTGTAGTCTATGCACATCCTCCATCCAGTTTGAGTTCGTTTGGCTACGGACTCGCCTTTTTCGTTAGTTACAACTGTAACACCACCCTTCTTTGGTACGACATGCACTGGGTTTACCCATTTGCAATCAGATATTAGATATATGATTCCTGCTTCCAATATTTTTTGCACTTCTCTCTTTACTACATTGCTTAGGACAGGGTTCAACCGTCTTTGATGTTCTCTGGATGTCTTACAGACTTCCTCCATCATAATGCGATGCATACATATAGAGGGACTTATCCCTTTTAGATCGAAAATGTTATATCCAAGAGCTATTGGATACTTCCTCAAGACTTCCAATAATTTCTCGGTTTCTATTTGTCCTAAATCAGCATTAACTATTACGGGTTTTTCAAGTTCAGTATCTAGGAATTCATATCTTAGATCTTTGGGTAATGTTTTGAGTTTTACAGATGGTTTCTTTGGGAAAGGCATTGGATCGGGTGTGAGTGTTAGGCATTCTCTTAAACTGTTATCTTCATACGGCTCATGCCAGTTATCATCTTTGAATATTGGAGGGGCTGGAATCTTTAGTACTTCCGTGTACCTTGTCGGTTCCTTCTCCATTTCTCTGACGCATTCGTCGATAACGTCTAGAAAACAACATGAATCGTCTAAAGCAGGGGCTTTTAGGAATTGGGCTAAGATAAATTCAACTTTTTCTTCCCCTACTTCGAAGGTTAACTTTCCTTTCTTTAGATCTATTATAGCTCCAGCTGTTGCTAAGAACGGTCTACCTAAGATGATTGGTATATTAGAATCTTCCTTAATGTCCATTATCACGAAATCCATCGGAATATAAAACTGACCTATGCGAACTATCACGTTTTCTAGCATACCTACTGGATATTTCACAGAACGGTCTGCTAGTTGTAGCGACATCTTCGTTGGCCTCAGGTCTCCTAATTCAAGTTTCTTACATGTGGATAGGGGCATTAGGCTAACACTGGCTCCTAAGTCGCATAACGCTTTGTCTATGACAGTCTTTCCGATTACACAAGGTATGGAAAAGCTACCTGGATCCTTTAGTTTAGGAGGCATGTTATTTTGAAGTATGGCACTACACTTGGCATTGAGCATAACAGTTTCATTATCTTCTAACTTTTTCTTGTTTGATAGGATCTCTTTAAGGAATTTGGCATATGAGGGCATTTGCGTAATAGCTTCTGTGAAAGGTATCGTTATATTCAGTTACTTCAGAAGCTCTACAAATTTCTTAAACTGTCCTTCATTTTTGGATTTAGCTAGTCTTTGGGGATAAGGCACAGGTGGTTTATATGGTGGCGGAGGCACATAAGGCGTTTCTTTCTCTGCGGCCTTTCTGCCTTCATCTTCCTTCTCCGTGTTAGGTTCTTTTATTTTCTCGGTTCCCTTTGGTAAATTTTGGTGCATGGCTGAATTTTGGAATCTCGGGTCAACAGGTCCATCGTACTCTGTTCCGTTTCGCAAAGTAATAGCGTTAGCATGACCTTTTGGGTTTGGTTGTGGTTGGCCAGGAAATGCCCCAGCGGGGGCTGCGTTAGTTGATTGTTGTTGGGCTACCTGAGAAATTTGAGTTTCTAACATTTTGTTATGGGTAGCCATAGGATCAAGCTTGCTTGACAATTGTTTCATCAATTCGCTCGAGTGAGCATTTTGATTTGCGAAATCCCTGTTTTTCTAAGCTTGAGCATTCATTAAGTTTTCCATCATGATTTCCCTATTTGATTTTTTTTGGTAGAGGTGGAGCGGGTTGTGCTCCTTTCTGAAATCCAGGTGGAATAGCAGGTGCTGGGTTAGGTGGATACAAAGCATTGTTATTCTTATACGAAAAGTTCGGGTGATTTCTCCAGCCAGGATTATAAGTGTTTAAATATGAGCGTAGTTCACTTGGTCTGTAGGAGTACTAGCCAACACTTGACATTCAGCGTTTGTATGCCCAGGGTTTCCGCATATTTTACAATTTGGTGTAACCGCAGCTACGGTAGCTGCTGGAGGTGCTATTGCTAAGCTTTCGATCTTTTGAGCAAGCGCGTCCACTTTAGCATTGACTCGGTCTATACCGTTAACTTCGTGCATTCCTCCTTTCGGAGTAAGTTTCTCTATACCAACGCGTTCACCTCCCCATTCGAAATACTTTTGAGCCATAGTCTCTATGAGTTCATAAACTTCTGCATACGGTTTATCCATTAGAGCACCGCCTGCGGCAGCGCACAGATTCATTTTGGTATTGTACAACAGCCCGCCATAAAAGGTATGTATTATCATCCATTCTTCAAGTCCATGGTGTGGGCATAACCTCAACATGTCCTTGTATCTCTCCCAAGCATCGAATAAAGATTCATTATCCTTTTGCTTAAATCCATTAATTTGGGCTCTCAGCATAGCGGTCTTGCTTGGTGGGAAATATCTGGCTAAGAAAACTTTCTTCAACTCGTCCCATGTCATCACTGAGTGGGATGGTAGCGACTGGAGCCAAGCTCTTGCTCTATCTCTCAATGAGAAAGGAAAAAGTCTTAGTCTAATTGCTTCTTGACTAACTCCATTGGCTTTTACGGTGTCTGCATATTGCACGAATATTGATAAATGAAGGTTCGGGTCATCCATAGCATTACCTGAGAATTGGTTTTGTTGAACTGCGGATATCAGCGAAGGTTTCAGCTCAAAATCATTACGGTTAATAGTTGGGGCAACAATGCTATTATGTGGTTCATCTTGTGACAGAATAGCAAAATACTTTAGAGGACGGTTTTGTGGTCCATCTGCCATGTTTTGTTCTGGTTCTGATTCGGTTTCTGAATCTGAGTAGGGAATAAGAGGATTTGGGATGTTATATCTAAGAAGGAATTCGTTAATTCAGCGTCTCAGAAGTATGTAACGTTCGATTTCGTTGACTGGTTGCTCCAACTCTTCGCCTTGTGAGCGAGTGTTTGGCATACAATTGACGAATCGAAAAGGAAAAATAAAAAGTTACCTTAGTCTATACTGTGCAACGAAAGTATCACAATATTGACGAAATTGAGTCCCCGGAAACGGCGCCAAAAACTTGGTCGCGACTTTGTGTAATGGTCGGATTACTGCTGCAAGTATACAGCTTATCGTGTAGTCTTAAAAAGGTTGTCAAACCCACAGGGACTAATAATCAACCTAGAGTGATAGGTATTGCGGTGTAAAGCTAAGGCTAGACTTGGCGGTAAAAGAAATTTGGTTATTAACGGGATTTGAAAAACAACAATAAAGACCAGACCGGAGAATGATTTCCGTGCTCTTTGGGACTCCGTAAGATCCAAGTGTTAACAAAGGTCTTGAAATTGGTCGGAAGGATATACCAGATTAAAGGCTCGACCTCACGCTCTCGCGGTCTTAACCAAGCCACGCCTAATGACCCCAAGATTTTGCTCTCGCTCGCTCGGTATTTAAGAGGTGCTTTTTGAAAACTAACATAAACTAAATAAGGCACTAAAGTGCTCTCGCTGAATTTAGGCTCAATGTCCGATGCCTACTATCCGGCGATTACCTCAAACTCTCGCTCTATTGGACACGCCTTGGTGTGTTTCTCACTCTCGTGATGAAACACTGTTAAACAACCCCTCGCTCTCACGACGAGTCTGCCTAAATTCAGATTAGACACCAAAACCAGAATTTTAGAAACAAAAGTTAAACACCGAAGGTTCTACAGAGTCACGTCGGAGCAACGGTCCTCAATCTACGGACTCAAAGCAATTCTACTCAGACATGATTAAATCTAACGCTAATGCATTAACATTTCTGAATTTTAAAACATACATATTGGTTGGTTCTTAATTAAGATCAGATTTAGGTTTTTTTGTGTAAATAACCTGAAATGCGAAGTAATTAAACGAAAAATGAAACTTGTATTAAGCAAATGATCCAAGTTTACATCAGCAATAGTAGAAACGAAAAGTACAACAGATGTATCAATCTCTCGATGTGAGCGATTGATACTGTGGCAAATGATATAAGTGGTTAGGCTAGAAATTTCGGCAGCGCTTCTGCAAGGTTCTTGGATCCCCAAATGCAGTCCTCTGATGCTCTATATATAGAAAAATCTAGCTCCAAGCCGTTGAATTCGAAATTTGAAATCTAAGCTTGCAAACTACTATAACTGCATCAAGGAAACTGCTCCCGCGCATAATGGCGGTCGTCTTAGGCCAAACGGTGGTCGCCTTTCCTTTAAATCTTTGAATTTCTCTCCTTTCTGCTATGGCGAGTGCCATTTAGTTGAACTGGGGGGAATGGCGAACGCCTTTCATCTGGAAGAGGAAGAATCATGCAATTTCTCCACCTTTCGTCTCTTTTGAGCTCAATTCGTGGTCTTTTCTTCTATGGAGCTGATATAGGTCCTGTAAATAGAAAAGAAACAAAAACATAAGCAAACAATACATGAAATGAAAATGACTCGATAAAAATACGATAAAACATGCACGAATTGAATCGAAATAAACGATACGGAATCGAGTCATCAGAGTGCCAAAGGATCCTTCATGAATTTCTTTTGTCAGCATGTTTGCTTCTGGTCTGTCTACACATCGAAGCAAGACCATGTCAAAGTTCCTCTTATAGAGGGTATCTCCTCCTAGAAAGAAGCTGCCTGCTAGCCTTCTGAGGGTCTTTCGGTCCTTTTTGAATGCCCCAGGTGGGTACTCTTGTTTCTGAAGGAAACATTTGATATCGTGATACCAAGGTTTGTCGTCTATGACTGCTTCAATATTGAAGATGTAAGCGGGTCATTCAAGGCACATTATGTCAATCTTAGGTAAGTCGTTCCATTGACCTACACTAATCATGGAAGAGAGAGTGACTAATGCATCAGCCATATGATTCTCTTCATGAGGGATATGATGAAACTCGATTCTGTTGAAGAATGGTAACAACCTTCTCGCATAGTCTTTGTAAGGAATCAGTCCTGATTGGTATGTGTTCCAATCTCCTTTGATCTGGTTGATAACCAGGGCTGAGTTGCCATATACATCCAAGTTTTTGATCCTTAAGTCGATCGCTTCTTCGAGACCCATGATACAAGCTTCGTATTCGGCCTAGTTGTTTGTGCACTTGAATGTCAGCCTGGCGGTGAAAGGAATGTGGGTACCCAGAGGTGTTATGATGATTGCCCTAATTCTGTTTCCATAATGATTGACAGCTCCATCAAAAATTAGTCCCCATTGGGAACCTGGTTCTGGCCCTTCACTGGGTAGCGGTTCATCACAATCTTTCATTTTTAAATACATGACATCTTCATTTGGGAAGTCAAATCCGACTGATTCTTGATTGTCAATCGTTTGATGAGCCAAATGATTGGCTAAAACACTTCCTTTGACAGCTTTTCGAGCGTGGTACTCGATGTCATATTCTGATAACAACATCTGCCAACGGGAAATCCTTCCCGTGAGAGCAGGCTTTTTGAAGACGTACTTGATCGGATCCATTTCTGAGATTAACCAAGTAGTGTGAGGAATTATGTACTGGCGAAGACGTTTGGCTGCCCAAGTCAGAGCACAGCAAGTTTTCTCAAGCATAGTGTACCGAGTCTCGCAGTCGGTGAATTTCTTGCTCAGATAGTAAATGGCATACTCTTTCCTTTTGTTTTCGTCTTGTTGGCCAAGTACACAACCCATTGAGTCTTCCAAGACTATTAAGTAAATTATTAGTGGCCTTTCTTCCACTGGAGGTGATAGAATCGGTGGGTTCAACAAGTATTCTTTGATACTGTCGAAGGCGGTTTGGCAGTCTTCTGTCCAAACATAATCCTGATTCTTTTTGAGTAATTTAAAGATTGACGCACACGTCGCGGTCATGAGGAATATAAATCCGGAAATGTAATTCAAACGTCCTAGGAATCCCCTGACTTGTTTTTCAGTCCGCGGAAAAGGCATTTCTTGAATGGCCTTGACCTTGTTAGGATCAACCTCAATTCCTTTCTGGCTAACGATGAACCCTAAAAGTTTCCCCGAACGGACACCAAATTTGCACTTATTGGGATTCAAGCAGAGTTTGTACTTTCTCAGCCGCTCGAACAGTTTTGACAGGTGGGTCACATGCTCCTCCTCTGTCTTAGATTTGGCAATCATGTCATAAACATATACTTCGATTTCTTTGTGTATCATGTCATGAAACAGAGTAGTCATGGCCCTTTAATAGGTTGCCCCGGCATTCTTCAAACCGAACGGCATTACCTTGTAACAAAAGGTACCCCATGGGGTAATGAATGAAATTTTCTCCATATCTTTCGGCGCCATTTTTATCTGATTATAGCCCGAGAATCCATCCATGAAGGAGAAGACTTTGAACTTTGTTGTACTATCTACCAGCATGTCAATGTGGAGTAAAGGAAAGTCGTCCTTTGGACTAGCCTTGTTTAGATCTCTGTAATCCACACACATTCTGACCTTTCTGTCCTTTTTCGGAACTGGTACGATGTTGGCTAACCCTCTAGGATATTCTGATGTGGCGAGGAAACCTGCGTCAATCTGTTTCTGTACTTCCTCTTTGATTTTGATGGCCATGTCTGGGTGAGTCCGTCTCAACCTCTGTTTTACTGGAGGACATTCTGATCTCACCGGTAGATGATGTTCCACGATGCTGGTATCCAACCCTGGCATATCCTGATAGGACCAAGCGAATACATCCGGAAACTCTTTGAGAAGCTTTGTCAAACGTTCTTTAACAGTTGAACTGAGCAGTGCCCCAATCCTGATCTCTTTTCTTTCTTCCTCTGAGCCCAAGTTGACCGTTTCCAACGGCTCTTTGTGAAGTTTAATAGACTTTTCCTCTTGTCTGATTAATCGGGAGATCTCCTCTGGAATTTCTTCGTCATCTTCTTCTTCAGCCTCAAATACCGGGAATTCAAAGTTGGGAGAAGGCTTCGGATCGTATGTTTCAACGGAATTTAAAACAAGCAATCAGCATGACGTGATGATTTGTTTTTAGAAGAGATAGAGAGAATTTAAAAGTGTGTGCAGTGTTAAATTTTTTTTACTGCTTGTTTTTATTATTTGTTTTTTAAGATTACCATTTTCTGAAGAAAGAAAAGAGAAAACAACAATAAAGGCGGAAATTACAGAACGACATTTATTTATTTATGATTTTGTCGATTCTTGAAACTACAGCCCTATAAAACAAAACTCTGTCGCTTTGGGCAAAGCGAAGAGGTATATTTACAGAAAGTGAGCCCTATCAAAACATCTGTTTCACCTGGATAGGGTGAAAGGTTAAGATAAAGACGACCATTACTTTGACTTATGAACGATCTTCGGAACATCGACTGCAACCCATTGGCGACGAACTCCTCGGTGAATCACAAAGTCTGGTACCTTCCTTGATTTGTCTTCAGAAATAACGCTGATTTCTGGTGGAGCAGGACCATTGGAATCTGTCTCCCAGGCAGAGTTGTCGTAGGAGGATTCCTCGGTTGTATTTTGCATAGTATTTGTGCTCTCAGGCAAATCCCCCCATCCCGTTGACTGGATGTCTTTGAGCCTGATACGAGAGCTTCCGGGAGCGGTATACTTGACCATGAAGTCGTATTTACCACTTGGTTGTCCCAGGGTGTCCCACACTTCTTTGGAACTGAAGGAGTCATCCCTTTCGATGACGTTGACCTCGGGGAAAGCATAGTTAATGAACTCTAGTCCTACAAACTTTGCAAATTCATCGTCGTGATGGATATTTTCATAATGCCCTGAGTGTTGATCCCATGACATGGTGGGGATGCAGGTATTCTTTTTGATGATGCTCAACTGATATGCATCGTTGGGTGATTCTCTGGCCCTAAGTCTCCTAGGTACGACTTCCACATAGGCAGGTCATCCATCGGGCCATAATAGTCGTGGTCAAACTTATATTTCATCGGAGTGTCCTCCTCTAATGAATTTGGTGGAGCACGGCATCCTTCCGGATCACAATCTCCGTATATCATTTCAACATCTGACCTTGGTATAAATCTCGGACTTTGTGTGGGATAGCAAAATGGCGTATGCACCTCTTCCTGAGACATAACCATCCTCGTTAAGATAGGACTTCCATTCCTCATCTGTGTCGGAGGAATCTCCCTCGTTGATGGTATGCACTTCTTGAGACACTGGGTGAAGGAAACCTCTACTATGGAAGAAGGTCTGAATAGGATGAAAACTTTCGTCTTTAGTAGTCTGGGTACAGGTTGAGGAAAAGCCAAGACCTTTCTTTGTCTTGTTATCAGTAGGAATGACAAGTTGTCCCCATCCTTTTGCGTTGTTACTCTCGATTACTTTTAGAGCATCTTTGTACGAGGAAATCGATGTTCCTTTTTCTGATTGATTCTCATTGCTCACCGAAAGTGCTTGGAACTGATTTTCAATAACCTCTTCTGGTTCTACACAAGTGGACAACAATAGGTTACTCACGATCAATTCCTGTTCTCCATAGACCGTGATGAGTTGGTCATTCTTGACGAACTTCAGCTTCTGGTGAAATGTCGAAGTGACTGCCCCAGCCTGGTGTATCCAAGGTCTTCCCAACAAACAGCTGTATGTTGCTCAGATGTCCATGACCTCGAAAGTGACTAGGAAAGTGTGAGGACCGATAGTTATGGGAAGGTCGACTTCGTCGATAACTGTTTTTCTTGACCCGTCAAATGCTTTCACGACGACCTCACTGCCTCTCATCGAAGATCCTTTGAATGATAGTCGTATTAGGGTGGACTTCGGCATAACATTGAGAGCCAATCCGGTGTCTACCAGTACGCTGGCTAAAGCATCGTCCTGGCAGTTGACTGTGATATTGAGCGCCATGTTGTGACTTGGGCCCTCTTCTGGCAATTCCTCATCGCTAAACCCCAAGTTGTTGCAGGAAGTGATGTTAGAGACGATGCTATTGAACTGTCGTATTGACACATCCTGTTCCACAAAGGCTTGTTGTAAAACTTTCTGTAGAGCCTCTCTGTGGGCTTCGGAACTGAGCAAAAGCGATAACACTGAGATTTTTGAAGGAGTTTGTAACAGCTGATCAACAATGTTGTATTCACTCCTTTGGATGAGCTTCAGCATCTCATCGTCGTTCTTTGAAAGGTCGGGATCACTAGATTGACCGACTGGTGGATTAGGAACTTCTGTTTGAGGTTCCTTTTCTCTGTTAGGTTCTCCAACTCCTCTGTTGAAGATTCGACCACTCCGTGTTACTCGACTGATGTCTGCAATATTTACGACGGAGGGTAATGGAGTTTCCTTCCCATTCTCAACTGTTGTTGCACCGTATTTGTAAGGGATAACCTTAGTTGATTCATACGGTAATGGTCCCGGTAGATAGATGACTACAGGAGCCTTCTGATTTTTCTAACTGTCGTAGGTAACTTCAATCAGTTCCTGATTAAGAACCTTCGATTCGTCAAGTAGAGGGATGATGGTACAAACATCCTTGGTCTTTTTGCGATCAGAGATCACGACAACATCCTTGATTTGATTAGCGAAATAGTCTGGCGTCCAGTTGATTAACCCAGAACTTGGGCATGGTTGAATCTCCTTATGGTCCAACTGACTCTGAAGGGCTGCTCGCACGAGGTAACATCCTTGGTTATTTTTTGAGCAGACTCTACAGTGGTCGTAGTTATGTGGTGGCACCTGGACATGTCCGCTATGAATGCAGTGTAACCTCACTAGATCTATTTCCATTGATCGAACATCCTGACTTTGATGCCTAGTAGGGTTCCCATTAACCACACTGATTTGTTGTGTGTCTTCATCCATATAGATCGGAAGCCACCAGTGGTTTAACAAGTGTTGCAAAGTTCTTTGCACGAGAGTGCACCCTTGGTTACTCTCACAACATACTTTACAGCTCTGATAGTTATGCGAAGTCAGAAAATAAAGCTGGACTTGTGTAGCATGTAACTCCACCAAGCTGGTATTCATCAAGCGAATATCAAAGATTTGAATCATATTCACTTAATACTGATTTCCATCGCGGTAATCCTGAATCCATCCAAGATCCATCTGACGCTGGAGGGCCTCTTGTACAAAAAAGCATCCCTATTTGTTTACCGAGCAAGTCAGACAGGAATTGTAATCATGCCGTGGCAAATTATGGTACTGGCTTTGCCTTGAGTGCATTACCACCAAGTTGACTTTCATTGCCAGAAAGTTGTGATTCTGAATGATGTTGGAATTCGTATAAGTCATGTTGACCCCATGAACTCGGTGCTCTTGGATCCATCCGAGATCCAATCGTTCCTGTAGAGCTGATTGCACCACAGGACATCCTTGATTGTTCTTAGATCAGATATCACACTGGTGATAGTTATGAGGTGGCACATGGTCGTATTCACTCTATCTACAATGCATCTTGACCAAGTTGGCTCTCAATAAGAGTACATCATGAATTTGATAGCTGTTGCTAGACTCTCCTTCTATCAAATTTACTGCAGCTTTCTCGTGTTGAGGAAGCGGGTTCGTGAGAACATTCGGATTCGTATCTTTGAAAAATAAGACCCCGCTCCTAAAAACCGTTTTCACATCAGATTTGAAACTGAGACAGTTTTCTATGTTATGCTCTGGTCCTCCTTGATGGTAAGGGCAAGCCTGATCCGCTTTGAACCAAAACGGAGGATTTTCCTGTACTGTAAGAGGAGACCTGGTTTGGACGTGTCCCTTGACCAGTAATAATGGAAATAGTTCTGGGTACAACATTGGTATAGGATCAAACCCTAGTGGTCGCGTTGTACGGTTGTTGTTATATGGGGGACGAGCCTGCTGAAGAGGCTGTTGTGTCCTTTGCTGATATTAATGTTGATTCGGCTGGCTCTGAGCAACCTGAGGTTGATACGTAGGAACAGACGCAGAGTTGATAGCAGGAGTTACAGCTGCTACTGGTTGGTACCGTCGCCTTTGCTTTCCGAGAGAGATATTCCCAATATCCTGCTCTTTTTTCTTAGGGAGAGTACTACCGTATCGTTTTGTACTACTTGATGATCCAACATCTTTAACTAAACGTCCCTCTTGGACTGCTTCCTCAAGACAAACTCCCATTCCTACCATCTCGGTGAAGTCACTGGGCGCACTGGCTACCATTCTGTCGTAGTAAAATGAGCTTAAGGTTTTCAAGAAGATCTTTGTCTACTCTTTTTCCTCAAGAGGTGGACAAATCTGGGCGGAAATTTCACGCCATCTCTGAGCGTACTCCTTAAAGGTTTCCTTGTCCTTTTGTGACATTGATCTGAGTTGATCTCTATCTGGTGCCATGTCCAGGTTATACTCATACTGCTGAATGAAAGCAGTGCCAAGATCTCTGAAAGTGCCGATCTTAGTGCGATTTAAACTCATGTACCATTTGAGTGCGGCACCGGTTAAACTATCTTGAAAGTAGTGAATCAGTAGCTCCTGGTTCTTTGTCTGAGTTGACATTCACCGAGCGTACATCACCAAATGGCTTTGAGGGCAAGAGTTACCCTTGTACTTTTCAAATTCGAGCACTTTGAATTTGTGTGGAACTTTCACATTGGGGACCAAAAAAAGGTCAGCGGCGTCTTTTCCAAATAGATCCTGACCACGAAGGGCTTGTAACTCTTTCTGCATCTCCAGGAACTGTTCCTGGAACTCATTCATTCTGTTGAACATACTTTCGTTTCCACCATAAGGTATCTGTGGAATCTGTCCTTCCGGGACAGCGTGTACCACGGGTGGTGGTATAGTCATCATGGCAGTGACTCTAGGTCCTTCCCTCTCCCGAAGTTTGTAACCTTCAGGAGTTGCTGTCATGCCCCGGGCATCTTCGCTTTCCCAAAGTTTGTAACCTTCAGGCCCAGCGGCTCCTACTGTGGTTCACTGATCCTTAGTGATCGGCGGAACATATCCTTCCGGGATATAGTTAATAGGCATGCCCCAGGGACGATCTTTCAGCATTTTGTACCTAGGATCATACTTTTCCACTATGGGCGTTGATGTGATCTCTGAGATCACAGTCCTTTGTTGTTGCATCTGAGCTTCTGCTAGAGCTTGCATGTCGTGATAAAGCTTTCTCATATCCTCTTTCTGAGTGTCGATCTCTTCCCTCAACTCTCTGTTCTCTTCCTCGAGATCATCCATCTTTTTCTGTCGATTGGCCCGAGTATTGTACGAATGAGACAGTTTGACTCTAGAATCGAGACGCAAACGTGAGATTCGTAGGTAAGAAGAAGGCGTTATGTGTGAATGATGAATGTAATAATTATATTATAATTAATTTTTGTTTAATCAAAATAAACTTCAACAATAGGATTGCAAATATCAAACAGTGGGGATACCCCGTTTTATTGAATTCAAAGATTGCGGAAATGGAAATACAGTCATTTACATAGTGCTGCAAAAGGAAATCTAAACTTATGGGTCCCGAGTGCTATCTGAGGGGAGCTCAGGTTCTGGTTCTGGTACTTTCCTTTTCTTTGACCGGGGCTCTTGAGCCGTTGTCGGGTTGTCATTCCTTTGCATAGTGAAAGGAGCGAGCAAATTCCTTTGGTCCTCTTGATTTTCTACAGCATATTGCTCTAAAATCTCGATCAGAGCATCTTTATCTTTCAATAGTTATTGTATTTTCTTACACTCCACATTGAGAATACGGTACTTGTTCCTCCAAGACCTCTTCTCCTGCTAAACTTTGTTGAGAGTAACCTGAAGTTTTTCCGTATCAGACATAAAGTAAAGGACGGGGTCCCTTAACGGAAGAACTTCCTGACGAGGGTAAGGCATCCTCAGCTTGAGAGCTCTAGTTTGTACCCACTGGAGATAAGGCTCCACCGAGACACAGTCTGGTTTTCCTAGAGACTTTCTTCCTTTCCTATGATCGTGTTTCCAGGCATGCACTATTTTTGTCTTTAGTGCTCTGTCATTTTCTCCTTCCTTGAAGAAAAGACCTTCCAGATGAGCATTATGTGGGACATGCCTCATCGGGTATCCAAATTGACGACGAACTAAAACTGGATGATAGTTGATTCCTCCCTTAGTTCATATAAGGGGTACATTTGGGAAATTTCCACAACGGTCAATGATTCTGATCCCGTCATAGATTCGATTGTACCAATCGATGTCAGAGTTGGTAAGAGACATGATTCTCTACGACCAACGTAAAGTATTCTTTTGATCCCAAAATGCAGCAAACTTTGGCAAATGGGAAGTGAACCACTTGTACAGCAGGGGTACACAGCATGTGATCATTCCTCCATTGTACAAATTCCTTATGTGTACCGAATGATAAGCATCTGCGAGCAAGGTCGGTACAGGGTTTCCAATCAGAAAAATCTTAATGGCATTGATATCTATGAAGTTATCGATGTTGGGAAACAAAAATAACCCATAGGTAAGCAAAACAAAGATGCTTTCGAAAGCGGTCACGTTCCCTATACTAGTAAAGTACAGAGCTTTCTTTATCAAGAACTGGGCTGGCAAACCCTGGATTCCACCCTTAGTGGTCATGTGAGTCCTGACTTCTGACTCGTCCAAATAGATTGCTCTTGCAATGGTTTGATCCTTTAGAATCTCTTCCAGTCCAGAAAAGGGAGCTTGGTCAGTAATATGAAAATCAGTCAGGTGAGAGTACTCTTCCAGTGTTGGTGCTAGTTGATAATCCGGAAATGTGAAATAGTGATAAACTGGATCGTAGAACTGGATTAGTGTGGACAGGATTCCTTCGATTACATGGACCCTTAACAGAGACAGCAGTCCTCCATACTTAGCTTTGAAAGCCTCAGGGTTGGTTATCATCCTCGCCAACCCTCTTAAATCCTCTAGTTTTGGAACCTTGAAGGTGTACTTATGAGTTTTCCTTCTACCGAAATCCATTAGCAATCTCTTTCTCTGACATTTGCAATCATTGTCTTAGTTTAATTTGAAAAAGAGAGACTAGAAGAGAAGATTTTTCTTTGTTTTAATGTTTTTTAATGAAATGAATGCATGAATGCAGCACACAAAAACATAGAAAAAACATGGGGTCAAAGGGTCGGTGTCATGAAGTCAATGCTCCACCCATCCCCAAAGGCTTATACTGGTGATTTTTTGTACCTGTCCTCAAAATCATTGACCCCTCTTGGGATAACGACAGTAAGCGGGTTGCCAGCGACCTGTAGTATCTTAGAGTAGTCTCAAATGAGGGTAGTGTCACGTGACAACAATTTCCGATAGCTTCTGCACTACAAAATGGTTTCAGTCTACTAAAAGTCTCAGCTTCTTAGATAACTGTCGCACTCCAAAATTTTCCCTTTATTTTTTTTTACCTTTAATTGGCTTATGTTTCATTTCATTTTTGCATAATCATGTTTGCATATCATTTGGTTCATAGCATGGGATCAAGGTATATGAGAAATCTCAAGTGGATCACATTCTCCTAACCAGTGCAAAATTAGGGTTTTGGTGAAAAGTCAGTGCAAGTGGTTTTTTGAGCCAAAGCTTGGTTTCAAGGTTTTCCATAGGGTTTCAATTGTCCAAGGATGAAGTATTTCCCATTGGTTCATTTCAGAAGATCTTCAATTGAACAATTGGTTGAGAATTAGTCAGATTAGGGAAAAGTCAACTGTGCAGAGGAAAAAGTCAACTCCTGACTTTTGAGGTCAAATTCATGTTCCTCATGTCATTTATGTCCATTTGTGGAAGTTTGATCAAGAAATGTCAAGTGATTCATCAAAAATCAAAAGAAATGTGAAAAGTTGCTAAAAATAGAAACTAGGGTTTCTAAATTTAGTAAGTTTTGGCAAGCTGAACACCCATCTTTGGAGCTCTCTTTCTTCATGATGCAAACTTAAAATGGAAAATTTCAAGAGGCCTAATGAAAGTTCACAGTCTAAGCTTCAAAACCATAACAAGAACTCCACCATTGGATCAAAATTGAAGGAGTTATGATTGATTAAAGTTGGAGGTTTGTAAGGCATTTTGGGTCAGGCAGGCAAGTCATGGACGACCTGGCTCGGAGTAATTTGATCAAACACCTTGTGTGCAGGCAGTGTCAATGTTCATGGCCAATTATCTCTATGATGGAGACTTCAAATGAAAAAATGTTCAACGTGAGTTTTGTTCCTCTCAATCTCCTTTACAACTTTGATGTTGGGGAATTTTTCATATGATCAACCATTTGGGAGATATGGTGAGTCAAAGTAGGGGCCTCAACCGGAGTCATTCACATGCATATGGGATGGGCACAAGCAAGTCAAGGTAGCATGCCAAGTCAGTTGGGACCAAGTGTTTTCATGATCATTTTTAGACATCATAAAGGATCCTATTGGGATTGTTTTCATCACCAATCTTGTTCTCCTCCATCTATTCTTTCCAAAGAGCCAAAAAACTTATTATTTCATCCATTGGTCAATGAGATATTCCTCGTCAAAGTCATTACTATGAATGTCTGCATGAACTCTTGTTTGCTTCATTCCATTGTTGTTATTACATATCACACGTTTGCTATTGCATTGCCATTTCAAGCCATGCAAATGCTGTACAAACCACTTCACTCACCCACTTTTTTCTTCATTTGTACAAACAAAGAGAGAGAGGAAGAAACTTAGTTATTAAGTTGTTGCTGCTAACATCATCATCACCATTTATCTTAAGTAATACCATAGGGTCTCATGCTCCCTCCACACATGAACTATAACCCGAGCTCACTACACCTCACTTCCACTCCATTTTTCAGTATCCATTTTTCCATTCATTTTTCAACTTCATTCATCCTCCAACAAACTTAACTAAACTTCTAACTGTTAACCACAGTGGTTAACCCTTAACCTCACCATATAAAAACCAATCTCTAACAGAATTTTAGAGGATTGATTCATTCTTCACTGTTCTCAATTTTTTCACACACTCTCTCTCAATTTGCTCTCTCTCTCTCTCTCAAAGCTTCTGGTACCTTGAATCTCTCTGCATTCTTCATCACTATTCTTCATCAAGCATCATTAATGGAGTAGGGAATGAAATTAAAGCTGTTACATCAAGTTGATTTTCATCTTCTTCACTGAAATTTGCAAGCAGTTCCAAGCTTATTCATAGCCTTTATTTGGCCAGCACTAATCTCTAAGGATCCAGGAATCTTTCTCCATTGTTCTTGTATTGAAAAGCTCAGTCAAGAAGCAGGTTTCATCTCAATTTTCTTGCTCTCTTTCCACTCAGATTTAAGTTGTTTTTATGTGTTTTGGAGCTCAATAGGAGCAATGTAACCTCTGGCTAGTTGATAGGCACCATAGGTGCATAGATCTCAAATGCTAGGGCAAACTTGAGACCTTCAATTTTCTTTGTACATGCTGTGTTTGTGAATTATAAGGGCGGATTCGTGATCTACATGGTGAGAGAAGCATTTTGATGTATGGTTTGTACATTTCTGTGATGTTTGAAGACTGAGCACGGTGGCTCTGCGCCGGAGAAGACGACCGGAGTCTTCTCCGGCCCCCTGAGTTCATCAACTCATGCAAACCCTAACCTAATGCCAGTTTAATTCACAGCCGTTGATTTTATTATGATCCAACGCATATATGGCTGCCAGCGCATTAATAAGGAAGGCTCTCCCTCACATGATTCATTTTCTGATCCTTGTGATTCCACGTGTCTGTTGCATCTTAGTTTATCATGTGCTTGCATCCTTATCCACACGGTTGGCTTACCTTTCCTGATCATCATGCTTGACCTGATCTAATGGTTCTCCTTGAGTCAACATTTTGACTGAGACCATATTATGCACTGCAAACTAGTCAGCGGCTTGGGCTTGACATCTTTGATATTTGCACCTCACAGTCCTAAGCCCAATGCATTTCTGAACTGAGCTTTTGCTATTAATGCACCCCTGGCCCTATTTCTTTTGTTTTTTTCATTATTTTTGCATATTTGTTTGCATTTTTATTTTTTAAAAATACTTGTGAACACATAAAAATTCCAATAAAATTCATGAGGCATCCTTACACCTTTAACTAATTTTTGACAGTTTTATTTTTCATTTTTGGATTATTTTACTTTTTTGTGAATTTTCCAATGTGATGCATTGTGTATGATCTTTGTTCATTATCCATGTTGAATTAGTGAATTGTTTGACATAGTTGTGAGTTGAATTTTCACATGAAAATTGATACATGCTTTTGTGACATCTTGAGACACTATGTGAAATTCTTGTGGATTTTTAAAAGCATTTTCGGTTGAGGTTTGAATGTCACATTTGTGCATAATCCTTGTGCTATTTGAGTGAACTTGTGAAGCATGTTTGTGCATGATTCTTAATGATTTTTGTTCCATTCCTTTGAGGTATGTTTACTTGCTGTTTTCAATTTAATGCACTTTCCTTATTCCAATTTTCTTGACCTCTTAACATGTTCTTGGTGAACTCATAAATGCATCCTTGTTTATGTGAATGTTAAAGACCATATGCTAGGGTTTTGATATGCATTGTATGCAATCCTCTTTGATACTTGTTGAGACCTTTTGATACATGTTATGTGAACATTATAGGTCCTCTTTCTTATATTATAGGTCATTACTTGTGCATCTTGGATTGACTTGTATGCACTTATTCAAACTTGAATTGTTTTGTGGACTTGTGCTTATCTTCTTACATGTCTTTGATGACTTGTCTTTATTAATGCTTGTGTGATACTGTACATCCATGAAAACATGATTCACATGCTGTTTGTGATCATTTTCAATCATATGTCATGATTTCTAATTGCATCTTGCATGTCTCCTAAGTTTATAAACATGTGAATACTTGTTTTACTTTACTTGTGCATGTTTGCATACACTTTTGAACTTGCATTAACATGAGTTATGTATGAGTTTTGTATGCTCATCCTTGCATTCTAATTTTCATCTCACATATCACGTGCTACTGACTTGCATTCATTTCCAAATATGTTCATCTTGCATCTTCATTCTTTACTTGTGTTACAAGTTATGCATGTTTAATTGAACTTAAGTGTTGTTTGTTTTCACTTCTTCTTGCTTCATCTTCACTATGCTTGCATCCATGATTCATATGCCATCTTAATGACATCTCCATACATTCATAAATGTCATTCACTTCTGATTTTAATGTTTGCATGTGCATTTATGCATGTTCATGAGTCATTTGCATTTATCTTGCATAGTTGATGCTTAAATTGCATTTGTGTGATCTTTTGATGCATAGTTTGACATTGGTTGCTTTATTTTGGCATGTTAACCTTAGTAGGATACCTTGACCTATACCTACTGACCTTGGATGTTCCTTAACCCTTAGGACTCTTTTCTTTTAGTTTAAACCTTGTTTGCTTCTTAAGTTGTCTTCTTAAGACAACTAGCTTTGTTTGGTTTACTTTTTGTCATCTATATTCAATACTTGTGTTTATTTGGTACTAACCTTTTATGTAGGGGTAGAGGTAAGACACTTAAGCATGTGGATGCTTATCCATGCTCATTCCTCCTTTCATTTCTCTTCTCTTTTATGTGTGGATTACATGATATATTGCTTAAATGTGTAGAACTTCTTCACATCCCTTTGGGATCCTAGCTCATCCTTAAATTTTGATTAAGGTGAGGTAGGATAAGCATTAGGTAGTGCTATCCCTCTCTCTTCTTTAGACTTAGGTTGTTTTTAAACCTCCCTTTAGGGCCATCTTTTGCATGATAACTCTAGAATTCCCCTTAGTGTTTTCTTTTCCGTGAGTCCTCTCTTCTCATCTCTTAACATTTCTAAAACACTTAATAAAATTAACGTGTATTGCGCATGAGCCTTGCATGTGGGAAGTGAGGGATGAGGGGTTTCCTCTCATTTTTCTAGAGTGTTTGGTGGACGTTCCATCTTGGAACGATTTGATAAGCATTTGTTCCTATGTCATAGACTTCGGTGCAATGCAAGTAATGAACAAACTTCAATCCACTTCTGTCTAAAAAACACAAAAACAAACTGAAACCTTTTTCATCCTTCGGGATTGTTAAGTTTCAAATCATTTTCAGAAAAGGGCACGTTATTTTCCGTTTTGTCGCAAACAGACATCGACCCTAACTGCCGGACGTGAACTTAACGCCGCTCATAAAAAATACAGACCTTGTTAGGTCGAACTACGACTGCTCTGATTTCCTCCTTCTAGTTAGCTTGAGGATACGTAGGCATAAGACGGTGATGTCTTGGCGAGCAACCTTCCCCCTTAGTTCGTGTCCGAACTACGTTGACTCTGACTTTCCCATTGCACGAGGGAATACGTAGGCATAGGACGATGATGTCCTATCGAGTCACTTCTTTTTCTTTTCTTCCTCGTTTCTTTGTTCTTTTCCGTTCCCGTTTCTTTTCCTTTCCAGTAGAAGTAGAGCTCCAGATGATAACACCCTTTGATCGAGACAACAAGTGTGGATCCCATCGAGTACGATGGACGCGTGGGGGTGCTAATACCTTCCCCTCGCGTAACCGACTCCCTTACCCGTTTCTCTTGGTCGCGAGACCATGCTCTTTCCTTTCCCTCAGGTTTACGCAGTGTTTCCTTTCCCTCTCTTGGGATAAATACACATTGTTGGTGACTCTGTTTCCGCGCCACTTTCGCGTTTGTACCTGGATGAAAATCCCGGGAGCGACAGCTGGCGACTCTGCTGGGGAAGACAGGTTGACCTCTTACTGGTCTATCCCCTATGCAAGTCAATCCTAGCGCTTGTTTGTTTTTAGTTCATTGGGTGTTTATTGTTGTGCTTTATTTTCTTGTATATTACTGTTATTGTATTACTGTATTTTTACTTCATTTTATTGCATGGCATTGTTATCATGTGTTGGACTGTGCTGTGCTATACTGGTTTCTCTGTTTGGCGGGTTGGGATTCTTTGAGAGATAAGCCTAATACACAGGCTTGAGTATACACCTAGGACTAGAGTGGAAAGTAGTGGGACCTACGCGCCGTCTTGGTACGTTTGGTGTTCACGAAATTCACATCCAGACGAGGCTATCTTGGGAGATATTCTGACATGCGTGTCTTGTGCATTTAAGTGTGTTGATCTAGAGAGCTGTCAACTCTAGCGACCGTTTCCCCGTGGACTCAGTAGAGGCACTCCTCTCAAGAGGTAGTAATGGCATAGCAGAAATGGCAACCCCATTATACTTTCTCTTCCAGGTGGGGATGCTGACCCCCGACTTGATAATGATCAAAGAATCAGGATGATTGAAGAGCAGTTGAAAGGGGTTGTGAATCAGAATTCCTTGGGTATGGATTTGGATGATTTGGGACTGGTCCCTGGTGTCAAGATTCCGCACAAGTTTCAGGCGCCTACTTTCGAGAAATATAATGGTGCTACTTGCCCAAAGACTCATGTCCGGGCCTATGCGAGGAAAATGGCTGCATATTCTAATGACGAAAAGTTATTGATGCATTTCTTACAAGATAGCTTGACTAGGACGTCTTTGGAATGGTACATGCAGTTGGAGAGGTCCCATGTTAAAAACTGGAGGGAGTTGGTAGAAGCTTATATTAAGAACTATCAGTACAATATTGATATGGCTCCAAATAGGACACAGTTGCAAAACTTGTCGTAGAAGAATAATGAAAGCTTTAAGGAGTACGCCCAGAGGTGGCGGGAATTAGGAGCAAGGGTACAGCCTCCCATGTTAGAGCGGGAGATGATAAGTATGTTTATGGCTACCCTGCAAGGTCATTATTATGAAAAGCTAGTACCTTGTATGCCCGGAAAGTTTGTCGACTTGATCTTAGTTGGAGAAATGGTCGAAAGCGGTATCCAAATGGGAAAGATTCAAGTTACTCCCGGTTATTCTAAAAATGCAAAGAAACGTTATAGGGGGAGAAGGAGAGACTAATGTTGTTCAGTACCAACAACCTCATGCTCCTCAACAACAGAACTATCGGTGTCAGAATCAGCATAGGCCTCGTAATAACCTAGAAAGAATGAATGCTCCTCTTCATCCAGTTCCCATGTCGTACAGTCAACTCTTGCCACACCTGGTTCAAAATTCATTGGTGGAGCCTAAGAATTTGAAGCCTGTTCTAGAACCATACCCTCCGGGGTACAATCCCTATGTGCAATGTGGATATCATGGAGGATCTATGGGGCACTCAACTGAAGATTGCAAAGCCTTCCAGGCCAAAGTGCAACAATTGATTGACAAAGGGTACATATCCTTTCCAGAAGGAGATTTGGTTGTGCATGTAGACCTTTCATCTGTTTGAAGACCTCAAGGGTCATCTCCTAAAGCCAGCAGTCCAGGCGGAGTCAAGTCTCCTCAACAGTGGCAATCATCAGTTTCTTTACTGCATTTTCATATGTAGCTTTCATTTGTTTGTTTAAACACTGTCTGCATGTAAAAACTTGTTTGTGTGTTGATTTTAATGCAATGAATGTGTTGTTCTTGAAGTAATTTACTTTTATGCACTCATATCATGTTTATATGCATTGCAATACCAACTTTCTTGTCTAGAACTCTTGAGGGAGGATGATGAGATGAAAACGCAAAATCTCTGCTTGTATGTTCAAGGATAGAACCCTGTTGAGGATGTACAGACATTGTTTCAAATCCTCAAACACCGGAGATATAAGGGAGATAGACCCTCGTAAACCCTTTTGAGCCTTGAAGTAGGAGTTTCTTTCGTACAAAAAAACCCTCACACTCAACCCAGGGGCAGGGTAGTTGTCCGTTGATTTGACTAAGCATTCAAATTTCAAAAGGATTGTGCATCTGAGGATCCATTACCTTCTATTCCACCGTCAAGAGGTCAAGAGATGTGAAACCACAATGGTTATCCATCAACAATCAAGGAGTGAGGCAGTCACAACCCTTTCAAGCAAGTCAGACAAAACGGTGTCACACAATTTGTTTAAAAAAGAAGAATCAAAAGAAAAAGAAAAGAAAGAAAGCCCGCTAAGTCAAAATTTGAAAACAAACGACTTAGGCAAAAGTTAGGGCATCCCGCTGGACTTCAAAATCGAAAGAATAAAAAAGAATCAGTCCAGGCAAAAATCAGGGAAACAAAAAAAGCAAAAGAATGAGAAAGCGAAAAGCAAAAGGATTACAAAAGAAAATCCTCGAGCAAGAACAAAGTCGTGTAACTACGAACAAAAGACAAAAAGGGGTGACTGTTGCTCCAAAACCTCATCTGGTCTCAAACCATCAATTGCATGGGTTCCTTAAAGATCATAAAACCTTTTGAGAGATGAACGCTTGTGTCAGATTAGCTGAACGTAGGACTGGAGAACATCATGAAGAGTGGGTGGGCACCGATAAACTTTGAGCCTTAAATCCTTTTTTCTCAAAACCGTGAACAAGGCCACGTTAAAACCCTTAAAAGTCCTAATTGAAGCAGGGTTTATTCCGAAAGTGCACTTCAGCGAGATAGCGTTCCTGACTCCTATGAGTTATGCTAATAAGATTTTTGTTGGTATTGCATGTGCGTATTGTTTTCCATTCAAAAATCAATGTCGCGTCCCAGATAGTGATTCGTTCACAAGGCTTGGCGACGCATTTTCAATAATACTTCAAGGTTAACACGAGTGTTGCATTAGAATTGTCATTCTCACAATAAACATTTTCTCCTTGCATGTGTTTGACATCAAAGAAGCACTACTACAAAACGCTAAAACAACAACGCTAGGCTTACAACGCATCCTTTTATGCCGTTGTAATAGGTTAAAAATTTCCCGCCCATGTAAAAACTGAGTCATTTAATGACGGTTGAGTGAAACCACCATAGTAATAAATAAAATGTATCTAGCTTCGATTCCCTGCAACTACATTTTTTTCCATTTTTTAGAGTACATTTAGCGTGTGACAATTAAGTCCATTATTTTAAAAATAAGTTGTAAATTATTTTACAACGGTTAAGATAAACAACCGTAGTAATAAATGAAATGTAACAAGCTTCGATTCCCTGCAACACATTTTTTCCTTTTTTTAGGATACATTTAGCGTGTGTCACTTAAGATTCCACGACGATTTGTTTTTCCAACCGAGATTAAAAGGTTTACTGATAAATTAAAATAAAACTTATTATGTATTTCTTTCATAAGACGCCCTAATCGAACAAGTGAGCCAGAGACGCCCTAACCTTTACCCTCTTCATATCCATTCATTTGGAGCCCGAATATTGCTCAAATAAGGTACTCTTCAACATCTTCATTCCTTTTTTCTTGGTTTATGCTCAAATATTGACCGTCTTCATCATTCATTTACTTCTTCAGCTTCGAAGTAAGGTTCTCTTCAACATCTTCATTCCTTTTTTCTTGGTTTATGCTCAAATATTGATCGTCTTCATCATTCATTTGCTTCTTCAGCTTCGAAGTAAGGTTCTCTTCAACATCTTCATTCCTTTTTTCTTTGTTCATATTGTATATACTCAAGTCAGAATGAGATGTTTCATATGCTTTACGTTTAGTATGAGAGTACATCTTCATTGATTTTTTTCTTTGTTCATATTGTATATGCATGTGCTTGAGTTTTTGGATTAGATTTTGGTGTGTCATTCACATTATTATACATGTATAAATTTCAGAAGTTGTAATGGATCGTAGTTGGATGAAAGCCAATAGATTAGATCTGGTTTATGAGAACAGAGTTTGTGAATTCCTTGAATACGCTGATAAATATCTTCCCGACAATGATGGTATCTTTTATCGTCCCTGTGTTGTTTGCGCTAATATCAAAAAGGGCACAAAGAAAGAAATACACAATCACCTTTATTGTGATGGTATATGTCAAAATTATATAATATGGACGTGGCATGGTGAAGTGGATAATAAGGAAAGTCGGGCGTCACAAAGTCAAAGAGTGGAGGAAGATGAATATATGGAAGATCACCTAGAGGATATGTTCCGTGATATTGGGGAATCTTCTTTTATGAATGCTCATATTTATGATAATTTATGTCGTGATAAAGACACCTCTTTATATAAGGGATGCACAGAGTTCACACGATTGTCGGCGGTGTTAAAGTTGTATAATCTGAAGACAAAAAATGGATGGTCGGATAAAAGTTTCACGGAATTACTTGAATTGCTACAGCAAATGTTACCGGAAGATAACAAATTGCTGGATCGTTCCTATGAGGCCAAGAAGATATTGTGTCCACTGGGTCTGGAGTATATCAAGATACATGCTTGCCCTAATGATTGCATATTATACCGGAAAGAGTATGAATACTTGTTTCAATGTCCGAAATGTGGTGTGTCGCGTTACAAGCTGAAGGCTAACAATGGTGATAACAATGATCACTATGACAATGTTAGTAGGAAGCATCCTCCTGCTAAAGTGTTATGGTGCTTGCCAATACTTTCACGATTAAAGAGACTTTTTACTAATTCGAATGGTGCAAAGAATCTTAGATGGCATGCAGATGAAAGGATTCATGATGGAAACATTCGCCATGTAGTTGATTCTTTGTAATGGAAGAAAATTGATTCGTTGTTTCCGGATTTTGGAGTCAAGCCAAGAAATCTTAGGCTTGGGCTTGCCACCGCTGGAATAAACCCCTTTGGTAATATGAGCACTAATCATACTTCATGGCCTATTCTTCTCACTATTTACAACCTATCTCCTTGGTTGTGCATGAAGCGCAAGTATATACTGTTAAGTATGATGATTTCTGGACCACGACAACCTGGTAACGACATAGATGTTTATCTTAGTCCATTAATTGATGATTTACGACTCTTGTGGGATGAAGGCATTGAAGTTGATGATGCATATTCTGGGGAAAAGTTTAATATGTGTGCAATGTTATTTTGCACAATTAACGACTTTCCGGCTTACGGTAAATTGGCGGGATACAGTGTTAAAGGACATAAAGTGTGTCCTATATGTGAAGATGATACTTGTTATCACCAACTTGAGTTTGGAAAAAAGACTGTTTACCTTGGGCATCGAAAATTTTGAAAACCGGGTCATCCTTTTCGTAGATTGAGAAAGGCTTTTAATGGAGAGCAAGAGTTTGGTGAGCCTCCTAAACCTTTAACCGGGGATGAAGTTTATCAACGGCAGGAATACATTAATGTTGTCCTTGGGAAGAGAGAAAAAGAAAAAGGTGGGAAGAGAGAAAAAAGAAAAAGGTGGGAAGAGAGGAAAAGAAAAAGGGGCAGTTGAGAAAAATATATGGAAAAAGAGGTCCATCTTCTTTGATCTTCCATATTGGTCAAGTCTTGATGTTAGACATTGTCTTGATGTGATGCACGTGGAGAAAAATGTGTGTGATAGTTTGATTGGCACACTTCTAAACATTCCGGGCAAGACTAAAGATAGTAAGACTTCCCGTCTTGATATGGAGAAGATGGGTATACGAAAACAGTTGGCTCCAATAGAGAAAGGAAAAAGAACTTATCTACCTCCAGCATGTCACACTCTAACTAGAAAGGAAAAGAATATGTTCTGCGAGTGTTTGCAAGGTATTAAAGTTCCGTAAGGTTACTCATCAAACATCAAGAAACTTGTATCAATGAAAGATCTCAAGTTAATTGGTTTAAAATCTCATAATTGTCATGTATTGATGCAACAACTTCTACCAGTGGCTATCCGTGGGATCCTTCCAAAAAATGTGAGAGTAACTATAACGAGACTGCATTTATTCTTCAATGCCATATGTAATAAAGTTCTTGATTTCAAAAAATTGGATGAATTAGAAGATGAGGCTGCCATAATCTTGTGTCAATTGGAGATGTATTTTCCGCCATCATTTTTTGACATTATGGTTCACTTACTTGTTCATCTCGTAAGAGAAATCAGAATTTGTGGTCCAGTTTATTTAAGGTGGATGTATCCAATAGAGCGATATATGAAGATCTTTAAAGGATATACGAAGAATCATCACCGACCGGAAGCTTCGATTGTTGAAAGGTACATCACAGAAGAAGCTGTTGAGTTTTGTACAAACTATTTATCGGATGCAGATTCTATAGGAATTCTAAAGTCTCGTCATGCTGACACCGACGGAAGAGGTATTCAAGGTCTAAATGTTAGGTCAATGGCTCGGGATGTAGTTATTCAATCACATTTCTATATATTGAATAATATAGATGAGGTTCAACCTTTCATAGATACTCACAAAAGACTTATGAAGAAAAAATATCCCCGAATGAATGACAAGTTGTTGTTGATAGAGCATAACAATAGATTCATAGATTGGTTTAATAAAACTGTATCTAATGATCCTAGTGCATCCGAGATACTTAGATGGTTGTCGTACGGGCCAAAATTTTGTGTCATTACCTGGAGTGCATACGACATTGGTCATTATACGTTTTATACAAAATCAAAAGATGATCGTAGTACAATGCAAAATAGTAGGGTTATGGTTGAAGCCGAATCGATGTATTTCTCTAGTTTGAAAGATAAGAATTCGGTATTGGTAACTACCGCGTTTTATGGTGTCATTGATGAGATTTGGGAGATTGATTATGTTATTTTCAAAGTGGCTTTATTTAAATGCAAGTGGGTTCCCAATAATAGTAATGGTGTAGACATTGATGACTTAGGATTCACCCGGGTCGACCTTGGCAAGGCATCTTTTAATACATAACCATTCATCATGGCTTCTCAAGCAAAACAAGTTTTCTATGTTTCCGATCCATCGGACAAATCGGGGAAATGGTCAATCGTTCTCCAAGGAAAATACATTCCTCTTAGTGATGAAAGTCTTGATATTCCGTCCACAGCTTCTTACACAACACATAATTCCTACCTCATATGATGAAGTTGATGGAGATGTCGTGCATGCTATACGACTCGATCATGAAGAAGGCATATGGGAAAATTAACAAGTACGTAATTTATTATTTATTCATAATATATTAATTGTATGTTATAGTTTATAAGTATTTTTGCTAACAAGTATAATTATTTCAAATCATAGGTACACCAGGTCAGGAGACAAGACACCAGGCCAGGAGATAAGACACCAAGAGACAAGATACCAATACACCAAGTTACAATTATGTGAAGTTATGTAATGTGTGTAAACTATAATATGGTATATGTGATATTTTATTTATGTAGGTTGTTTGTTCTGATAAACTGTAATCTGGTATGTGTGATATTATGAATATGATACGATTAATATTATTATGAAAACTGTATCACAAAATGTGAATTGTATTTTTCTGCTGTGCTGAGATATGAAGAACAATAATACAGGTAAAAAAAATGGGATTAATTATAAAAGTAGGATGATATTTGTTAATTTTGCAGAAACTTTAATGACGGTTATATTTCCTAAACGTTATAATATCTGGCGCGCTGTCCAGCAAAAAATAAATATCAAAACTGTGCTGCTGGGAATCGAACCGAGGACAATTATATTTATTATAACGGTGTAATGTAAAATCGTTGTGATAGTTAACGCGCTTTCCTATTTATTACAACACATACAAGGTCGTCGTTCTAAGTATCATATATACAACAACAATCTACATAACAACGCCCTCGCCCGCGTCATTATATGTCATTCCCAACCGTTGTTAAATGGGTTTTTTGTGGTAGTTAAGCTTACACAATGAACGTCAGTCGAGAAGCTCGATCACGCCAAGTTGAGATGGTGAAAACTCCGAAGGACAGTCATGTCAAGGGGTATGTGGCCAAGAGACTGTGCGCAGCCTGGGGGTTCCTGATAAATGGTGATGAGATGCAGCTAATCTGGGGCAGTCACACTGAAAACTCTCCCTAAAGCAGCCAAACAGGGGCAATCAGGTCAATTTGACAAATCTCTGTAAGATCAGTTAGGGGCAAAGTTTCTTCAAGACTTGGGGCAGGCCACCTCTAGAGCATAAGAAGTTGTCCACTCCTGAAGACAGTTAATTGAAAACACCTCTTCAAGGTTCAAAATATTAGGGCAGAGTATTTTTTCAAGTCATTACAAATCCTTTCGAGGTAAGTTACTTCATGGATTATGAAGTCTGGGGCAGTTGTATCGAGATCTGATACATCTCTAAGAGTTTGAAGACCCTGGGGCAGTGTGAATGCCCGGTCTTCAATAAAATCCTCTTGAGATGATTTCTTCCTTTAGACCTGGTGGTCTAGGGCAAGTGGAGAGTTCAAAGGGCCGTTTATGACCATAGAGACATGTCAGGCTGGGTAACAAGTTTGTTTTTCCCCAGTAGCGTTACTCTCCCCAGCAAGAGTACAGAGGATTTTGTTCCCCAGCCGAAGTCATGGTTGGTTTATTATTACCCAGCAAGCAGTCAGAAGTGAATTGCTCCGAGGTGAATGTGGTTGTATCTCCAGCAGGAGATGTGTTGGATGTCTTTAAAAAGACTCTATTTTCCCCACAGAGCCTGGTACTCACTTTCCTTAGCAGGTCAGGAAGTATAATTCTGTCAGTAACGGCACGCTCTAATCTCCAGCAGGGTAAATTCTTTCCTCCAACAACAGGTTAAGCTCAATGATATCCCTCAGCAGGTTTCGTTGACTTTCCTCCCCAGCAGAATTATTCTCCCTAGCAATGTGGTTTCATCATCCTCATCAGACTGTCACTCTCCCTAGTCAGAGTACATAAGAATGTTCCCCAGCCAGCATTTAAAGTGGATTGCTCTAGGGTGGATGTTGTTTTGTTACCACATGAGATTTGTGGAACGTATTCTCGAGACAAAGATGTTGTCTTCCCCGCAGAGTTTGGTGTCTACTCCCCTTAGCCAGTCAGGAAACGTGTTTTCACCAGCAACAGCATGATCCAATCCACAGCAGAATAAGGGCGAAGTCATTTCCCCAGCAGTGGGTTGAGTCCAATGGCGTCCCTAGCAGGTCTAGTACTTGTGATGTGTCTCCCCAAGTAGAGTTTGGTGGTAGTCTTTGCAGCAGGTTTGATCAGCGATGGCTGACATCCCTAGCAGGTTTTAAGTCCAAGTGATATTTGGCACTCTTCTGATTCAGGTCTTGGTTTCCTTTTTCAAAGAGTTATATATAATCCTCAGTAGAGTGGATGTTCTTTTGGATTTCATCTCCAGTAGAAGTTGTTGGACTCAGAGGACAATTTATTTTGTCATCCCTGGGGAGCTGCCTTCGTTTTCAGCATTTATTTTGCTGGAGCATTTTCTTTTTGGATTGCATAAGCATCATTTACATGGCATCCTCCAAACGCGTAGCATTTCAATTTCGTATGGAGCATTATGCCATAGAAAAATTCAAACATATGCATTCGAAGCATAAGCCAGGTTTGATACTTTCTTTGCCAGTTCTTTTTCTCAACAGAGATGGCATAACTCAAGAGATTTTGTTTTATTCGCGGTGAGGTCGCCGAGGGATGTGTTCATCCTACATGTGCTCCCCGGCAGAGTCTTCTATTTAGACTTCTCATTTCCCCAGTGGTGTCACCTTATCTTTGGGTTGTAATTCCGTTGATTTTACCTCTCACCCTTTCGGTTCACGACCGTATCTTTATTGGGAGTCTGCCTTTGATTGGCCAACCCCTTTTGTAAACCCAGTTCTCGCCTGGTAGTCAGTTCTCATCTGACTTACTTCATTAAACCCAGTTCTCGCCTGGCAGTCAGTCCTCGCCTGACATCTCTTTGGTAAACCCAGTTCTCACCTGGTAGTCAGTTCTCATCTGACTTATTTTGTGAAACCCAGTCCTCGCCTGGTAGTCAGCTCTCGTATGACTTATTTTGTGAAACCCAGTTCTCGCCTGGTAGTCAGTTCTCGTCTGATTTATTTCATTAAACCCAGTTCTCGCCTGGTAGTCAGTTCTCGTCTGACTTATTTTGTGAAATCCTGTTCTCGCCTGGTAGTCAGTTCTCGTCTGACTTATTTTGTGAAATCCAGTTCTCGCCTGGTAGTCAGTTTTCGTCTGACTTATTTTATAAAACCCAGTCCTCGCCTGGTAGTCAATTCTCATCTGACTTATATTGTGAAACCCAGTTCTCGCCTGGTAGTCAGTTCTCGTCTGACTTATTTCATTAAACCCAGTTCTCGCCTGGTAGTCAGTTCTCGTCTGACTTATTCTATGAAATCTAGTTCTCGCTTGGTAGTCAGTTCTCGTCTGACTTATTTTGTGAAACCCAGTTCTTTTCTGGTAGTCAGTTCTCATCTGACTTATTTTGTGAAATCCAGTTCTCGCCTGGTAGTCAGTTCTCGTCTGACTTATTTCGTGAAACCCAGTTCTCGCCTGGTAGTCAGTTCTCGTCTAACTTATTTCGTGAAACCCAGTTCTCGCCTGGTAGTCAGTTCTCGTCTGACTTATTTCGTGAAACCCAGTTCTCTTCCTCAGCAGAGATGGTATAACTCAAGAGATTTTACTTTATCCCCGACGAAGTCCACCCCCGGCTTGGTCCTTCTTTTCGAGTTCGCCTTCGGTCGTCCTCGTGTTATGTTTTGTTAGCCCGCCCTCGGCCGGACTTCCTTTTTCGAGTTCGCCTTCGGCCGTTCTCATATCCTTTTGTTGATTAGCCAGCCTTCGATCGGTCTTGTCTTCCCAGCATAGTCCGCCTTCGGCCGTCCTCGTAAACACTCTATTTTCATTATCCCCACAGGTTGCAAATTTCAGGGTTCTTTTGGTATTTAATCTCCGTGTATCCTTGAATGTCTGAAAGTCGTTACTATCATACCTTCAGGACTAAGTTGATTGAATAGGGGCAGCTGTCACACCCCAAAATTTGCCCTTTCTTTTTTTTTACCTTTAATTGGCTTATGTTTCATTTCATTTTTGCATAATCATCTTTGCATATCATTTGGTTCATAGCATGGGATTAAGGTATATGAGAAATCTCAAATGGATCACATTCTCCTAACCAGTGCAAAATTAGGGTTTTGGTGAAAAGTCAGTGCAAGTGGTTTTTTGAGCCAAAGCTTGATTTCAAGGTTTCCCATAGGGTTTCAATTGTCCAAGGATGAAGTATTGCCCATTGGTTCATTTCAGAAGATCTTCAATTGAACAATTGGTTGAGAATCAGTCAGATTGGGGAAAAGTCAACTGTGCAGAGGAAAAAGTCAACTCCTGACTTTTGAGGTCAAATTAATGTTCCTCATGTCATATATGTCCATTGGTGGAAGTTTGATCAAGAAATGTCAAGTGATTCATCAAAAATCAAAAGAAATGTGAAAAGTTGCTAAAAATAGAAACTAGGGTTTCTAAATTTAGTAAGTTTTGGCAAGCTGAACACCCATCTTTGGAGCTCTCTTTCTTCATGATGCAAACTTCAAATGGAAAATTTCAAGAGGCCTAATGAAAGTTCACATTCTAAGCATCAAAACCATAACATGAACTCCTCCATTGGATCAAAATTGAAGGAGTTATGATTGATTAAAGTTGGAGGTTTGTAAGGCATTTTGGGTCAGGCAGGCAAGTCATGGACGAGCTGGCTCGGAGTAATTTGATCAAACACCTTGTGTGCAGGCAGTGTCAATGTTCATGGCCAATTATCTCTATGATGGAGACTTCAAATGAAAAAATGTTCAACATGTGTTTTGTTCCTCTCAATCTCCTCTACAACTTTTATGTTGGGGAATTTTTCATATGTTCAACCATTTGGGAGATATGATGAGTCAAAGTAGGGGCCTCAACCGGAGTCACTCACATGCATATGGGATGGCACGAGCAAGTCAAGGTGGCATGCCAAGTCAGTTGGGACAAAGTGTTTTCATGATCATTTTTAGACATCATAAAGGATCCTATTGGGATTGTTTTCATCACCAATCTTATTCTCCTCCATCTATTCTTTCCAAAGAGCCAAAAAACTTGTTATTTCATCCATTGGTCAATGAGATATTCCTCATCAAAGTCATTACTATGAATATGTGCATGAACTCTTGTTTTCTTCATTCCATTGTTGTTATTACATATCCCACGCATGCTATTACATTGCCATTTCAAGCCATGCAAATGTTGTACAAACCACTTCACTCACCCACCTTTTTCTTCATTTGTACAAACAAAGAGAGAGAGGAAGAAACTTGGTTATTAAGTTGTTGCTGCTAACATCATCATCACCCTTCATCATAAGCAATACCATAGGGTCTCATGCTCCCTCCACACATGAACTATAACCCGAGCTTACTACACCTCACTTCCACTCCATTTTTCACTATCCATTTTTCCATTCATTTTTCAACTTCATTCATCCTCCAACAAACTTAACCAAACTTCTAACTGTTAACCACAGTGGTTAACCCTTAACCTCACCATATAAAAACCAATCTCTAACAGAATTTCAGAGGATTGATTCATTCTTCACTATTCTCAAAATTTTCACACTCTCTCTCTTAGTTTGCTTTCTCTCTCTCGAAGCTTCTGGTACCTTGAATCTCTCTGCATTCTTCACCACTAATCTTCATCAAGCATCATTAATGGAGTAGGGAACGAAATTGAAGTTGTTACATCAAGTTGATTTTCATCTTCTTCACTGAAATTTGCAAGCAGTTCCAAGCTTATTCATAGCCTTTATTTGGCCAGCACTAATCCCTAAGGATCCAGGAATCTTTCTCCATTGTTCTTGTATTGAAAAGCTCAGTCAAGAAGCAGGTTTCATCTCAATTTTCTTGCTCTCTTTCCACTCCGATTTAAGTTGTTTTTGTGTGTTTTGGAGCTCAATAGGAGCAATGTAACCTCTGGCTAGTTGATAGGCACCATAGGTGCATAGATCTCAAATGCTAGGGCAAACTTGAGCTTTTACTATTAATGCACCCCTGGCCCTATTTCTTTTGTTTTTTTTCATTATTTTTGCATATTTGTTTGCATTTTTATTTTTTAAAAATACTTGTGAACACATAAAAATTCTAATAAAATTCATGAGGCATCCTTACACCTTTAAATAATTTTTGACACTTTTATTTTTCATTTTTGGAATATTTTACTTTTTTTTGTGAATTTTCCAATATGTTGCATTGTGTATGATCTTTGTTCATGATCCATGTTGGATTGGTGAATTGTTTGACATAGTTATAAGTTGAATTTTCACATGAAAATTGATACATGCTTTTGTGACATCTTGAGGCAATTTTTACAATTCTTGTGGATTTTTAAAAGCATTTTTGGTTGAGGTTTGAATGTCACATTTGTGCATAATCCTTGTGTTATTTGAGTGAACTTGTGAAGCATGTTTGTGCATGATTATTAATTAGTTTTGGTCCATTCCTTTGAGACATGTTTATATGCTGTTTGCACTTTAATTCACTTGCCTTATTCCAATTTTCTTGACCTCTTAACATGTTCTTGGTGAACTCATAAATGCATCCTTGTTTATGTGAATGTTAAAGACCATATGCTAGGGTTTTGATATGCATTGTATGAAATCCTCTTTGATACTTGTTGAGACCTTTTGATACATGTTATGTGAACATTATAGGTCCTATTTCTTATATTATATGTCATTACTTGTGCATCTTTGATTGACTTGTATGCACTTATTCAAACTTGAATTGTTTTGTGGACTTGTGCTTATCTTCTTACATGTCTTTGATGACTTGTCTTTATTAATGCTTGTGTGATATTGTACATCCATGAAAATATGATTCACATGCTGTTTGTGATAATTTTCAATCATATGTCATGATTTCTAATTGCATCTTGCATGTCTCCTAAGTTCATAAACATGTGAATACTTGTTTTACTTTACTTGTGCATGTTCGCATACACTTTTGAACTTGCATTAACATGAGTTATGTATGAGTTTTGTATGCTAATACTTGCATTCTAAATGTCATCTCACATATCACATGATATTGACTTGCATTCATTTCCAAATATGTTCATCTTGCATCTTCATTCGTTACTTGTGTTACAAGTTATGCATGTTTGATTGAACTTAAGTGTTGTTTATTTTCACTTCTTCTTGCTTCATCTTCACTATGCTTCCATTCATGATTCATATGCCATCTTAATGACATCTCCATACATTCACTTAAGACTTTAATGTTTGCATGTGCATTTATTCATGTTCATGAGTCATTTGCATTCATCTTGCATAGTTGATGCTTAAATTGTATTTGTATGATCTTTTGATGCATAGTTTGACATTGGTTGCTTTATTTTGGCATGTTAACCTTAGTAGGATACCTTGACCTGTGCCTACTGACCTTGGATGTTCCTTAACCCTTAGGACTCTTTTCTTTTAGTTTAAACCTTGTTTGCTTCTTAAGTTGTCTTCTTAAGACAACTAGCTTTGTTTGGTTTACTTTTTGTCATCTATATTCAATACTTGTGTTTATTTGGTACTAACCTTTTATGTATGGCCAGAGGTAAGACACTTGAGCATGTGGATGCTTATCCATGCTCATTCCTCCTTTCATTTCTCACCTCTTTTACTTCTCTTTTATGTGTGGATTACATGATTTAATGCTTGATTGTGTAGAACTTCTTCACATCCCTTTGGGATCCTAGCTCATCCTTAATTTTTTATTAAGGTGAGGTAGGATAAGCATTAGGTAGTGCTATCCCTCTCTCTTCTTTAGACTTAGGTTGTTTTTAAACCTCCCTTTAGGGCCATCTTTTGCATTATAACTCTAGGATAGAATTCCCCTTAGTGTTTTTTTTTCCCTTGAGTCCTCTCTTCTCATCTCTTAACATTTCTAAAACACTTAATAAAATTAACGTGTATTGCACATGAGCCTTGCATGTGGGAAGTGAGGGAAGAGGGGTTTCCTCTCATTTTTCTCGAGTGTTTGGTGGACGTTCCATCTTGGAACGATTTGCTAAGCATTTGTTCCTATGTCATAGACTTCGGTGCAATGCAAGTTATGAACTAACTTCAATCCACTTCTATCTAAAATACACAAAAACAAACTGAAACCTTTTTCATCCTTCGGGATTGTTAAGTTTCAAATCATTTTCAGAAAAGGGCACGTTATTTTCCGTTTTGTCGCAAACAGGCATCGACCCTAACTGCCGGACGCGAACTTAACGTCGCTCATAAAAAATACAGACCTTGTTAGGTCGAACTATGACTGCTCTGTTTTCCTCCTTCTGGTTAGATTGAGGATACGTAGGCACAAGACGGTGATGTCTTGGCGAGCAACCTTCCCCCTTAGTTCGTGTCCGAACTACGTTGACTCTGACTTTCCCATTGCACGAGGGAATACGTAGGCATAGGACGACGATGTCCTATCGAGTCACTTCTTTTTCTTTTCTTCCTCGTTTCTTCGTTCTTTTCCGTTCCCATTCCTTTTCCTTTCCAGTAGCAGTGGAGCTCCAGATGACGACACCCTTAGATCGAGACAACAAGCGTGGATCCCATCGAGTACGATGGACGCGTGGGGGTGCTAATACCTTCCCCTCACGTAACCGACTCCCTTACCCGTTTCTCTTGGTCGCGAGACCATGCTCTTTCCTTTCCCTCAGGTTTACGCAGTGTTTCCTTTCCCTCTCTTGGGATAAATACATATTGTTGGCGACTCTGTTTCCGCACCACTTTCGCGTTTATACCTGGATGAAAATCTCGGAAGCGACAATAACCCAATGGAACAATCTGCTTTCAACAACCGAAGTCGTATAGGCATTGAATCCGCAAAGGGCATCTCCATTGATTTGATGGTCGACCGAGACCTCTTATCTGGGATTCACTCCCCGTAGATTACACGTATAATGCCATCACTTATCTTAGGTGTATACTCAATCTTTCCAAATGCGGTATCACACGCATTCCCATTAGCAGAAAAGTAAACACAGATATCAATTAGGAAAAGCAGTATATATATTTATCCTAACATCCAAGACCTCTAGTCTTATGATCCTATACAGACAATGACTCCCCAGAAGAGTCGTCATTTCTGTGGTATTCGGTGAATTTAAGGCTTTCACCCTAAAAGAGGCTAGAAAGAATGCCTCCCACTGTGGTCGCCATTTTTATGTAGCGCGATTTTTGTAGTTTCGAATCACTATCGCTTTGGTACTATAGTTCGATTCATTTTTTATCCTGTTGAGCTGATTAAGGAAGGGAAATAAATGCCTCCAATTAACCCTGCTTGCATACTGAGGTTAAACAGTCAAAACTGTTGGTTTACAGATGCTATCAAAATGGGGGTCTGTCTTTGGGTTATTTGCTTAAAAACATTGTCTAGACTATTTGCTAGGTATCTGGTAAGATGTTAGGTCGGATGCTTCTTGATTGATGTATGAAGGTACTGGATTTTGAGTTTTTGATTAGTATGCTTCTTATGCCTACGTATTCCAGTTTAACAAAACAGGGAAATCAGAGCGATCATAGTTCCTCCTATTCTATGGGAGGAAAGAGATGTTTTGGTGTCTTGTTCAAAGCCCAAGACATGAAGCTGAAGGTGATTTGTATTTTGTTTAAAGCCCAAGATGTGAAGCTAAAGGGTTTTGACAGAGAGAGAATTTGTCATCTCTAGAGAGGAATTATTGATGTTTGTATGTTGTGAGCAAAGCACAAATTTGATGCTAAAAGGTTGATTGACTTAACCGGGGGTTTCTTTATACAAAGCCTAAGAGGAGGCTGGAAGTTTGACTTTTTCGGGGAAAATGTTCTTTCTGTCTTGTACAAAGCCCAAGATTGAGGCTAAAAGGGATTTTGACTCCATTGGGGAGAATATATCTTGTATAAAGTCCAAGATGGAGGCTGAAACGATTTGACTTAACAAGAGAGTACTTTTATCTGTCCTGTATAAAGCCCAAGACAGAGGCTAAAAAGGTTGACTCAACAAGAGAGTCTTGAGCAGGTGATTGACTCAACAAGAGAGTCTGAAGGTTGATTGACTCAACAAGAGATTATTTTATATTCAACAAGAGAGTGATTTCCTGTCTCGTACAAAGCCCGAGATTGTGGCTAAAAGGAGATTGACTCAACAAGAGAGTCTTTTATACTCAACAAGAGAGTGTTTTGTTGTTTCGTACGAAGCCCGAGATAGAGGCTAAAAGGAGATTGACTCAACAAGAGAGTCTTTTATACTCAACAAGAGAGTGTTTTATATGTCTTGTACAAAGCCCAAGATGGAGGCTAAAAGGAGGTTGACTCAAAAAGAGAGTCTTTTATACTCAATAAGAGAGTGTTTTATATGTCTTGTACGAAGCCCAAGATGGAGGCTAAAAGTGGTTGACTCAACAAGAGAGTCTGAAAAGGTTAGCTCTGCTAGGGAGAATCATTTGTACAAAGCCCAAGAGGAGGCTGACTTACTGCTGAGGATTATTGAGATCCTGAAGCGGGTCCAAGTGTGGGGAACTCTCATGAGAGAGATTGGGTTTCTGCTGGAGATTGATCCAGGGTGATCAGTGTTTTTTTCTATGTTTGAAAGGAACTTGAGAATGTCTTTGAGACTCAAGAGTTTTAGATTGTCCAAGTCTAGAGTTTTATCTTTTGTACAATGCCCTAGAGGAGGCACGGGCATTAAGGGATGAGTATCAACCCTACAACGGCCGGAGTTTTGACGCTGGAAAGACTGCTCTAGCAAAGGATGACTAAGTTATGTCTTATACCTTTAAGAGGTCGTCAGGGTCCTTGTATTAAGCCCAAGAGAAGGCATGAGAACTTCTAAGAAGCCAAAGGGTCCGTGTACAATGCCCAAGAGGAGGCGGGGATGCTTTTAGGAAGTCTGTGGGTCCCCAAACCAAGAGAAGTTTAAGAAATGCAATTCACAGAGAAGAGATCATTCCAGGAAAGTTTGAGAATTTGGAAGAAACTCAAGAGATGCCATTCACGGAGAAAAGATCATCTCTGGCGAGTTAGAGTTTCTTTGACAATTTCTAAGGGTGACAGTCTGAGAAAAGGTTCACCAAGAATACTGCCTTTCTCTTTGTTCCATATTGTTTAACCCCAAGAGAAGGGAAGACTGTATCTAGAAATCTTATGGGGGATCTAGTTTTGTTTGTATTTAAGAGTGACCAACAAGGCTTTAACTAGTGCTAGACGTAGTTTCTGGGGAAAACTCTAAACAACTATACTAGTATTACACAGTGGATATGTGACAAGTATATAAAAGGATGTGAAAGAAGACTTACAGTCAAACAGCCCCACAATACAATTATATACATATGAAAACGGTAAATGAAAGCGGATAAACACTTACCCGTTGTAGAGCTTCCATGCTGTTTTGTTAGTTGTTCAACAAAGAAAGTTTTAATAACAACATATATTTTAATTCAAAGTCAAAGGAGAAAGTGCTTTGAAAAGATTGTTGGGGCTTACAACTCAAGGAGAGGCCCAAGTTTTAACGATGATCGCACCGCTGTTTTGAAAACTGTACAGAGGGACTTATACAATATGTGAGGCCCAAAAAGTTTTTATGTACAAGGGGATGGGGTCTTACACTCTATTAGAGGCCCAAAGATTTATTTTTGTACAAGAGATGGGACTTACAACTCAAGGAGAAGCCCAGGGTTATTTGTTTGGCAACGGCGATCGCGCCGAGGTTTTTGAATACACAGTGGGTCTTATACAATATCTGAGGCCCAAATCATTTTGATTTCAAAAAGGGGTTGGGTCTTACACTCTATTAGAGGCCCAAAGAAAATTAAATAAAAGAAATGGGGCTTATAACACGAGGGTAGGCCCAGATGATTTGATTTTTGAACTGGCGATTGCGTCGAGATTTTTCTTTTAACACAGAGGGGGTTATACAATATCTGAGGCCCAAAATTGTTTTGGTTAAAAGGGGATTGGGTCTTACACTCTATTTGAGGCCCATGAGTGTTTGAAAATGATTGATGAGGGTGGAATCAACCAAAACCCTAATTTCATCATTTTTTAAAGTAATTATTCAAAGAAAATTAATTAAAATGATAAAAATACCAAATAAGTTGAAATAAACAACTTGTGATTTTTGGTTAAGGTTTGAAAAATGAGGTTTTAATCACAATATGAATTAAAACTCATTTGGTTTTGATTTTTCAAGATGAATATTCACTTTTAAAATGTTTAAAAACAATTAAAAATGAATTTATTCATAAAAATACCAACTATATTAAATAAATAATATAAAATTGATTTTTTTTACGGAAGAAAATATTTCAACATTTTTGTGATTTTTTGCAAAAAGAACCAATTGTAGCGAGCGATTTTGGACGCGGTTCTTAAGCGCTGGTCGCTCTCTGCGGTTGAGCTTAAACTACAGGTCGATTCATTTTTTATCCTATTGTGAGCTGATGAAGGAAGGGAAATAGATGTCTCCAATTAACCCTGCTTTGCATACTGAGTTTAAACAGCGGTCTGTTAAGTTACGAATGCTATCAATGTGGGGGGGCCCTTGTACTGGTTATTTGTATTTTCGCCAATACTGTTTCTTTCTTTTTACCTTGACAGAAGGTTTCTAGCGGGGAACAAGGATTAGGATGTTAGGACTGATGTTTTTTGAATTACTGCTTTCGATTGATGGAGATATGGGATTTGGGTTTTTTTGTTGATTGTGCTCGCTAAGATTTTTCTTTCAATCTTATGCCTACGTATTCCCGTTTACCGAAACAGGGAAATCAGAGCGTTCGTAGTTCCTCCTATTCTATGGGAGGAAATGGGTGTTTTTGGTGTCTTGTTCAAAGCCCAAGACGTGAAGCGAAAGGTGATTTGTATCTTGTTCAAAGCCTAAGATGTGAAGCTGAAAGGTCTATTTGTGTCTTGTTCAAAGCCCAAGACGTGAAGCTAAAGGTGTTAACTTTAGAGAGAATTTGTCATCTCTAAAGAGGGGGTTGTATGTCACAACTGTTTATAAAGGAGAATTACTTTAACTGGGATACGCGGATCTGGCAATGCCATAATTTCCTTTATAGGGGGTTTTAACTTGAAGGAGAAGACTTTAACTCAGTGTAGAGCAATGCTATCTTTCCTTAGGAATTTCTCATGCTAAAAGAGGGACAGTGGCATGGATATAGATGATCCAGAGGCTTGCCGCTTACAGCGATTAGATGAAGGGGAAGGAGTTGTTGATGTTTGTGTACTGTGAACGAGGCACAGCTTTGATGCTAAAAGGTTGATTGGATCAACCAATGGTTTTCTTATACAAAGCCTAAGAGGAGGCTATTATGTGTCTCGTACAAAGCCCGAGAGAGAGGCTAAAAGGGGTTGATCCTACAAGAGGATCTTTTATACTCAACAAGAGAATGTTTTTGTATCTCGTACAAAGCCCGAGATGGAGGCGAAAGGGGTGATTGACTCAACGAGGGAGTCTCTTATGTGTCTCGTACAAAGCCCGAGAGAGAGGTTAAACGTTGTTTGACTCCGCTGGGGAGAATCATTTGTACAAAGCCCAAGAGGAGGCTATGGTGACTGTTTCAGTGATAGGTCCAGTATACTGATTTTGAAAGAGAAAATCAGTTCTTATATGAGCAACACTGTACTCAAGGATTTGATTCAAGGATCCGGGTTATTCCTGTTCTTTAAGGAAGTGGGAAATCCGAAGGGTATTGAGACTGTCCGAGTCTACGGGTTTCCTTCCTATTTGACGAAGGGGTCACTTGAGAATGTCTTTGAGACTCAAGGAAGTTAGACTGTCCAAGTCTTAGAGTTTTATCTTTTGTACTATGCTTTGAGAAACAGTAGTAGACTCTTTGAAAGGACTGTTCTATGAAGATGACTAGGTTCTGTTCCTATACCTCTAGGAGGTCGTCGGGATAATTTGTACGAAGCCCAAGAGGAGGCTGGAAACTTTTAAGAAGTCGATCGGCCCTTGTACGAAGCCCAAGAGAAGGCTATCATTCCTGGAGGAAGAGATCATTATACGAAGCCTAAGAGGAGACTGTGAATACTTCTAAGAAGCCGACGGGTCCTTGTACTAAGCCCAAGAGGAGGCGGGGTTGCTTTTAGGAAGCCTGTGGGTCCTTGTACGATGCCCAAGAGGAGGCCGATGCTTTTAAGAAGCCCGTGGGTCCCCAAACCCTGAGAAATTCAAGGCAAGCTATTCACAAGGAATAGATCAAGTCAGAAAAGTTCGAGAATTTGGAAGAAACTCAAAGATGCCATTCATGGAGAATACATTCATCTCTGGGAGTAGAGTTTCTTGACAATTCCTAATGAGGACAGCCGAAGAGAAGACTGTATCTGGTGATCCTACTGGGGATCTAGTTCAGTCTATTTCTAAGAGTGACAGTCTGAGAAAGGGTTCAAAAAGAATCTGCCTTTCACATCTCCATATTGTTTAACCCCAAAAGGAGGGAAGACTGTGTCTGGTAATCCTATGTGGATCTAGTTTTGACTGTAAGTTCAGAGTGATCAACATGGCTTTACCTAGTGCTAGACGTAGTTGCTGAGGAAACTCGAAATATCTATACTATTATTACACAGTTGATATGAGTTTATGAAAGGAGACTTACAGTGAAACAACCCCACAATACAGTTATATATATATGAGTTTATGAAAGGAGACTTACAGTGAAACAGCCCCATAATACAGTTATATACATATGAAAGCGGGTAAACACTTACTCGGTTGTAGAGCTTCCATGCTGTTTGGTTAGTTGTTCAACAAAGAAAGATTGAAAACAACAGTATATTCAAAATCAAAGGAGAAAGTGCTTTAAAATAAAAAGATTTGGGGCTTACAGCTCAAGGAGAGGCCCAGGGCTTTATCAGTGAGCGCACTGTTGAATTTGTACAGAGGGACTTATACAAGTGACTGTGGCCCAAAAAAGGTTATCTGTACAAAGGGATGGGTCTTACACTCTCTCAAGAGGCCCAAAAAGTTTTAAGAAAGGAAATGGGTCTTACTACTCGAGGGTAGGCCCAGTTGGTTAATTTTAAACTGGCGACGATCGCGTCGTTTATTTGAAAATGTACAGAGGGACTTATACAACGAATGAGGCCCAAAAAGTTTTCTGTACACAAGAGGTTGGGTCTTACACTCTAATAGAGGCCCAAAGAGTTTAAAGAAAAGAAATGGGACTTACAACACGAGGGGGGGCCCAAAATGATTTGGTCAAAAAAAAGGATTGGGTCTTACACTCTATTAGAGGCCCAAAAGTTTTGAATGGGTCTTATAGCTCAAGGAGAGGCCCAAAGTTTGTTTTTCAACGGATGATGATCGCGTCGAACTTTTTGAAATACAACGGGACTTATACCATAAGTGAGGCCCAAAATGGGTTGTATTTACAAAGGATTGGGTCTTACACTCTATTAGAGGCCCATGAGTGTTTGAAAAAGTTTGATGAGGGTTGAATTAATCAAAAACCCTAATTTCATTTTTTAAAGAGCATTTTTCAAAGAAAAATCAAGTAAAAAATGATAAAAAATATCAAATAAAATCATTAATCATGTTATAAACAGTGATTAAGGTTTATGAAAAAGTATTTTATCCACATGAATATTTAAAATCATTTTGGTTTTAAAAATCAAGAAAAAGAAATCATTTTAAAAGCATTTAAAACAATTTAAAACAATATTTTTGAATATATTAAAAATATATCAAATAATAATATTTTTTGTGATTTTTTGGTGGATTAAAATATTATGGAGTATGAATAACAAGTGTGTAAAACAGATTTGGAAAATGATAATTTTTGCTATGTGAAAAAATTGGTTGAGTTTTGAAGATAAACTAAGAAAAAGAGGAATGTGATGTCACAACATCACTCATGAGACATCACTCATGAGTTTTCAACATATTTTTTATCAAACTTCCAACACCCATAACTTTCTCAAATCTCAATGGTTTGAGACAAAATTTATATGCATCTGGCCCAGAATTTCACAAGGAATCCAATGGTGGTGGTAGTTTTTTCAGATCACGCTCCCTCCTCAAAACCCGATAGTGGTTTTGAAAAGGACCTATAATTGCATTTTCTGTGCTACACTTTGATACAGGCATGGATTACATGGTGAATTAGCCCAAACACAACATATACAACATGTATGAGATGTGTATGATCAGTGGACTTCAAAGCAATGCATGATTCCAAGGATTCCAAGTTGTGATGCTTACCTCTTTTTGAACTTTTTGGAGTTTTTGTGCAATCTGTTAAGCCTCTTGTTCCAGAAATGATTTGATGCTTTAGACACACTCAAATGATCCCTTAGAAGCTTTTAGGATGGTTGGAATCAGCTGGTACCTGCAAAAACACAAACTGTCCCTTTCTTGCAAAAGGGGTTAAAAGTGACCAAAATAGCAACTCTCTCAAATGGTGTTCCAGATGTTGGGAACCATTTGGGACAGTTCAAGGATGATATTTGGAGTGTGTTTGAGGTTTTATCTGGTTTGGAAAGTGACTGAATCAAGACATGGCTTGAAAATTGCAAAAAAGTGCCATTTTGAGGTTTTGAGAAGTGACTTTGTGATTTTGTGATTACAGGTCACTTGTGATAGTTTGGACAGCTTACATATGATATATTTGAGGTGTGTGTGTGTGATTAGTTTGAGTGGAATTGCTCTCTAACTCAAAAACTCAGAATTACTTGCTTTGGAAGGCAAATTTGAGGTGAAAGAAGAGATTTTGAGGAAAGCATCTGTTTGATGGCTTTGGTGTACTCAAACTGAACACAAATGAGCTCTATTTATAGTAGAGCAAGTTTGTTTTCGCAGCAATAGTGAATGGTGGCTGCAGCAGAGGTTTGGCCAATGTTGTCCAATGAAAATCCAAGTCTCCTCTAGCCATTGACTAGAGGTTAGGGCACAGAGCTTTGGTTCCCTACTTGTTGGAGGAATCTTGACTGAATTCAGTTGCAAATGTGTCAGTCCATGCCACCTCTAAGCATATATTAAATGCTCCAATCCAAAATTGGAGTCTTGTCCCTCTTTTAGGGATTTTTAGGAATAGCATGCTACTTCTTGTTCCAAGGACTTTGGAGGCTTGGCTCAGTGATTGTCCCCTTTAGATTTGATCCTCAGAGGTGTCCAAAGTGATGACAAGGCTTGGAAATTCGTGTGGCACAAGAAATGTGCAAATCTGTCCCATGAAAAATTCAGCTGCAGAAAGCCGTTTTGTAAAATTCATAACTCCCTGCTCGAGTATGCTATATGGACGTTCTAGGACTTTCTGGAAAGCTTAGATGACGTACTTCAACTTTGATGTTGGACTTTGGTCTTGGTTCAGCTTGCAAAGTCATCAAAAATGGTCTTGAACTTGTGTAGTCAAATCTGTCCTAAAAGCTGTCATGAAAATTCTGCCTTATCAATGCTTCTTGCGAAAATCATATCTCCCTGCTCGAGTATACTACAAGGACATTCTACATCTTTCTGGAAATCTGAGACAACGTACTTCAACTTTGATGTTCAAGGTTTGGCTTGAATCAACTTGGATCATGGAGAAAAACATCCTTGAAGTTGGGACATTCTTGCTGGAAAAATATTAATGATGTCCTATGCAATGTCAGAACATTGGACATTAAGAATTCCCAACTTTGATCACTTATATCTTTCAATCCTTATGATATTTTGAGTTAATTCCCTCTACAATGTTGAAGTATCAAATACCCTCTTTAAAAGTAGCTCTTACTCAAAATCAATGGATGTTTGGATCAATAGTTACAACCTTGAAAAGTTGTGCACTTGAACATGATTTTAACTTAGAAAAAATTTCTAAGTTTCTTTCAATTTGATCAATTTTGCAATTTTGCATGATTTCTTGATTTAAATTTAATCAAATTAAATCATCCATCATATTTTCTTGAGTAATGGCTTGTGAAGCTCAAAGTTGACCAAAAAGTCAAACTTTGACTTTCTGCGTCAGTTGACTTTGTATTAGATGAACTTGAGGTTTGATCCACTTGAAATGTTGCACTCTTGTGCTTAATTTTTGATATGGGAGCCCTCTTGATCCTTTGTGAATGTTTGAGAGGTTTAGACAAGTTGAGGATCATGTCATTCCTTGATTGATCATTTGTCTAAAGGCTCTGAGAGGGTTTGAAACCCTAGTTTTGATAGTAGTGAATGCTCAACAATTCCTTGAGGAGATTGATGAGGCACAAAGGTACATCCATATTGTGGTGATGATTTTCACAATGATGGGAAATCTTAGTGGTCAAAATTTGGGGTATGACAGATGCCCCTATTTAATCTTCTTGGACCCAAAGGTGAGAATGGCGAAGGTATTCGGGCATTTGGGGTGCAAGAGGATTAAATATCGGAATACCCGAAATTTTGATGGTGGTTATGAATGGTAGCTTACGCATTCATCTTCTTTAGCTAAGCGAAGATGCTTAGAAAAGGTAAACTTCCCCCTCGATCCTGGTCTTTAGCCAAGGAGCTGGTCTCAGTTTTCTTTTGAAATAAACTTCCCCTCGATCCTGGTTTCCTACCAAGGAACTGGTCTTAGTTTCTTTTGTAAACTTCCCCTCGATCCTGGTTTCCTACCAAGGAACTGGTCTTAGTTTCTGATTTAAACTTCCCCTCAATCCTGGTTTCCTACCAAGGATCTGGTCTCAGTTTCTTTTGTCAATAAACTTTCTTGACAAGGAACGCTGTTAGTAGCGATTTTCCTCAAACTTCTCGCTGAATTTTCCTGGGAAGATGCCATTTGAGTGGAAAAAGTTTTGATGTCAGACTTGCTGGGGAACCCATTCGTCTGAATTGTAGAGGTACACAAACTTCTCTGTTTTGGAGACGCCATTTGTCGATTCTACTGGGGAAAGCGAGTCTCTTGAGAGACTGTTTTCGTTTGGGGGCTTACATCATACTTTTCTCGGGATCTTTTCGGAGAAATGCCATATGATGGGATCCAATTTTGAGGTGCTGATGACCTTTTCATCAGTGGTTTTTTCGGAGAAAAACTGCCGTACCGCTGAATCTTTGATTAAGAGGCTTTCTCTGGGGATTTTCCTTAATCCGGGAAAGCAAGGATATCATCTTCAATGGCGAAGAGTGATATTGGTTGAAGGTTCTCTGGTCTTTCAGAGGTTCAAGTTATCAAAGTGGTCAAGGGCCAATTTCAATCCAGAGATAAACGGGAGAGAGATTGTCCAGACGCAACACTTCCTGATGAGGAAAAGGCTGACAACTCGATCGAGAGGACTTTTATCACTAGGGGATAAGACCGACTAGAGTGATAGTGATGCAATATGAATGTGAATGCAAATCAATAATGCATGATGTATGTATGTATATGTGGACAAAACTGACGCGACATACAAACTAAAAGATGAACATGACTAGACACTCGGCCATTGCGGGGCGAAGAAGTACCGCTGGTTCAAGATAGCAATTCTGCCTTGCTTAGGAGAAACGGTCCCTGTTGGGGGTGACGCTGCTCGGGCTTAGGAGATGAGAACTCGGCCGAAGATGTCAGATGGATTAGTCGCATCTGACACTATTGATCCTTCAATCAGGCGCACTGGTGTAGAAGAAGTACTTTTATTCTGCACTTTGAAGTTCGCTTACTTCTGGAGAAGCGGTTGATGTTCCTTTGATGTTCAACAGTCAAAAGAAATTGCCGTCTTTATTTTAAAAGCAGAAAAAATTTTAACAAGTAAATTCATTTTTTTTTATTTCAAGAATCGTTAATCATATTAAAATGTCGTTCTGTAAAGCTAAAACAAATAAGAATTACAAACAAAAGCACAAAGGCTCAAATTTTATTGATAGGATGGAAATCAGCCAAACGCGTGATTCCAAAGAGTATATACAAAGCTAGAAAATGGTAATTTACAGGGAAAAGGGCTACGTTGAAACATAACGACCACTGTCCTTCTACCGACTTTGAATTCGGGACATCCTGAGCTTCTGTCGAAGATGACCTTGACTGGAGTTTTCTGACAGATGATGTAACTGCTGCTGAGGGACCTGCCTCTGTTGAACATAGTTACTTGCCATTATCCCTAATTTTTGCCTGGATTGTACTATGATGTTTCCAATCCACCGGGATGATTTTTTCATGTCTCTAATTTTTGCCTGGACCGCCCTTTCGGGTTTTCAATCCACCGAGACTTTTTTTTTTAGGCGAAGTATTTCTTGACTACGTCAACATTCGTGGGGTAGGCAAATTCCTCTCCGTCCATGGTTGCAAGTCTCAAGGCGCCGCCTGAGAAAGCTTTCGTGACCACATAGGGGCCATCATAATTTGGGGTCCATTTGCCCCGAGAATCAGTGAGAAATGATTGTATCTTCTTGAGCACAAGGTCTCCTTTTCTGAAGACACGAGGTCGAACCTTTTTGTCGAACGCCCTCTTCATTCTCTGTTGATACAACTGACCATGGCATAGTGCCGTTATTCTCTTTTCTTCGATCAGATTCAGTTCGTCATGTCGGCTTTGACACCATTCAGCTTCGGTGAGCTTAGCTTCCATCAGTACTCGGATTGATGGGATCTCTACTTCTATGGGGATCACTGCTTCCATGCCATACACTAGAGAGAAAGGGGTAACCCCAATTCTGTTTCCGTAATGATTGACAGCTCCGTCAAAGATAAGTCCCCATCGGGAACCTGGTTCTGGCCCTTCACTGGGTAACGGTTCATCGCAATCTTTCATCTTTAGATACATGACATCTTCGTCTGGGAAGTCAAACCCGATTGATTCTTGATCGTCAATCGGTTGATGAGCCAAATGATCTGCTAAAATACTTCCCTTAACGGCTTTCTGAGCATGGTACTCGATGTCATATTCTGATAACAGCATCTGCCAACGGGCAATCCTTCCCGTAAGAGCAGGTTTTTCGAAAACGTACTTGATTGGATCCATTTCGGAGACCAACCAAGTAGTATGACGAATCATGTACTGGCGAAGACGTTTGGCTGCCCAAACTAAAGCACAACAAGTTTTCTCAAGCATCGTGTACCGAGTTTCACAGTCGGTGAATTTCTTGCTTAGATAGTAAATGGCAGACTTTTTCCGTTTAGTTTCGTCTTGTTGGCCAAGTACACATCCCATTGAGTCCTCTAGAACTGTAAGGTAAATGATCAGTGGTCTTCCTTCCACTGGAGGTGATAGAATCGGAGGATTCAACAGATATTCCTTGATATTGTCGAAGGCGGTTTGGCAATCTTCTGACCAAACGCAATCCTGATTCTTTTTTAGTAACTTGAAGATCGGCGCGCATGTCGCGGTCATAAGGAATATGAATCTGGAGATGTAGTTCAAACGTCCCAGGAATCCTCTGACTTATTTTTCAGTTTTCGGAGAAGGCATTTCTTGAATGGCCTTGACCTTGTCAGGATCAACTTCAATTCCTTTTTGGCTGACGATGAACCCTAGTAGTTTCCCTGAACGGACACCGAAGGTGCACTTGTTAGGATTCAAGCGGAGCTTGAATTTTCTTAGGCGTTCGAACAATTTTGACAGATGTTCAACGTGCTCACTCTCTATTTTTGATTTGGCAATCATATCATCGACATATACCTCGATTTCTTTGTGTATCATGTCATGAAACAGAGTAGTCATGGCCCTTTGATAGGTTTCCCCGGCGTTCTTCAAACCGAACGGCATTACCTTGTAACAAAAGGTACCCCATGGGTAATGAACGAAGTTTTCTCCATGTCTTTCGGCGGCATTTTGATTTGATTATAGCCCGAGAATCCATCCATGAAGGAGAAAACTTTGAACTTTGTTGTACTGTCTACCAGCATGTCAATGTATGGTAAAGGAAAGTCGTCCTTTGGACTTGCCTTGTTTAGATCCCTATAATCGACACACATTCTGACCTTTCCGTCCTTTTTGGGAACGGGTACGATGTTGGCTAACCATTGAGGATATTCTGATGTGGCGAGGAAACCTGCGTCAATCTGTTTCTGTACCTCCTCTTTGATTTTGATGGCCATGTCCGGGTGAGTGCGTCTCAACCATTGCTTTACTGGCGGACATTCCGATCTTAATGGTAAGTGATGTTCCATGATGCTGGTATCCAACCCTGGCATATCCTGAAAGGACCAAGCGAATACATCGGGGAATTCTTTGAGAAGCTTGATCAAATCCTCTCTGGCAGTTGGACTGAGCAGTGCCCCAATCCTGATTTCTTTTCTCTCTTGCTCTGAACCCAAGTTTACCGTTTCCAACGGCTCTTTGTGAGGTTCAATGAACCTTTCCTCTTGTCTGAGTAATCGGGAGATCTCTTCTGGAATTTCGTCGTCAACTTCTTCTTCAGCCCCAAATACCGGGAACTCAAAGTCGGGAGAAGGCATCGGATCGTATGTTTCAACGGGGTGTAAAACAAGCAATCTGCATGACGTGATGATTCATGTTTAGAAGAGATAGAGAAAATGCAAGAGTGTGTGCAGTGTTTTATTTTACTGCTTATTTTTATTTTTGAATTGTTTTTTAGGATTACCATTTTCTGAAAAAGAAAAAAGAGAAAACAGCAAATAAAGCGGAAATTATAGAACGACGTTATTTTATTAATGAACAAGTCGATTCTTGAAACTACAGCCCTATAAAACAAAACTCTGTCGCTTTGGGCAAAGCGAAGAGGGAAATTTACAGAAAGCGAGCCCTATCAAAACATCCGTTTCACCTAGGCAGGGTGAAAGGTTAAAGATGGCAATTACTTTGACTGGTGAACAGCCTTCGAAACATCGACAGCAACCCATTGGCGGCGAACTCCTCGGTGAATCACAAAGTCTAGCACCTTCCTTGATTTGTCTTCAGAAATGACGCTGATTTCTGGTGGAGCAAGATCATTGGAATCTGTCTCCCAGGCAGAATTGTCGTAGGAGAATTCCTCTGTTGTATTATGTATAGCATTTGTGCTCTCAGCTGTATCTCCCCATCCAGTAGGCTGGATATCTTCGAGCCTGATACGAGAGCTTTCAGGAGCGGTGTATTTGACCATAAAGTCGTATTTTCCACTTGGTTCTCCCCGGGTGTCCCACACTTCTTTCGAACTGGAGGAGTCATCTCTCTCGATGAAGTTGACCTCAGGAAAAGCATAGTTGATGAATTCAAGTCCTGCAAACGTTGCAAATTCATCTTCATGTTGAGTAGTTTTTGAATGACCTGAGTGTTGATCCCATGACATGGTGGGGACACAGGTATTCTGTTCAGTGATGCTCAGCTGAGTTTCATTGTTCGGCTGACTCTCTTGCCCCAAATCTCCTGGATAAGGTTGCCACATTGGCAGGCCATCCATTGGGCCATAGTAGTCGTGGTCAAAGTTGTCTTTCATCAGAGTGTCCTCCTCTAATGAATTTGGTGGAGCACAGCATCCTTCCGGATCACAATCCCCGTATATCATTTCGACATCTGACCTTGGTATAAATCTCAGACTCTGTGCGGGATTAGCTTCCACAGATCAGACATCCTGACTCTGACGCCGAGTAGGATTCCTGTTACTGATACTAATTTGCTGAGTATCTTCATCCATGTAGATTGGCACCCACCAATGATTTAACAAGTACTGAAGTGCCTCCTGGACAAGGGTACAACCCTGATCGTTTTCGCAACCCGCTTTACAGCTTTGATAGTCATGTGATATTAAGAATCCGAGTCGGACCTGCTCAACATGTAACTCTACTAGGTTGGTATTCATCACGCGAATGTCAAAGATCTAAACCATGTTGATCTGATAGGAATTCCTATCATGGTAGTCTTGGATCCATCCAAGATCCATCTGACGCTGGAGGGCCTCCTGTATGAAAGAGCATCCCTGTTTGTTTACCGAGCCAGTCAGACAGGAACTGTAATCGTGTCGCGGCAGATTATGATACTGGCTTTGCCTTGAGTGCATCGCCACTAAGTTGACATTCATCGCACGGATGTCGTGGTTTTGAATGACGTTGGAATTCGTGTAGACCATGTTAACTCCACGAACTCGGTGCTCTTGGATCCATCCGAGATCCATTTGTTCCTGTAGAGCTGCTTGCACCACAGAACATTCTTGGTTGTCTTTAGAGCAGATATTACACTGATGATAATTATGAGGTGGCACATGGCCATATCCACTCTGTCTACAATGCATCTTGACCAGATTGGTCTTTAACGAGAGTACATCGTGAATTTGATAGACATTGTTAAATTCTCCTTCTATCAAATTGACTACAGCCTTCTCGTGTTGAGGCAGCGGGTTCGTAAGAACATTGGGATTCGTATCCTTGAAAGATAAGAGCCCGCTCCTAACAAGCTTTTGCACGTCAGATTTGAAATTAAGACAGTTCTCTATGTTATGCCCTGACCCTCCTTGATGATATGGGCATGTCTGATCCACCTTAAACCAAAAAGGCAAATTTTCTGGTACTGTAAGAGGAGACTTAGTCTGGATGTGCCCCTTAGCCAGTAGTAACGGAAACAGTTCTGCGTACGTCATGGGTATAGGATCAAATCCTGGTGGCCGTGTTGTACGGTTGTTGTTATATGGAGGACGAGCCTGCTGAAGAGGCTGTTGTGTCCTTTGCTGGTCAGGTTGGCTCTGCGCAACCTGAGGTTGATACGTAGGAATAGGCGCATGGTTGATAGCAGGAGTCACAGCCGCTACTGGTTGATAACGTCGCCTTCGCTTTCCGAGAGAGATATTCCCAATATCTTGCTCTTTTTTCTTAGGGAGAGCACTACCGTATTTTTTAGTACCGCTCGTCGATCCAGTGTCTTTTACCAAACGTCCTTCTCGGACAGCTTCCTCAAGACGTACGCCCATGCCCACCATCTCGGTGAAATCACTGGGCGCACTGGCAACCATTCGGTCATAGTAAAATGAGCTTAAGGTCTTTAAGAAGATCTTTGTCATCTCTTTTTCCTCAAGAGGCGGACAAATTTGAGCGGCAATTTCACGCCACCTTTAAGCATACTCCTTAAAGGTTTCCTTGTCCTTTTACGACATTGATCTGAGTTGATCTCTGTCGGGTGCCATGTCCAAATTGTATTTGTATTGTTGGACGAAGGCAGTGCCAAGATCTCTGAAAGTCCTGATCGTGGCACGGTTTAAACCCATGTACCATTTTAATACGGCACCGGTTAAACTATCCGGGAAGTAGTGAATCAGCATGTCCTGATTCTCCGTCTGAGCTGACATTCGCCGAGCGTACATCACCAGATGGCTTTGAGGGCAAGAGTTACCCTTGTACTTTTCAAAGTCGGGCACTTGGAACTTGTGCGGGACTTTCACATTGGGGACCAAGCAGAGGTCTGTGGCGTCCTTTCCAAATAAATCCTGACCGCGAATGGCTTGCAGCTCCTTCTGCATTTCCAGAAACTGCTCCTGGAATTCATCCATTCGGTCAAACATAGTTTCCTTTTTACCAGCAGGTATTGGTGGAATCTGTCCTTCCGGGACAGTGTGCACCACAGGGGGTGGTACCGTGACTACGGTAGCGAATCTTGGCATTTCCCGAAGTTTGTAACCTTCAGGAGTCTTCAGTATGCCCCTGGCATCTTCGCTTTCCCGAAGTTTGTAACCTTCAGGCCCAGCGGCTTCTGTTGTGATTCCCTGATCCTCAGTGATCGGCGGAACATATCCTCCCGGGATATAGTTAACAGGCATTCCCCAGGGACGATCTTTCGGCATCTGATACCTAGGATCATTCTTCTCCACTATGGGCATTGAGGCGATCTCTGAGATCACAGTTCTTTGTAGCTGAGCTTCTGCCATGGCTTGCATGTCGTTACGAAGCTTTCTCATATCCTCTCTTAGAGCGTCGATCTCTTCTTTCAACTCTCTGTTTTCTTCCTCAAGATCATCCATCTTTTTCGGACGACTGGCCCGAGTATTGACAAATGAGACAATTTGACTCTAGAACCGAGACACAAACGTGAGATTCGTAGGTAAGAAGAATATGCGATGTGAGAATGATGAATGCAATGATTATATTAATTGTTTTTTGGTTTAATCAAAATAAACTTCGACAATTAGATTGCAAATATCAAACGGTGGGGAAACCCCTTTTTATTGAATTCAAAGGATTACATAAATGGAAATACAGTAGATTACAAGGTGCAGAAACAGAAACCTAAGCTAATGGGTCCTGAGTCCTCTCTGAAGAGAAATCAGGTGCTGACTCTGGTACCTTTCTTTTCTTTGACCGGGGCTCTTGGGCCGTTGTCGCGTTGTCATTCCTTTTCCAAGTGAAAGGAACGAGCAAATTCCTTTGGACATCTTGATTCTCTACAGCATGTTGCTCCAAAATTTTAATCAGAGCATCTTTCTCTTTCAGTAGTTGCTGTATTCTGATGCACTCTACGTCGAGGGTGCGGTACTTGTTCTCCTTCTCTCCTTTTAAACTTTGTTGAGAGTAACCTGAAGCTTTTCAGTTTCCGTCATGAAGTACATGACAGATTCCCTCGGCGGAAGAATTCTGTAACGAGGATAAGGCATTTTTAGCTTGAGAGCTCTAGTTTGTACCCAATGGAGATAAGGCCCCACCGAGACACAGTCCGGTTTTCCTAGAGACTCTCGTCCTTTCTTAAGAACATGTTTCCAAGCGTGCACTATTTTCGTCTTTAGTGCTCTGTCACTTTCTCCTTCCTTGAAGAAAAGACCTTCCAGATGAACACCCCGTGGGATGTGTCTCATCGGGTATCCAAACTGACGAAGAACCAATACCGGATGATAGTTGATTCCTCCTTTAGTTCCTATGAGGGGTACGTTGGGGAAATTTCCACAACGATCAATGATTCTGATTCCATCATAGATCCTATTACACCAATCTATATCAGAGTTGGTAAGAGATATGATCTTCTGCGACCAACGTAAGGCACTCTTGCAATCCCAAAAAGCAGCAGACTTGGGTAAGTGTGAGATAAACCATTTATAAAGCAGAGGTACACAGCATGTGATCTCCCCTTCGCTGTACAAATTTCCCAAGTGTACAAAATGATATGCATCTGCGAGTAAAGTCGGCACAGGGTTTCCAATGAGAAAAACTTTAATGGAGTTGATATCGACGAAATTATTAATGTTGGGAAACAAAAATAACCCGTAGGTGAGCAAGACAAAGATGCTTTCAAAAGCAGTCACATTTCCTATACTGGCAAAATACAGGGCTTTCTTTGTCAAGAACTGGGTTGGCAAACCTTGGATGCCACCCTTAGTAGTCATGTGAGTCCTGACCTCAGACTCGTCCAAATGAATTGCTCTTGCAACGGTCTGATTCTTTTGAATTTCTTCCAGTCCAGAAAATGGAGCTCGATCGGTGATATGTAGATCGATCAGATGAGAATACTCCTCCAGCGTTGGTGCAAGCTGGTAATCCGGGAATGTGAAACAGTGATAAACCGGATCGTAGAATTAAACGAGCGCGTCCATGATTCCCTCAATCACATGGACTCTTAACAGTGGTAGCAGACCTCCGTACTTGGCTCTGAAAGCCTCAGGGCTAGTGATCATCCTTGCTAACCTTCTCAAATCCCCTAGTTTTGGAACCTTGAAGGTGTACGTATGAGTCCTCCTTCTACCGAAATCCATTAGCGTAATCCTCTTCTCTGATATTTGCAATCACAGTCTTAGTTTAATTTGAAAAACAGAGAGACTAGAAGAGAAGTTTTTTGAATGTTTTAATGTTTTTTTTTAAATGAATGCATGAATGCAGCACACAAAAACATAGAAAAAACATGGGGTCAAAGGGTCGTTGTCATGAAGTCAAGGCTCTATCCATCCCCAAAGGTTTATACTAAGGTGATTTTTGTACCTGTACTCATTATCATCAGCTCCTCCCAGGAAAGCAAAACAACAACCGGATCGCCAGCGAGTTGTAGAGCAATCTTAGAGTAAGTTCCATTCACCGAGAATAGATCACCAGGCTCAAATGAGGGTAGTATCGCGTGACAACTATTTCCGATAGTTTCCGTACTACGAAAGGGTTTGGCTCCTCAGCTTCTCAGGCATCACAACCGACCCATTGTCTAGGTGAAAGAATGGTTACATTAGGATGCCTCCACTGAGGTTGATGGTCGACCCCGTCGCCATCACTTATCTTAAGTGTATACTCAATCTCACCACATGCGGCATCACACGCATTCCCAGTAGCAGAAAAATAAACACATATTCAATTAGGAAAAGCAGTATATATATTTGTCCTAAACATCCTAGACCTTTAAAGCTATGAATCCTAAGCTCCTGACAGAAAATGGGTTCCCCGGCAGAAGCCCCAATCTGTGGTATTCACACAAGAGATGAAAAGGAAAAAGAGAATTTGGCCCCACGGTGGGCGCCATTTTTCTGTTGGCGGCCACCGCCATGAAAATGACTTACCCAAGGTTTAAATTGTAAGAAAGAAAGAACAGGCCCCACTGTGGGCGCCATTTTTCTGTAGCGAGCGATTTTGGACGCGGTTCTTAAGCGCTGGTCGCTCTCTGCGGTTGAGCTTAAACTACAGGTCGATTCATTTTTTATCCTATTGTGAGCTGATGAAGGAAGGGAAATAGATGTCTCCAATTAACCCTGCTTTGCATACTGAGTTTAAACAATGGTCTGTTAAGTTACGAATGCTATCAATGTGGGGGGCCCTTGTGCTGGTTATTTGTATTTTCGCCAATACTGTTTCTTTCTTTTTACCTTGACAGAAGGTTTCTGGCGGGGAACCAGGATTAGGATGTTAGGACTGATGTTTTTTGAATTACTGCTTTCGATTGATGGAGATATGGGATTTGGGTTTTTTTGTTAATTATGCTCGCTAAGATTTTTCTTTCAATCTTATGCCTACGTATTCCCGTTTACCGAAACAGGGAAATCAGAGCGTTCGTAGTTCCTCCTATTCTATGAGAGGAAATGGGTGTTTTTGGTGTCTTGTTCAAAGCCCAAGACGTGAAGCGAAAGGTGATTTGTATCTTGTTCAAAGCCCAAGATGTGAAGCTGAAAGGTCTATTTGTGTCTTGTTCAAAGCCCAAGACGTGAAGCTAAAGGTGTTAACGTTAGAGAGAATTTGTCATCTCTAAAGAGGGGGTTGTATGTCACAACTGTTTATAAAGGAGAATTACTTTAACTGGGATACGCGGATCCGGCAATGCCATAATTTCCTTTATAGGGGGTTTTAACCTGAAGGAGAAGACTTTAACTCAGTGTAGAGCAATGCTATCTTTCCTTAGGAATTTCTCATGCTAAAAGAGGGACAGTGGCATGGATATAGATGATCCAGAGGCTTGCCGCTTACAACGATTAGATGAAGGGGAAGGAGTTGTTGATGTTTGTGTACTGTGAACGAGGCACAACTTTGATGCTAAAAGGTTGATTGGATCAACCAGTGGTTTTCTTATACAAAGCCTAAGAGGAGGCTATTATGTGTCTCGTACAAAGCCCGAGAGAGAGGCTAAAAGGGGTTGATCCTACAAGAGGATCTTTTATACTCAACAAGAGAATGTTTTTGTATCTCGTACAAAGCCCGAGATGGAGGCGAAAGGGGTGATTGGCTCAACGAGGGAGTCTCTTATGTGTCTCATACAAAGCCCGAGAGAGAGGCTAAATGTTGTTTGACTCCGCTGGGGAGAATCATTTGTACAAAGCCCAAGAGGAGGCTATGGTGACTATTTCAGTGATAGGTCCAGTATACTGATTTTGAAAGAGAAAATCAGTTCTTATATGAGCAACACTGTACTCAAGGACTTGATTCAAGGATCCGGGTTATTCCTGTTCTTTAAGGAAGTGGGAAATCCGAAGGGTATTGAGACTATCCGAGTCTACGGGTTTCCTTCCTATTTGACGAAGGGGTCACTTGAGAATGTCTTTGAGACTCAAGGAAGTTAGACTGTCCAAGTCTTAGAGTTTTATCTTTTGTACTATGCTTTGAGAAACAGTAGTAGACTCTTTGAAAGGACTGTTCTATGAAGATGACTAAGTTCTGTTCCTATACCTCTAGGAGGTCGTCGGGACAATTTGTACGAAGCCCAAGAGGAGGCTGGAAACTTTTAAGAAGCCGATCGGTCCTTGTACGAAGCCCAAGAGAAGGCTATCATTCCCGGAGGAAGAGATCATTATACGAAGCCTAAGAGGAGGCTGTGAATACTTCTAAGAAGTCGACGGGTCTTTGTACTAAGCCCAAGAGGAGGCGGGGTTGCTTTTAGGAAGCCTGTGGGTCCTTGTACGATGCCCAAGAGGAGGCCGATGCTTTTAAGAAGCCAGTGGGTCCCCAAACCCCGAGAAATTCAAGGCAAGCTATTCACAAGGAATAGATCAAGTCAGGAAAGTTCGAGAATTTGGAAGAAACTCAAAGATGCCATTCACGGAGAATACATTCATCTCTGGGAGTAGAGTTTCTTGACAATTCCTAATGAGGACAGCCGAAGAGAAGACTGTATCTGGTGATCCTACTGGGGATCTAGTTCAGTCTATTTCTAAGAGTGACAGTCTGAGAAAGGGTTCAAAAAGAATCTGCCTTTCACATCTCCATATTGTTTAACCCCAAGAGGAGGGAAGACTGTGTCTGGTAATCCTATGTGGATCTAGTTTTGACTGTAAGTTCAGAGTGATCAACATGGCTTTACCTAGTGCTAGACGTAGTTGCCGAGGAAACTCGGAATATCTATATTATTATTACACAGTTGATATGAGTTTATGAAAGGAGACTTACAGTGAAACAGCCCCACAATACAGTTATATATATATGAGTTTATGAAAGGAGACTTACAGTGAAACAGCCCCACAATACAGTTATATACATATGAAAGCGGTAAATGAAAGCGGGTAAACACTTACTCGGTTGTAGAGCTTCCACGCTGTTTGGTTAGTTGTTCAACAAAGAAAGATTGAAAACAACAGTATATTCAAAATCAAAGGAGAAAGTGCTTTGAAATAAAAAGATTTGGGGCTTACAGCTCAAGGAGAGGCCCAGGGCTTTATCAGTGAGCGCACTGTTGAATTTGTACAGAGGGACTTATACAAGTGACTGTGGCCCAAAAAAGGTTTTCTGTATAAAGGGATGGGTCTTACACTCTCTCAAGAGGCCCAAAAAGTTTTAAGAAAGGAAATGGGTCTTACTACTCGAGGGTAGGCCCAGTTGGTTAATTTTAAACTGGCGACGATCGCGTCGTTTATTTGAAAATGTACAGAGGGACTTATACAACGAATGAGGCCCAAAAAGTTTTCTGTACACAAGGGGTTGGGTCTTACACTCTAATAGAGGCCCAAAGAGTTTAAAGAAAAGAAATGGGACATACAACACGAGGGGAGGCCCAAAATGATTTGGTCAAAAAAAGGATTGGGTCTTACACTCTATTAGAGGCCCAAAAGTTTTGAATGGGTCTTATAGCTCAAGGAGAGGCCCAAAGTTTGTTTTTCAACGGATGATGATCGCGTCGAACTTTTTGAAATACAACGGGACTTATACCATAAGTGAGGCCCAAAATGGGTTGTATTTACAAAGGATTGGGTCTTACACTCTATTAGAGGCCCATGAGTGTTTGAAAAAGTTTGATGAGGGTTGAATTAATCAAAAACCCTAATTTAATTTTTTAAAGAGCATTTTTCAAAGAAAAATCAAGTAAAAATGATAAAAAAAATATCAAATAAAATCATTAATCATGTTATAAACAGTGATTAAGGTTTATGAAAAAGTATTTTATCCACATGAATATTTAAAATCATTTTGGTTTTAAAAATCAAGAAAAAGAAATCATTTTAAAAGCATTTAAAACAATTTAAAACAATATTTTTGAATATATTAAAAATATATCAAATAATAATATTTTTTGTGATTTTTTGGTGGATTAAAATATTATGGAGTATGAATAACAAGTGTGTAAAACAGATTTGGAAAATGATAATTTTTGCTATGTGAAAAAATTGGTTGAGTTTTGAAGATAAACTAAGAAAAAGAGGAATGTGATGTCACAACATCACTCATGAGACATCACTCATGAGTTTTCAACATCTTTTTTATCAAACTTCCAACACCCATAACTTTCTCAAATCTCAATGGTTTGAGACAAAATTTATATGCATCTGGTCCAGAATTTCACAAGGAATCCAATGGTGGTGGTAGTTTTTTCAGATCACACTCCCTCCTCAAAACCCGATAGTGGTTTTGAAAAGGACCTATAATTGCATTTTCTGTGCTACACTTTGATACAGACATGGATTACATGGTGAATTAGCCCAAACACAACATATACAACATGTATGAGATGTGTATGATCAGTGGACTTCAAAGCAATGTATGATTCCAAGGATTCCAAGTTGTGATGCTTACCTCTTTTTGAACTTTTTGGAGTTTTTGTGCAATCTGTCAAGCCTCTTGTTCCAGAAATGATTTGATGCTTTAGACACACTCAAATGATCCCTTAGAAGCTTTTAGGATGGTTGGAATCAGCTGTTACCTGCAAAAACACAAACTGTCCCTTTCTTGCAAAAGGGGTTAAAAGTGACCAAAATAGCAACTCTCTCAAATGGTGTTCCAGATGTTGGGAACCATTTGGGACAGTTCAAGGATGATATTTGGAGTGTGTTTGAGGTTTTATCTGGTTTGGAAAGTGACTGAATCAAGACATGGCTTGAAAAATGCAAAAAAGTGCCATTTTGAGGTTTTGTGAAGTGACTTTGTGATTTTGTGATTACAGGTCACTTGTGATAGTTTGCATAGCTTACATATGATATATATGAGGTGTGTGTGTGATTAGTTTGAGTGGAATTGCTCTCTAACTCAAAAACTCATAATTACTTGCTTTGGAAGGCAAATTTGAGGTGAAAGAAGAGATTTTGAGGAAAGCATCTGTTTGATGGCTTTGGTGTACTCAAACTGAACACAAATGAGCTCTATTTATAGTAGAGCAAGTTTGTTTTCGTAGCAATAGTGAATGTTGGCTGCAGCAGAGGTTTGGCCAATGTTGTCCAATGAAAATCCAAGTCTCCTCTAGCCATTGACTAGAGGTTAGGGCACAGAGCTTTGGTTCCCTACTTGTTGGAGGAATCTTGACTGAATTCAGTTGCAAATGTGTCAGTCTATGCCACCTCTAAGCATCTATTAAATGCTCCAATCCAAAATTGGAGTCTTGTCCCTCTTTTAGGGATTTTTAGGAATAGCATGCTACTTCTTGTTCCAAGGACTTTGGAGGCTTGGATCAGTGATTGTCCCCTTTAGATTTGATCCTCAGAGGTGTCCAAAGTGATGACAAGGCTTGGAAATTCGTGTGGCACAAGAAATGTGCAAATCTGTCCCATGAAAAATTCAGCTGCAGAAAGCCGTTTTGTAAAATTCATAACTCCCTGCTCGAGTATGCTATAAGGACGTTCTAGGACTTTCTGGAAAGCTTAGATGACGTACTTCAACTTTGATGTTGGACTTTGGTCTTGGTTCAGCTTGCAAAGTCATCAAAAATGGTCTTGAACTTGTGTAGTCAAATCTGTCCTAAAAGCTGTCATGAAAATTCTGCATTATCAATGCTTCTTGCGAAAATCATATCTCCCTGCTCGAGTATGCTACAAGGATGTTCTACACCTTTTTGGAAAGCTGAGACAACGTACTTCAACTTTGATGTTCAAGGTTTGGCTTGAATCTACTTGGATCATGGAGAAAAACATCCTTGAAGTTGGGACATTCTTGCTGGAAAAATATTAATGATGTCCTATGCAATGTCAGAACATTGGACATTAAGAATTCCCAACTTTGATCACTTATATCTTTCAATCCTTATGATATTTTGAGTTGATTCCCTCTACAATGTTGAAGTATCAAATACCCTCTTTAAAAGTAGCTCTTACTCAAAATCAATGGATGTTTGGATCAATAGTTACAACTTTGAAAAGTTGTGCACTTGAACATGATTTTAACTTAGAAAAAATTCCTAAGTTTCTTTCAATTTGATCAATTTTGCAATTTTGCATGATTTCTTGATTTAAATTTAATCAAATTAAATCATCCATCATATTTTCTTGAGTAATGGCTTGTGAAGCTCAAAGTTGACCAAAAAGTCAAACTTTGACTTTCTGCGTCAGTTGACTTTGTATTTGATGAACTTGAGGTTTGATCCACTTGAAATGTTGCACTCTTGTGCTTAATTCTTGATATGGGAGTCCTCTTGATCCTTTGTGAATGTTTGAGAGGTTTAGACAAGTTGAAGATCATGTCATTCCTTTATTGATCATTTGTCTAAAGGCTCTGAGAGGGTTTGAAATCCTAGTTTTGATAGTAGTGAATGCTCAACAATTCCTTGAGGAGATTGATGAGGCCCAAAGGTACATCCATATTGTGGTGATGATTTTCACAATGATGGGAAATCTTAGTGGTCAAAATTTGGGGTATGACACCAATAAAAAATAATTAAAATTGTGGGAGTTATTAATTTTTCAAATCATTAAAAATAATAAGAAAAATAATAAAATATGAAAAAGAGGTAAAAAAGAGGATATGGGGCGAGGGGGATTCGAACCCCAGACCTCTTGTGTGCAGTGCACACGTCCTACCAGTAGGGTGGTGATACATCCATGTATCAAACCCCAGCCACAAATATACAAGGCTTGCCTTGTTTTTGGCCTAGCCAAGGCAAAGCAAGGCAAGATTTTGGCCAAAAACGTGAAGCTTGTAACCTTCTCATTTCTCCATGGATTGAGACAAAATTTAGGTCTTTCCTGCCTAGAATTTCCTAAGGAATCCAATGGTGGTGGTGTTTTTTTCAGATGAGGTGCCCATTTTAAAACCCAATAGTGGTTTTGAAATAGGCCTCCATTTGCATTTTCTGTGCTACCTCATGGTACAGGCATGAATCACATGATGAATTAGTCCAAACACAACATATATAACATGTATGAGATGTGTATGATCAGTGGACTTCAAAGCAATGCATATTTTAAGGAGTTCAAGTTGAGATGCTTACCTCTTTGGAAGCTTTTTGGGCAATTTGTCAAGGGCCTTGTTCCAGAAATGTTTTGATGCTTTGAACACTCTCAAATGATCCCTTAGAAGCTTTTAGGATGATTGGAATCAACTGGAAACCTTAGCAATGGAAACTGGCCCTTTCTTGCAAAAGGGGCAAAAGTGACCAAAATAGCAACTCTCTCAACTAGTGTTCAAGATGTGGGGAACCATTTGGGACAGTTCAAGGATGATATTTGGAGTGTGTTTGAGACTTTATCTTGTTTTGAAAGTGACTGAATCAAGACATGGCTTGAAAAATGCAAAAAAAGTCCTATTTTGAGGTTTTGAGAGGGGACTTTGTGATTTTGGGGTTATAGGTCACTTGTGAGAGTTTGGACAGCTTAGATATGACATATTGGATGTGTTTGGATCATGAGCTATGATGGAATTGCTCCCTAACTCAAAAACTCAGAGTTACCTTGCTAAAGAAGGCATTGTTGCCTAGAGAAAGAGATTTTGAGGAAAACAAGTGTTGTAGTGCTTTGGTGTACTTAAACTGAGCACAAATGAGCTCTATTTATAGTATAGCAAGTTTGTTTTGGCTGCAATAGTGAATGGCAACTGCTGCAGAGGTTTGGCAAATGTTGATCAATAGGAATCCAAGTCTCCTCTAGCCATTGACTAGAGGTTAGAGCACAGGCCTTTGGTTCCCTAGTTCAGAGATCATCCTTGAGTCATTCAGTTGGAAATGGCTCAGTTCATGCCACCATGGTGCATCCATTGAATGCTCCAAAACAAAATTGGAGTCTTGTCCCCTCTTTAGGGTTTTTTAGGTTTGGCATGCTACTTTTGGTTCCAAAGACTTGGGAGGCTTATGGATCAGTGTTTGTCCCTCCTTGGTCTCTCCCTGAGGTGTTCAGATAGATAAACCTGTTTGTCATTTGCACAATTTGCTCAAATCGAGCAAAATGCACAAATCTGCCTTGTCGTGACAGTTGCAGCAAGGCATATTGCCACTGTCATAACTCTTAGCTCAAATGGAATTTCATGGGGTTCTTGGTCATTTTGGAAAGCTCTCATATGATACAACATATGTGTGATCATAGTTTGTCTTGACACTTTTTTGATCCAAGTGAAAAATGCCCTTACATTTTGGAAAAAGTGAAACAGATTCTGACTTAGTGAAAATTTCACTAAGTGTTGGAAAAAGTGACATTTCATGTTTTCAGCCATTTTTATCTAACCATAACTCAAAATCCATGATGAATTGGAATGAGGTGTAGTTGACACTTTTAAAGCATGCCATGAGAGCTACAAATCCATCTTTGGATCATCCCAAATGGTTGCTTGGATCTCAAGTTATGATCCTTGGAAGTTGGTACCCTAGCCACTTTGTTCCATAACTTAGAAAATTTCTAAGTTTTTTTATGGTTACCCCTTTTACAAGTTATCCCACTTTTCTTGATTTTTCTTGATGAATGATGATTCCAATCACACATTAACCTCATTTTAGGGTTAGGCAACTATATTTGATCAAAAAATTAAAAAGTCAAACTTTGACTTTTGGGCACAATTGACTTTTTCTCGGATGAATTCCAAACTGTGCGATCCTCTATGAAATCAAGTCCTTAACCTAAATCAAACTTGATGGATGGATTTCATAGGTGTTATTAGGTGTATTGAAGCATGTCCCAAGGTTTAGGAGCATGTCCTGGTCAAAAGTCAAAGGCACAGTTGTCTTTTTTCGCAAAACCCTAACTGTGGTTCTGATGAACTTGAAACTTGTGAATCAAGCTTCTTGTATTAATCCATTGTTGCAAATGGATCAATGTGGTATATTAGGCACCCTCAAATCATCTCTTGAGGTCTTGGCTCATGTTTTGTCCCAAAAGTCAACTTAGGGGTGAATTAGGTCAAGAAACCCTAATTCCTGATTTTTTTATGAATGCATCCCCTGAGGCTAAATTGACTTGATGATGGGATCCATGAAGTCCCTTGGAGTACCTTGGGTTGTGCTTTGAAGCATTGGCTCATGCCCAGAGGAAAAATTCCATCTGGAGGCTTTGGTCGACCAAAACCCTAATTTGGTGACACTGACGATCTTGAGGCTTAATCCACTTGGAATGCTGCAACATTGTGCTTGATTCTTGATGTGGGAGTCCTCTTGACCCATTAGGGATGTTTGAGAGGCTTAGACAAGTTAAGGATCATGTCAATTCTTGATTGATCCTTTCCCTAAAAGCTCTGAGAGGGCTTGAAACCCTAAGTCTGATTGCAATGAGTGCTCAACAACCCTTGAGGAGATTGATGAGGCACCAAGGTACATTCATATTGTGCTGAAGCCTGATGATTTGCACAATGATGGGAAATATTAGTGGTCAAAATTTGGGGTATGAAACAAAGGACTATGATCTCAGAGATCACATCAACGCCTATAGTGGAAAAGTATGACCCTTGGTATACCATACCTAAAGATCGTCCCTGGGGCATGCTTATTAACTATATCCCAGAAGGATATATTCTGCCGATCACTGAAGATCTAGGAACCACGGCAAAAGCCGTTGTGCCTGAAGGTTACAAACTTCTGTAAAGCGAAGATGCCAGGGGCATGACAGCAACTCCTGAAGGTTACAAACTTCGGGAGAGGGAAGGACCTAGAGTCACTGCCATGATGACTATACCACCACCCGTGGTACACACTGTCCCGGAAGGACAGATTCCACAGATACCTTCTGATGGAAACGAAAGTATGTTCGACAGATTGAATGAGTTCCAGGAACAGTTCCTGGAGATGCAGAAAGAGTTGCAAGCCCTTCGCGGTCAGGATTTATTTGGAAAGGACGTCGCAGACCTTTGTTTGGTCCCCAATGTGAAAGATCCGCACAAATTTAAAGTGCCCGAATTTGAAAAGTACAAGGGTAACTCTTGCCCTCAAAGTCACCTAGTGATGTACGCTCGGAGGATGTCAACTCAGACAGAAAACCAACAGCTATTGATCCATTATTTCCAGGATAGTTTAACCGGTGCCACACTCAAATGGTACATGGGTTTAAACCGCACTAAGATCAACACTTTCAGAGATCTTGGCGCTGCCTTCGTTCAGCAATATAAGTATAACCTGGACATGGCATTGGACAGAGATCAACTCAGAGCGATGTCACAGAAGGACAAGGAAACCTTTAAGGAATACGCTCAGAGATGGCTTGAAATTGTTGCCCAGATTTGTCCACCTCTTGAGGAAAAAGAGATGACAAAGATCTTCTTAAAGACCTTGAGCTCATTTTAATACGATAGAATGGTCGCCAGTGCACCCAGTGACTTTACTGAAATGGTAGGCATGGGAGTTCATCTTGAGGAAGCTGTCCGAGAAAGATGTTTAGTTAAAGATGTTGGATCATCAAGTAGTACAAAACGATATGGTAGTACTCTCCCTAAGAAAAAAGAGCAAGATATTGGCAATATCTCTCTCGGAAAGCAAAGGCGACGGTACCAACCAGTAGCAGCTGTAACTCCTGCTATCAACTCTGCGCCTGTTCCTACGTATCAACCTCAGGTTGCTCAGTGCCAACCGAATCAACAGCAATATCAGCAAAGGACACAACAGCCTCTTCAGCAGGCTTGTCCCCCATATAACAACAACCGTACAACACGACCACCGGGGTTCGAACCTATACCCATGTTGTACGCAAAATTGTTTCCACTCTTACTGGTTAAGGGACACGTCCAAACCAGGTCTCCTCTTACAGTACCGGAAAATCCGCCTTTTTGGTTCAAAGCGGATCAGACTTGCCCTTACCATCAAGGAGGACCAGGGCATAACATAGAAAAATGTCTCAGTCTCAAATCCGATGTGCAAAAGCTTGTTAGGAGTGGGGTCTTATCTTTCAAAGATGCGAATCCGAATGTTCTCACGAACCCGCTACCTCAACACGAGAAAGTTGCGGTAAATTTGATAGAGGGAGAGTCTAACAACAGCTATCAAATTCATGGTGTACTCTTATTGAGGACTAATCTGGTCAAGATGCATCGTAGACAGAGCGGATACGGGCATGTACCATCTCACAATTATCACCAGTGTGATATCTGCTCTAAAAATAATCAAGGATGTTTTGTGGTGCAATCAGCTCTACAGGAACAATTGGATCTCGGGTGGATCCAAGAGCATCGAGTTCGTGGAGTTAACATGACTTATACAAATTCCAACATCATTCAAAACCACGACATCCGTGCAATGAATGTCAACTTAGTGGTAGTGCACTCAAGGCAAAGCCAGTATCATAATCTGCCGCGGCACGATTACAATTCCTGTCTGATTTGTTCGGTAAACAAACAGGGGTGTTCTTTTGTACAAGAGGCCCTCCAGTGCCAGATGGATCTTGGGTGGACCCAGGACTACCATGATATAAATCCTTATCAAGTTAACATGATTCAAATCTTCGATGTTCGTTTGATGAATACCAGCTTGGTGGAGTTACACGCCAAGCAAGTCCAACTCGGTTTTCTCACTTCACATGATTATCTGAGCTGTAAAGTATGTTGTGAGAGTAACCAAGGGTACGCTCTCGTTCAAAGAACTTTACAATACTTGTTAAACCATTGGTGGCTTCTGATCTATCTAGACGAAGACACATAACAAATCAGTGTGACAAACGGGAACCCTACTAGACATCAAAGTCAGGATGTCCGATCTATGGAAATAGACCCAGTAAGGTTACACTGCATTCAAAGCGGACGTGGCCAGGTGCCACCACACAACTACGAGTGCTGTAGAGTATGCTCGGAGAATAACCAAGGATGCTACCTCGTCCGAGCAGCTCTTCAAAGTCAGTTGGACCATAAAGAGATTCAACCGTGTCCGAGTTCTGGATCAATCAACTGGACGCCAGACTATTTCGCTGATCTGATCAATGATGTTGTCGTGATCTCTGATCGCGAAAGGACCAAAGATGTTTGTACCATCATCCCTATACTTGACAAATCAAAAGTTCTTAACCAGGAACTGATTGAAGTTACTTACGACAGTCAGAGAAATCAAAAGGCTCCTGTAGTTATCTATCTGTCGGGACCAGTGTCGTATAAATCCGATAAGGTGATCCCTTACAAATACGGTGCAACAACAATTGAGAATGGAAAGGAAATTCCATTACCCTCCGTCTTGAATATTGTAGACATCAGTCGAGTAACACGGAGTGGTTGAATCTTCAACAAAGGAGTTGGAGAACCTAACAGAGAAAAGGAACCTCAAACGGAAGTTCCCAATCCACCAGTCTGTCAATCCAGTAATCCCGGCCTTTCAAAGAACGATGATGAGATGCTGAAGCTCATCCAAAGGAGTGAATACAACATTGTTGATCAGCTGTTACAAACTCCTTCAAAGATCTCTGTGTTATCTCTTTTACTCAGTTCTGAAGCCCACAGAGAGGCTCTACAGAAAGTCTTATAATAGGCCTTTGTGAACAGGATGTGTCGATAAGGAAATTCGACAGTATCGTCTCTAACATCACTTCCTGCAACAACTTGGGGTTTAGCGATGAGGAATTGCCAGAAGAAGGCAAAAGTCACAACATGGCGCTTATTATCACAGTCAACTGCCAGGACGATGCTTTAGCCAGCGTACTGGTAGACACCGGATCGGCTCTGAATGTTATGTCGAAGTCCACTCTAATGCGACTATCATTCAAAGGATCTCCGATGAGAGGTAGTAAGGTCTTCGTCAAAGCATTTGACGGATCCCGAAAAATAGTTATCGGAGAAGTCGACCTTCCCATAACTATCGGTCCTCACACTTTCCAAGTCACTTTCCAGGTCATGGACATCCGGGCAACATACAGCTGTTTGTTGGGAAAACCTTGGATACACCAGGCTGGGGCAGTCACTTCGACACTTCACCAGAAGCTGAAGTTCATCAAGAATGACCAACTCGTCACGGTCTGTGGAGAACAAGCCTTGATCGTGAGTAACCTATCATTGTCCACTTGTGTAGAGCCCGAGGAGGTTGTTGGAACTCAGTTCCAGGCACTTTCGGTAAGCAGTGAGAATCAATTAGAGAAGAGAACATCAATATCCTCGTACAAAGATTCTCTCGAGGTGAACAAAAGTAACAATGCAAAGGGATGGGGACAGCTTGTCATTCCTACTGATAATAAAACAAAGAAGGATCTTGGTTTTTCTGCAACCTGTACCCAGACAGCTGCTAATGATGAAAGTCTTCATCCCATTCAGAACTTCTTCCATAGTGGAGGTTTCCTTCACCCAGTGTCTCAAGAAGTACATACCATCAACGAAGGAGATTCCTCCGACACAGATAAGGAATGGAAGTCTTATCTTAACGAGGATGGTTATATGTATCAGGAAGACGTGCCTACACCATTTTGCTATCCCGCACAGAGTCCGAGATTTATACCAAGGTCAGACGTCGAAATGATATACGGAGATTGTGATCTAGAAGGATGTTGTGCTCCACCAAACTCATTAGAGGAAGACACTCTGATGAAAGACAACTTTGACCACGACTATTATGGCCCAATGGATGGTCTGCCTCTTTGGCAGCCGTACCCATGAGACTTGGGGCAAGAAAATCAGTCGAACAATGAAAATCAGCTGAGCATCATTGAAAAAAAATACCTATGTCCCCACCAGGTCATAGTATCAACACTCAAGTCATTCAGAAAATATCCAGTGTGACGATGAATTTGCAAAGTTTACAGGACTAGAATTCATTAACTATGCTTTTCAACGTCATCGAGAGAGATGACTCCTCCAGTTCTAAAGAAGTGTGGGACACCTTAGGACAACCGAGTGGCAGGTACGACTTCTTGGTCAAGTACACTGCTCCTGAAAGCTCTCGTATCAGGCTCAAGGACATCCAGCCAACTGGATGGGGGGATTTTCCTGAGAGCACAAATACTATGCAAAATACAACTGAGGAATCCTCCTACGACAACTCTGCCTGGGAGACAAATTCCAATGATCCTGCTCCACAAGAAATCAGCGTTATTTCTGAAGAAAAATCAAGGAAGGTACCAGACTTTGTGATTCACCAAGGAGTTCGCCGCCAATGGATTGCAGTCGATGTTCCGAAGATTGTTCATAAGTCAAAGTAATGGTCATCTTTGTTTTAACCTTTCACCCTGCCCAGGTGAAACAGATGTTTTGATAGGGCTCACTTTCTGTAAATATCCCTCTTCGCTTCGCCCATAGCGATAGAGTTTTGTTTTATAGGGCTGTGGTTTCAAGAATCGACAAGTTCATAAATAAAATAACGTCATTATGTAATTCCCGCATTAATTGTTGTTTTCTCTTTTCGCTTTTTCAGAAAATGGTAATCCTAAAAAACAATTCAAACAATAAAAACAAGCATTGTTCAAAAAATTTACACTGCCCACACTCTTGCATTCTCTCTATCTCTTCTAAAAACAAATTATAACGTCATACAGATTGCTTGTTTTAAACCCCATTGAAACGTACGATCCGATGCCTTCTCCCAATTTTGAATTCCCGGTATTTGAGGCTGAAGAAGAAGATGGCGAAGAAATTCCATAGGAGATCTCCCGATTACTCATACAAGAGGAAAGGTCAATTAAACCTCACAAAGAGCCGTTGGAAACGGTCAACTTGGGTTCAGAAGAGGAGAGAAAAGAAGTCAAGATTGGAGCCCTACTCAGTCCGACTGTCAAAGAAAGTTTGATAAAGCTTCTCAAAGAGTTTCCCGATGTATTCGCTTGGTTCTACCAGGACATGCCAGGGTTGGATACCAGCATCATGGAACATCATCTACCATTAAGATCAAAATGTCCGCCGGTAAAACAAAGGTTGAGACGGACTCACCCAGACATGGCCATCAAAATTAAACAGGAAGTACGAAAATAGATTGACGCGGGTTTTCTCGCCACATCGGAATATCCTCAATGGTTAGCCAACATAGTACCCATTCCGAAAAAGGATGGAAAGGTCAGAATGTGTGTAGACTACAAGGATCTGAACAAAGCAAGTCCAAAGGATGACTTTCCCTTATCACACATTGACATGCTGGTAGACAGTACAGTAAAGTTCAAGGTCTTCTCCTTCATGGATGGATTCTCGGGCTATAATCAGATAAAAATGGCGCCGAAAGATATGGAGAAAACTTCATTCATCACCCCATGGGGCACCTTTTGTTACAAGGTAATTTCGTTCAGTTTAAAGAACGCCGGGGCAACCTATCAAAGGGCCATGACTACTCTATTTCATGACATGATACACAAAGAAATCAAAGTATATGTCGATGACATGATTGCCAAATCTAAAACAGAGGAGGAGCATGTGACCCACCTGTTAAAACTATTTGAGCGGTTGAGGAAGTATAAACTCTGCTTGAATCCCAACAAGTGCACCTTTGGTGTCCGTTTAGGGAAACTCTTAGGGTTCATCGTCAGCCAAAAGGGAATTGAGGTTGATCCTGACAAGGTCAAGGCCATTCAAGAAATGCCTTCTCCAAAGACTGAAAAACAAGTCTGGATTTTCCTGGGATGTTTGAACTATATTTCCAGATTCATATTCCTCATGACCGCGACATGCGCACCGATTTTTAAATTACTCAAAAAGAATCAGGACTGCGTTTGGACAAAAGATTGCTAAACCGTCTTCGACAGTATCAAGGAATACCTATTGAACCCACCGATTCTATCACCTCCAGTGGAAGGAAGACCACTGATCATTTACTTAACAGTCTTGGAAGACTCTATGGGTTGTGTACTTGGCCAACAAGACGAAACCAAAAGGAAATAGTCTGCCATTTACTATTTAAGCAAGAAATTCACCGACTATGAAACTCAGTACACTATGCTTGAGAAAACTTGCTGTGCTCTGGCTTGGGCAGCCAAACATCTTCGCCAATATATGATTCGTCACACTACTTGGTTAATCTCAGAAATGGATCCGATCAAGTACGTCTTTGAAAAACTTGCTCTCACGGGAAGGATTGCCCATTGGCAGATGTTGTTATTAGAATACAACATCGAGTACCATGCACAGAAAGTCATCAAGGGAAGTATTTTAGCCGATCATTTGGCTCATCAATCGATTGACGATCAGGAATCAGTTGGATTTGACTTCCCAGACGAAGATGTCATGTATTTGAAAATGAAAGATTGCGATGAACCGCTACCTAGTGAAGGGCCAGAACCAGGTTCCCAATGGGGACTAATCTTTGACGGAGCTGTCAATCATTATGGAAATGGAATTGGGGCAATCATCATAACACCTCAGGTTATCCACATTCCTTTCACCGCCTGACTGACATTCAAGTGCACAAACAACGAGGCCGAATACGAAGCTTGTATCATGGGTCTCGAAGAAGCGATCGACTTAAGGATCAAGAACTTGGATGTATATGGCGATTCAGCCCTGGTTATCAATCAGATCAAAGGAGATTGGAACACCTACCAATCAGGACTGATTCCTTACAAAGACTACGCGAGAAGGTTGTTACCCTTCTTCAACAGAATCGAGTTTCATCACATCCCTCGTGAGGAGAATCACTTGGCTGATGCATTAGTCACTCTCTCTTCCATGATTAGTGTAGGTCAATGGAATGACATACCTAAGATTGACATAATGCGCCTTGAACGGCCAGCTTACATCTTCACGATTGAAGCAGTCATAGACGACAAACCTTGGTATCACGATATCAAATGCTTCCTTCAGAAACAAGAGTACCCTCCTGGGGCAATTAGAAAGGATCGAAAGACCCTCAGAAGGTTGGCAGGAAGCTTCTTCCTGAGCGGTGATACACTCTATAAGAGGAACTTTGACGTGGTCTTACTTTGATGTGTAGACATACCAGAAGCAAACATGCTGATAAAAGAAATTCATGAAGGATCCTTTGGCACTCATGCCAACGGACACACAATGGCGAGAAAAATTCTGAGATCAGGGTACTATTGGTTGACCATGGAATTCGACTGCTACAAGTACATGAGGAGATGTCACAAGTGTTAGATATACTCAGACAAGATCCATGTACCGCCAACACATCTCAAAGTTCTTTCTTCCCCATGGCCTTTTTCCATATGGGGAATCGATATGATTGGCATGATCGAACCCAAAGCTTCGAACGGACATCGGTTCATCCTGATAACCATTGATTACTTCACCAAGTGGGTCGAAGCAGCGTCATACGCCAATGTAACCCGACAAGTGGTGGTCCGATTTATCAAAAACAATATCATTTGTCGTTATGGTGTTCCAAGCCAGATTATTACTGATAATGGATCCAACTTGAACAATAAGATGATGAAAGAGTTGTGCGCTGAGTTCAAGATCGAACACCATAACTCATCTCTCTACCGACCCAAGATGAATGGAGCGGTAGAAGCGGCTAACAAGAACATCAAGAAGATCCTTCAAAAGATGGTTATAACCTACAAAGACTGGCACGAAATGCTGCCCTTTGCTCTTCACGGTTATCGCACGTCTGTCCGCACTTCAACAGGGGCAACCCCTTTCTCTCTAGTATATGGCATGGAGGCAGTGCTTCCCATAGAAGTAGAGATCTCATCAATCTGGGTATTGATGGAAGCTAAGCTAACAGAGGCTGAATGGTGTCAAAGTCGACACGATGAACTAAATCTGATCGAAGAAAAGCGAATAACAGCTTTATACCACGGTCAGTTGTATCAACAGAGAATGAAGAAGGAGTTTGACAAAAAGGTCCGACCTCGCGTCTTCAGAAAAGGAGACCTTCTGCTCAAAAAGATACAATCATTTCTCACTGATTCTCGGGGTAAATGGACTCCGAATTATGACGGCCCCTATGTGGTCAAGAAAGCTTTCTCAGGCGGTGCCCTGAGACTTGCAACCATGGACGGAGAGGAATTTTCCTACCCCACAAATTTTGACGTAGTCAAGAAATACTTCGCCTAAATAAAATAAAATAAAAATCGTCTCAGTGGATTGAAAACCTGAAAGGGCGGTCCAAGTAAAAATTAGAGACATAAGCAAAAATCATCCCGGTGGATTGGAAATCTCAAAGTACAATCCAGGCAAAAATTAGGGATTCATGGCAAGTAACTACGTCCAACAAAGGGGCAAATCCCCCAGCAGCAGTAATGCCATCAGTCAGGAAAACTCCAGTTAAGGTCATCTTCGACAGAAGCTCAGGATGTCCAGAATTCAAAGTTGGTAGAAGGATAACGGTTGTTATGTTTTAATGTAGCCATTTCCCCTTAAATTACCATTTTCTAAACTTTGTAAATACTTCATGGGATCACGCGCTTGGCCGATTTCCATCCTATCAATAAAATTTGAGCCCTAGTGCTTTTGTTTGCAATTCTCATTTGTTTTAGCTTTACAGAATGACGTTTTAATGTGATTGACGATTCTTGAAATAAAACAAAAATGAATTTACTTGTCAAAAATTTTCTGCTTTTCAAAATAAAGATGGCAATTTCTTTTGACTTTTGAACATCGAAAGAATGTCGATCGCTTCTCCATAAGTAATCGAACTTCAAAGTGCATAATCAAAGTACTCCTTCTAAACCAGTGCACCTGAATGAAGGGTCAGCTGTGTCAGATGCGAATATTCCGTCCGACATCCCCGGCAGAGTTCTTATCTCCTAAGCCCGACCAACATTGTTCCCCGCAGGGGCTATCTCTCCTAAGCAAGGTAGAATTGCTATTTTGAACCCAGTGGTACCTCTTCGTCCCCCATAGTGGCCGAGTATCCAGTTGTGTTCATCTATTAGTCTGTATGTCGTGTCAGTTTCGTCAGCATATACATACATACATCTTGCATTATTGATTCATACATGTTCATATTGCATCACTACCCCGCTAGTCGGTCTTACCCCTAGTAATAAAAGTCCTCTTGTCAATTGAGTTGTCAGTTCTTTCCTCGCCGGGAAACGCCTCATCTAAGCAATCTCTCTCTAGTAGAGATGGTCTTCGACCACTTTGATAACTTGAACCTCTGAAGAGCAAGAGAAATTTCGACAAACATCACTCTTCGCCATTGAAGATGATATCTTCGCTTTCCCGGATTAAGGAAAATCCCCAGAGAAAGCCTCTTAATCAAAGATTCAACAATACAACAGTTCTCCTTCAAAAAATTTGCTGACAAAAAAGGTCATCAGGACCTCAGGATTGCATTACATCACATGGCATTTCTTTGAGAAGGTCTCGAGGAAAAGTATGATGTAATATCCCTAAGCAGAAAACAGTCTCTCAAGAGACTCGTTTCCCCCAGTAGTGTCAGCAAATGGCGTCTCCAACAGAGAAGTTTGTACACCTCTACAGCTCAGACCAATGGGTTTCCCCAGCAAGTCTGACATCAAAACCTTTTCCCATCAAATGGCATCTCCCCAGGAAAATTCGGCAAGAAGTTTGAGGAAAACCGCTACTGATAGCGACCCTTGTCAATAAAGTTTATTGACAAAAGAAACTTAGACCAGTTCCTTGGTAGGAAACCAGGATCGAGGGGAGGTTTACATCAGAAACTGAGACCAGTTCCTTGGTAGGAAACCATGATCGAGGGGAAGTTTACATCAGAAACTGAGACAAGTTCCTTGGTAGGAAACCAGGATCGAGGGGAAGTTTACATCAAAAATTGAGACCAATTCCTTGGTAGGAAACCAGGATCGAGGGGAAGTTTACATCAGAAACTGAGACCAGTTCCTTGGTAGGAAACCAGGATCAAGGGGAAGTTTACATCAGAAATTGAGACCAGTTCCTTGGTAGGAAACAAAGATCGAGGGGAAGCTTTACCTTTTCTAAGCATCATCCCTTAGCAAAAGAAGATGAATGCGTAAGCTACCATTCATAACCACCATCAAAATTTCGGGTATTCCGATATTTAATCCTCTTGCACCCCGAATGCCCGAATACCTTCGGGTCCAAGAAGATTAAATAAGGGCATCTGCTATACCCCAAATTTTGACCACTAAGATTTCCCATCACTGTGAAAATCATCATCACAATATGGATGAACCATCATACCTCATTAGTCTCCCCAAAGATGGGTGAGCATCCACTACAATCAAACTTAGGGTTTCAAGCCCCCTCAGAGCTCTTAGACAAAGGATAAATCAAGGAATGACATGATCTTCAACTTGTATAAACCTCTCAAACATCCACAGTGGATCAAGAGGACTCCCACATCAAGAATCAAGCACAAGGTTGCAACACTCCAAGTGGATCAAGCCTCAAGATCGCCAGTGTCACCAAATTAGGGTTTTGGTCGACCAGGGCCTCCAGATGGAAATTTTCCTCTGGGCATGAGCCAATGCTTCAAAGCATAACCCAAAATACTCTAAGGGACCTCATAAACCCAATCATCAAGTCAGTTTAGCCTCAGGGGATGCATTCATAAAAAATCAGGAATTAGGGTTTCTTGACCTAATTCACCCCTAAGTTGACTTTTGGGACAAAACATGAACCAAGACCTCAGGACATGATTTGAGGGACCCTAATACACTACATTGATCCCTTTGAAACAATGTATTGATCCAAGAAGCTTGATTCACAAGTTTCAAGTTCATCAGAACCACGGTTAGGGTTTCGCGGAAAAAGTCAACTGTGCCTTTGACTTTTTACCAGGACATGCTCCCAAACCTTGGGACATGATTCAATACACCCTATAACACCTATGAAATCAATCCATCAAGTTTGATTTAGGTCAAGGACTTGATTTCATAGAGGATCGCACAGTTTGGAATTCATCTGATAAAAAGTCAATTGTGCCCAAAAGTCAAAGTTTGACTTTTTGATTTTTTGACCAATTATGGTTCCCTAACCCTAAAATGATGATAATGTGTGATTGGAATCATCATTCATCAAGAAAAATCAAGAAAAGTGGGATAACTTGTAAAAGGGGTAACCATAAAAAAACTTAGAAATTTTCTAAGTTATGGAACAAAGTGGCTAGGGTACCAACTTCCAAGGATCATAACTTGAGATCCAAGCAACCATTTTGGCCTATCCAAAGATGGATTTGTAGCTCTCATGGCATACTTTAAAAGTGCCAACTACACCTCACTCCAATTCTTCATGGATTTTTAGTTATGGAGTGACCAAAATGACAAAAACATGAAAATGCCACTTTTTTCAACACTTAGTGAAATTTTCACTAAGTCAGAATCTGTTTCACTTTTTTCAAAATGTAAGGGCATTTTTCACTTAGATCCAAAAAGTGTCAAGAGAAACTATGATCACCCACATGTTGTATCATATGAGAGCTTTCCAAAATGGCCAAGAGCTCCATCAAATCCCATTTAAGCTAAGAGTTATGACAATGGCAATATGCCTTGCTGCAACTGTCATGGCAAGGCAGATTTGTGCATTTTGCTCGATTTGATCAAATTGTGCAAATGACAAACAAGTTAATCCATCTGAACACCTCAGGGGGAGACCAAGGAGGAACAAACACTGATCCATAAGCCTCCCAAGTCTTTGGAACTAAAAGTAGCATGCCAAACCTAAAAACCCTAAAAACGGGATAAGACTCCAATTTTGTTTTGGAGCATTCAATGGATGCACCAAGGTGGCATGAACTAAGCCTTTTCCAACTGAATGAGTCAAGGATGATCTCTGAACTAGGGAACCAAAGGCCTGTGCTCTAACCTCTAATTAATGGCTAGAGGAGACTTAAGATTCCAAAGTGATGCAATTGGACAATGATCTGCTGCAGTTGCCATTCACTATTGCTTGCAAAATAAACTTGCTCTACTATAAATAGAGCTCATTTGTGCTTAGTTTAAGTACACCAAAGGCCTACAACACTTTCCTTTCTCAAAATCATCTTCTCGCTCTCAAAAATGCATTTCTTAGCAAGTTACTATAGAATTTTTCAGTAGAGAGCAATTCCACTCAAACCAATTGCTCAACACCTCATAAACATCATATGTGAGCTAATCAAACACTAAACACACAACTGTAACACTGATTTCTCAGAATCACCAGCCAGTTGCTCATGTTTTCAACCAAGTTGCAGTTGAGATGCCATAAAGTGATCCAGCAATTTCCAATCAAGTCCAGGCATTCAAACACACTCCATATGGTGTAGGGAAGTTGTTCAGATCATCACAATTCATCTGTAACACCTCCAACTCAAAAATCGCATTGCTCTTGCTGTCACGACCTTCAAGTAAGCCTAAACTTGGTCATCTCTTAATCTATGCATATTTCCTCGCACAATAATTTTGCCAAATGTTCATAATCATGCATGGAATGTTTCCCCTCAATTAATTGCTTTGTTTGAATCGTGTATCAAAATTCTCAGCCTTCATGCAAATTTTAGGGTTCTTGAGGTTTTGTCTTGATTTCTTATTCCATGCTTAAAATAAATGAAATTAAAGACCATAGACATGATCGTGAGGTGAAAACGAGCAGATTGATATGTGGATTGTGTAATTTCATCAAGTATTCAGTGAGATTGGAGAGAAAATGCAAATCTGGGCAAAACTCAGAACACGCGTGTGTTCATGGGTGTTCTTGGCGCCCTTTTTCAAAATTTCAAATATTTGAATTTTGTGATTTTATTTAATTGATTCAAAAATTAATTTCTCTTGGAGTTTTAATGATTTTGAGTTGATTTTTTTTTAATAATTCACAAAAATGTTTAAATATTTTATTTTACTAAAAATTCCCAAAAATATTATTTATTTCATATACTTGATATTTTTGCAAAGAATTAATCTTTTATTTGTTATTTAACATTTAAAGTATTTTTTTCCTCCTTGATTTTCCAAATTTAATTGGTTTCCATTCATTTTGTGGATATAAACATGATTTTTGAAACATTGATCCAAGATCACCACTCATTTTTCACATGTTTTCAATATATTTTATTAATTTTTTAACAAAATTAATTCCTTTTTTAAACAAAATTAGGGCTTTGATTAATTCAACCCTCATCAATCATTTTCAAACACTTAGGGCCTCTAATAGAGTGTAAGACCCAATCCCCTTTTAACCAAAACAATTTTGGGCCTCAGTTATTGTATAAGTCCCTCTGCGTTAAAAAAAAAATCTCGGCGCAATCGCCAGTTCAAAAATCAAATCATCTGGGCCTACCCTCGTGTTATAAGCCCCATTTATTTTCTTTAAATTTCTTTGGGCCTCTAATAGAGTGTAAGACCCAACCCCTTTGCAAATAATACCTTCGGGGCCTCACACATTGTATAAGTCCCTCTGTATATTTTTAAACGTTCGGCGCAATCGCCGTCGTTTTAACAAAATCAGCTGAGCTTCTCCTTGAGCTATAAGACCCATCTTTATTCATTTTCAAACTCTTTGGGCCTCTAATAGAGTGTAAGACCCAACCCTTTTTTCTAAAATTATTTGGGCCTCAGATGTTGTATAAGGCCCACTGTGTTTTCAAAAACCTCAGCGCGATCGCCGTTTTCAAACAAATAACCCTGGGCTTCTCCTAGAGTTGTAAGTCCCATCTCTTGTATAAAAATAAATCTTTGGGCCTCTAATAGAGTGTAAGACCCACCCCCTTGTACATAAAAATGTTTTGGGCCTCAGTCGTTGTATAAGTCCCGATACGATCTTTAAAACAACGGTGCGATCATCGTTAAAACTTGGGCCTCTCCTTGAGCTATAAGCCCCAACAGTCTTTTCAAATCACTTTCTCCTTTGATTTTGAATTCAAATATATGTTGTTATCAAAACTTTCTTTAATTTCTTTGTTGAACAACTAACAAAACAGCATGGAAGCTCTACAACGGGTAAGTGTTTATCCGCTTTCATTTACCGCTTTCATATGTATATAACTGTATTGTGGGGCTGTTTCACTGTAAGTCTTCTTTCATATCCTTTTATATACTTGTCACATATCCACTGTGTAATACTAGTATAGTTATTTAGAGTTTTCCCCAACAACTACGTCTAAAATTAGGTAAAGTCTGTTGGTCACTCTCGAATACAAACAGAACTAGATCTCCCATAGGATTCTAGATATAGTCTTCCCTTCTCTTGGGGTTAAACAATATGGAACAAAGAGAAAGGCAGTATTCTCGGTGAACCTTTTCTCAGACTGTCACCCGTAGAAATTGTCAAAGAAACTCTAACTCCCCAGATATGATCTTTTCTTCGTGGATGGCATCTCTTGAGTTTCTTCCAAATTCTCAAACTTTCCTGGAATGATCTCTTCTCTGTGAATTGTATTTCTTGAACTTCTCTTGGTTTGGGGACCCACAGGCTTCCTAAAAGTATCCTCGCCTCCTCTTGGGCATTGTACAAGGAGCCTCCGGCTTCTTAGAAGTTCTCATACCTTCTCTTGGGCTTAATACAAGGACCCTGATGACCTCTTAAAGGTATAAGACAGAACTTAGTCATCCTTTGCTAGAGCAGTCTTTCCAGCGTCAAAACTCCGACCATTTTAGGGTTGATACTCATCCCTTAATACCCGCGCCTCCTTTTGGGCATTGTACAAAAGATAAAACTCTAGACTTGGACAGTCTAAGCCTCTTGAGTCTCAAAGACATTCTCAAGTTCCTTTCAAACATAGAAAAAACACCGATCACACTGGATCAATCTCCAGCAGAAACCCGGTCTCTCTCAGGAGAGTTCCCCACACTTGGACCCGCTTCAGGATCTCAATAATCCTCGGCAGTAAGTTAGCCTCCTCTTGGGCTTTCTACAAATGATTCTCCTCAGCGGATCTAACCTTTTCAGACTCTCTTGTTGAGTCAACCACTTTTAGCCTCCGTCTTGGGCTTTGTACAAGACATATAAAAACACTCTCTTGTTGAGTATAAAAGACTCTCTTGTTGAGTCAATCTCCTTTTAGCCTCAATCTCGGGCTTCGTACGAGACAGCAAAACACTCTCTTGTTGAGTATAAAGGACTCTCTTGTTGAGTCAATCTCCTTTTAGGCTCAATCTCGGGCTTCGTACAAGACATAAATCACTCTCTTGTTGAGTATAAAAGACTCTCTTGTTGAGTCAATCAACCTTCAGACTCTCTTGTTGAGTCAATTATTTGTTCAAGACTCTCTTGTTGAGTCAACCTTTTTAGCCTCCGTCTTGGGCTTTATACAGGACAGGTAAAAGTACTCACTTATTGAGTCAAACCCTTTCAGCCTCCATCTTGGGCTTTATACAAGATACATTCTCCCCAACGGAGTCAAAATCCCTTTTAGCCTCAATCTTGGGCTTTGTACAAGACAGAAAGAACATTTTCCCTGGAAAAGTTAAACTTCCAGGCTTTGTATAAAGAAATCGCCGGTTGAGTCAATCAACCTTTTAGCATCAAATTTGTGATTTGCTCACAGTATACAAACATCAACAATTCCTCTTTAGAGATGACAAATTCCCTTTTAGTCAAAACCCTTTAGCTTCTCATCTTGGGCTTTGAACAAGATACAAATCACCTTTAGCTTCAATCTTGGGCTTTGAACAAGACACCAAAACATCTCTTTCCTCCCATAGAATAGGAGAAACTACGATCGCTCTGATTTCCCTGTTTCGTTAAACGGGAATACGTAGGCATAAGATTGCGAAATCTTAGCGAGCATACTAATCAAAAAATCAAAGTCCAGTACCTCTACACATCCATAAAAAATATCAGACCTAGTACCTTACCAAAATCCTCCTGTACAGTCACGACACTCCGTTCTTAAACGAAATAACATAAAGACAGATCCCCCCTATTTTGATAGCATCTGTAAACCAACAGTTTTGACTGTTTAACCTCAGTATGCAAGCAGGGTTAATTGGAGACACTATTTCCCTTCCTTAATCAGCTTCACAGGATAAAAAATGAATCGAACTATAGTACCAAAGCGATAGTGATTCTAAACCATAAAAATCGCGTTACAGCGAACACCCAAGCGAGCCAGTGGCTTCGCTAGGCGAAAGATAAGCGAAGGGAGAAGGGAAATTATGAGCTACTGGATTTTTATAGGGGTACTTTGCCCCTGCTTCGCCGGGCGAAAGCCAGGTGAGCGCGCTGCTTCGCCGGATGAGCTCCAGGCGAGCAAGAGAAATGATTGTGTTTATTTTGATTTTCTTTTCTTGTGCTTTGGGTTGCCTTGTGCCTTGTTGTTCGTAGGCCTTGGGTAATTGATGTGTTGTGTTTTGATGAGTAAATTGTGATGAAGTGAGATGTATTATGATGATGTTTTGATGTATATGATGATGTGTGACCTTGATGACTTTTGATGCATGACGATGAGGAGATAATATGATGTTTAATTTTATGAATGATAATGCAATGTGACGATTTTATGACGATGACGATTATGAAGTTTGCATCATGCATTTATAGCATCCTAGGACTTCGGTCCAGTGACGATTTTAGGACTTTGGTCCAGTGGTGGCTTCAATCCCATTGTGCTGATTGGAGTGTATGATGTTGCTCTGGTTCTTATGTATAATCGATCCTATTGGTGGGGATCTTTGGAGGGTGATGGCCCAGTGTCCATCATTTATGACGAATTGGTACCACATGCATGAGTCTTGTTGTGCATTTCATATTTATGTGGCATTGTGTGTTTGTGAATGATGATGTGATTTATGACATGACTGTAAATGATGTACGACGATGATGATGGTGTATTAATGACGATGTTGGTTTACTTTGATGCATGCTACCTTATTATTTCTTATCTTATATCTTGTATAACGGTTTATGATTACCCATCCTGCCTGTTTAAATGTTACCTCCACGTGGGTAACGTGCAGGTGATCAGGATTATCTTTTGGCGCGTGAAGAGCTTACTTGAAGTACTTTTGGTTATTTTGGTCAATGTAGAGGGTCTTGCTTTGATATGTAACATCGGGTCGGGACGTTTTAATCTAACCATATTGTTCTTTTGATTGAGGATATTTATGATGTTTTGAAGTCGTTTTAAAACCTTTTGATGTTATAACTTTTGACGTTTTTGAAGTTTTCCGCTGCGTAGTAAATGATTTAATCTTGATAATTATAACTCATGTTACGGAGCAGGATGTTACCTTTGATGTTTTATGACTAAATGTGACGCCCTTGTGGTGAATTTATTCTGATAACTGTTGTTATTTTATTCGTGAATGTCCGTTGGGTATAAGAGTGTTACATTAGTGGTATCAGAGCAGGTCGGTCTGTCCAGTCAGGTGTTGTATGATGTTATTCCCTGTCAGTCGATGAGTGTGTGTACACTGTCGATGTTTTGTTTCTTCCAACCTTGTTGGTGATGTGCAGAATGGCTGGAATAAATGATCGTGTTATTGCTGATGCGTTGGAGTCGCTTGCTCAGGCGATGGCTCAGAACAATCAGAATGGTGAAACTCTCGATGAGTTCCTTGCTTTGGGGAAGTTCCAGAGGAACAATCAGCCAACTTTTGTGGGTACTCATGATCCAGAGGGTGCGCATAAATGGCTCAAGGTGATTGATAAGATCTTCTGGGTGATGGGGTGTACGGATGCTCAACAGGTTCAGTTTGGTACCCATATACTATCAGAAGCTAAATATTGATGGGATAACACCCGTCAGAGGCTGGAGGATATTGGTACCGAGATAACATGGGTTGTGTTTAAGAGAGAGTTTTTAGGAAAATATTTTCCTGAAGATGCTCGCGGCAAGAAGGAGGTAGAATTCCTTGAGCTGAAGCAAGGAAACATGAATGTGGCTGAATATGCGGTGAAGTTTGAAGCACTGGTGAAGTTCTGTCCGCATTATAATTGTGTTGATGCTGAGATGTTCAAATGCCTTAAGTTTGAGAATGGGCTGAGACCAGAGATCAAACCGGGTATTAGTTACCAAAAAATTCGAAGGTATGTTGAGCTGGTGGATAAGAGTAGAATCTATGATGAGGATTGTCGAGCTCGATATGCTCGCTACAAGTAACTTAGTGAGAAGAAAGAGAAGGGATGGTTTAGAGGAAAGCCTTATGTGTATCCAGCTGGCAAAGGGAAATAGAAGGCTTCAGATGGGAAAAAGACAAGTGGGGGAGCAGCTCCCGCTTCTACGATGTATTACAGGTGTGGGGAACAAGGCCATCGTGTTGAATTTTGCAACAATAGTGTGTTGAGGTGCTACAGATGTGGTAAGAGAGGTCACAGAGCTACTAACTGCAAAGATGAGGGTCCGACTTGTTTCAATTGTGGTGAACAGGGTCACATCAGTACTCAGTGTCAGAAGCCAAAGAAGACTGCTACCGCGGCTCAGACTAATGGCTGAGTGTTTGCTTTGAGTGGTGCAGAGGTTCCTAAGAAGGATAACTTGATTCGAGGTACTTGTTTTATTAATATCGTTGAGTTGGTCGCTATTATTAATACTGGTGCTACTCACTCGTTTATTTCGCTTGAATGTGCTAATAGATTGGGTTTGAAATTGTCTGATATGAATGGTAGTATGGTAATAGAGACTCCTGCTAATGGTTCTGTTACTACTACTTTTTTGTGTTCGAGATGTCCTTTGATAATTTTTGGGAAGAGTTTTGTGATGGAATTGGTGTGTTTGCCCTTGCACCAAATCGATGTGATTCAGGGGATGAACTGGTTGGAGTTCAACTACGTTCACATCAACTGTTATAATAAAACTATGGAGTTTCCTGAGTTTGGTGATAATGGAGAGTTGATGTTCTTGTCTGCTAGGCAAGTAGACGAACTCGTAGAAGATGAAGCCTTGATGGTTGCGCTGTTTGCATCGTTGCAAGTTGATCGTGAAGCTGTGAGTGTTGAATTACATGTCGTCTGCAAATTCCCAGAAGTGTTTCCGTATGACATAAGTGATTTTTCTCCAGAATGTGAAGTGGAGTTTGTGGTTGATTTGATACCAAGTACGAGTCTGGTGTCAATGGCTCCTTATCGGATGTCAGCTTTTGAGTTAAGTGAATTAAAGAAACAACTGGAAGAATTGCTTGAGAAGAAGTTTGTTCGACCGAGTGTTTCTCCTTGGGGTGCTCCTGTGTTGTTAGTGAAGAAGAAAGATGGTAACATAAGGTTGTGTGTTGATTATCAGCAGTTAAATAAGGTGACTATCAAGAATAAGTATCCACTTCCGAGAATTAACAATTTGATGGATCAACTTGTGGGCACTTGTGTGTTTAGTAAGATTGATTTGAGGTCTGGTTACCATCAGATTCATGTTAAGCCTTATGACATTCCGAAGACAACTTTCAGGACGAGGTATGGTCACTATGAATACACTGTGATGCCTTTTGGTGTATCCAATGCACCTGTTGTGTTCATGGAGTATATGAATCAGATTTTCCATGAGTATTTGGATAAGTTTGTGGTGGTTTTTATTGATGATATTCTGATATACTCAAAATTTGAAGGAGAGCATGCTGAGCATTTGAGGACTGTGTTGCAAGTATTGAAAGAGAAGAATCTATATGCAAAACTGTCGAAATGTGAATTTTGGTTGAAAGCGGTGAGTTTTCTTGGCCATGTGATTTCAAGTGATGGGATTGTTGTTGATCCTTCTAAGATTGATGATGTGCTACAGTGGGAGACTCCAAAGTCTACTACTGAGATACGAAGTTTTCTTGGGTTGGCAGGTTACTATCGCAAGTTCATAGAAGGTTTTTCTAGATTGGCGTTACCGTTGACACAGTTGACTCGTAAGGGTTGGGCTTATGTGTGGGATATTGCATGTGAAGAGAGTTTTATGGAATTAAAGAAGAAATTGACGACCGCTCTGGTTTTGATTTTGTCAAATCCGAATGAATCTTTTGTGGTGTATTGTGATGCTTCGAAGGTGGGTCTTGGTGGAGTGTTAATGCAGAATGGATAGGTCGTTGCTTATGCTTCGAGACAATTGAGAGTTCATGAAAGGAATTATCCTACTCATGACTTAGAATTAGCAGTTATGGTGTTCGTGTTGAAAATTTGGAGACATTACCTTTTTGGCTCTAAATTTGAAGTGTTCAGCGATCATACGAGTTTGAAGTACTCATTCGATCAGAAAGAGTTGAATATGAGGCAGAGGAGGTGGTTGCAATTATTGAAAGACTATGATTTTGATTTGAATTACCATCCTGGTAAGGCAAATGTGGTGGCGATGCATTGAGCAGAAAGTCATTGCATATGTCCATGCTTATGGTGAGAGAGTTGGAATTAATTGAGCAATTCTGAGATTTGAGTTTGGTATGTGAAGAGACTACTGACAGTGTGAAGTTGGGTATGTTGAAGTTGACTAGTGGTATTCTGGAAGAGATCATAGTGGGATAGCAATCTGATTTGAAGTTGGTTGATCAGTCGATTTTAATTAACCAGGGTAACAGAGGTGAATTCCGGATTGATGAGAATGGTGTGATGAGGTTCAGAGACAGAGTGTGTGTTCCAGATGTTCCCGAAATTAAGAAGAGCATTCTTGAAGAAGGACATCGAAGTAGATTGAGTTTTCATCTCGGTGCTACGAAACTATTTTGGTGGCCAGGTATGAAGAAGGATATTGCTGAATTTGTTTATGCTTGTTTTATTTGTCAGAAGTCCAAGATTGAACATCAGAAGCCTTTGGGTATGATGCAGCCGTTGAATATTTCAGAATGGAAATGGGATAGTATTTCCATGGATTTTGTGTCAGGATTTCCGAAGACTGCGAAAGGGAATGATTCTATTTGGGTGATTGTAGACAAGTTAACTAAATCAGCTCATTTCTTGCCGATGAAGATTAACTATTCTATTCAGAAGTTAGTTGAGATGTACATTGAAGAGATTGTGAAGTTGCATGGGATTTCTTCGAATATCGTGTCGGATAGAGACCCAAGATTTACGTCGAGGTTCTGGAAGAGTTTACAAGATGGTTTGGGTACTAAATAGAGGATGAGTTTTGCATATCATCCGTAGATGGATGGCCAGACAGAGAGGACTATCCAGTCTTTGGAGGATTTGCTGAGGGCTTATGTGTTGGATCAAGGAGGATCGTGGGATAGCCATTTGTCGTTGATTGAGTTCACATACAACAACAGCTTTCATGCTAGTATTGGGATGGCGTTTGTTAGTTCTGAATTGGCAGCAATTTTGGTAAAACAATGTGGTACATCAAGATGTCTTGCGTGATGTCTTGACATGTGATTCTAACATTCTGCAGGTGGTGTGTTTTTAGCATTGCAGGATGCTGGGTAAGATGTCCTGACATGGTTAATCAGACATCAGTACAGATATGGCAGTATTACTGTCATGACAGTATGTCATAACATCTTGGTTCTGGCATAGCAGTTGCTTTTGTTATGTGACAGATGTTGAAGGAGATGTCATGACATCTTAGTCTGGTATAGCAAGTGTTGCTGTTTTGCTGTCATGTGATTTTTAATCAAGATGTCAAAGGAGATGTCACGACATCTTTGTTTGGGACAGCAAGTACTGCTGTTGTATATCTCTTGACGGATTTGATTTGATTTGATGAGATCTGTTTGGATATACCTCATCATTATATGCAGGTCAAGGAGATTTATTAGGAATAAAGTGCAGATTTAATTGAATTTCATAAAAAGTATCTTATGTAGGACTTTTTAGGAAACTATTTGGAGATTTGTTCCTATTTTTGTGGAGAAGATCTTGCAGCTGAATTAAAAAGTGAAGATTTAAAAGATACATAATATCCTGGAAATATTATGTATCCTTTGTGGAGCTGATTTATAGGTCTGGTCAGAATCAAGAAGAATATTGAAGAATAATGACTTTCTAATTATGGAGATAAATTAGGAAGGTTTTGCATGAAGACCTATTATGTAGCAGAAGTTTCTGCTGATTTGTAGCAGCTGATATGCTGTGATTAGAAGCCCAAATCTAGTTGGGAAAAAGTTATAAATAGAATGCTTGTAACCTAGAATAAGCACGGGTCCAAAATGTAGATCATTAGGGTTTGTGTGAAATTGTGAGCCACTCTGGTATTGTGTTGTACTTAGAGTTGGACTGTTTAGTTGAGTTGTATTTGTCAATCATCTATGAGCTTTTAAGTAATGATGATTGTGTTTCTTTGAAGTGTGTCTTCTACTTTTCTGTAACTTAAGAGTTGTTGGAAATCAAGCTGTTGATGCAGTGGCTGAGGTGTTGACTGCTAGACATCATTGCGATGATTGGAAGTGAGATGGAGTCTCTTACCTAGGGAGGACTTAGGTAGAAGGGTCATTGGATAGTGATTAAGTGAGTAGATCGTCAACGGGTGTGTTGGCTGTAGGGTCTATGAATTGATACTACTAATAGTGGACTTCCTTCCTGGCTTGGTATGCCCCTAGACATAGGTTGTTAGACCGAACTGGGTGAACAATTCTTGTGTGCACTTTACTTTTCAGCAACTTCTTTAATTGTATATATCTTGTATATGTTGTTGATAACAGACCAGATGTTTTGACATGTTATGTGACATCTGGGACTGCTATACCAGAATTTCAATTGGTATCAGAGCAGGCATCCTGTTCGTTTTTCTGGGTGAGATCCTAGGGAAGATACTTTCTGGTTCATGTGCAAGGAAGATAGTTGTACTGAAAAAGTTGTTTGAACTTGGTCAGTTCATATGTTGCTTGAATGGTCCCTTGAAGTGGAGGATGGACTGTTCATGACAGGGTGTGTATTGGACCTGTTTGTTATCAGGCTTGTAGCTTTGGTGGTGAGTTGTTGTGTGGTTTGATTTATTTTCAAACCTATGTTGACCTATTACACATGGAGTGTTGTGTTTGTGCAAAGGTTATTAAGTTTTGCCTGAAGGTTGTTGAGGGGTTTTCTCTTTCTGTGTTCCGCTGCTCATGTATCTGTTAGAAAACTCCTGGTGGTTTGTGTGTTGAGGCTGCAATACTCTGTTCTCCTTTGAAGGTGTATCACATGGTGTGGTGATACTTGAGGATATCTTCAACTAGCTTGTTAGAGTTGCCAAAGATACTTGAGGTTCATCCCAAGTTCACTCATAAAGGCACTTTTATATGAGTTTATTGAAAAGAGATCTAGAAGCAATTTATTCTTACTTCCAACCCTTAAAGGCTAGTCTCTGGGCTTTGATAAAAGATCTCTTGGTGTGTTTCTTGAGAAGGGAACTAATGTCCTACTAGATGGTGGAACATCAAACCAACAGATTGTGCAGAATCTTGTTGGATAAAGGTATGGCATAGCAGATGCTTGGGGGGCTAAACAAATGTGTTCTGATCATATCTGTTTGGAACCTACTCCTGGTTTGGAAGAGGAGGCATATGGGGTGTGTGTCTAACAAGTTTCTTTCAAGAAACATGTCTTAGATAAGCGTGTTGGATTAGTATATTTCTGATCCAAGTGAGTAGGAGTACAAAGGCTGTTGTTTTGTGGAGGTCAAGCTCAAATGTCAAGGACATTCTCTTTGAAATCTGGAAGTTCCTTCTGATCTAATGGGCCAGATGTATGGAATCTTGTTAATGGCCATGGAGCAGATTCTATTTGAAATGAGTTATATGTGTGTACCAACCACATGATGTGCAGCTATTGGATGGGAGAATGAATAATGCCCTTAGGATTTCTTAGCAGTTAATAAAGGAGAGTCCTTAATCTGATGATGGAAGAACTCGAAGAAATGTCAGACATAATGTCTTGACATCTTTGTATTGAGAATTTATTTTTCTAAATATTTCTGGTGGTGTTTCTCAAAAACATGATGGAGGTTGTTTACTCAAACTTGATGTCACTATCAAGTCTATGAGAGCATGAAACTCTTTTTCTAGTGGAAGAGAAACTCAAAGGGCTGTGCACAAAGGAGATATATTAACCTAACTGGTTGACTCGTGTCTTCATTGTTGGAATGTCATCCAAACCATCTAGGATGAGCATTTCAGATTTATGTTTGGAGCAAGGAGGAGTTGGTGTTTGTTTTGGGACCAAAGGATTATGGTTCCCTGGTATCTGTATGAGAAGTTTCTTCTTAAGCTGAAGTTCAGTTATGTGGTGTCCTCACATAATGCAACATTTTTTTAGGATTGAAGGGCATCCTTGTAGGTTGAAGTGTTGGGAGAAGCATATTTTTTTAACAATCTGTTTGTGATGACCAGTCAATGTTTTTTTTTGCTCCAGAAACCTGTTAGAGGGAATCTCCTCTTTAGGTACAGAAGGATGGCATCCAACATCTCAAAGTCAGACAGGAGGTCTGAACATTAGAAGTTTGAAAAGAAGATTCTTGAGATGTAGAGTATGCAGGTTCCTGCATGTGTGTATGATCTGGTTTTGAAGGTTGGTCAGCTACTGTTGGTTGATCTTCTTATGTCCCTTGCAAGAGTTGTGTGTGGATTACTATGGTTGTTGTCTCTAAAGCCATAGTAAATGTTTAAATCCATGTGATTTGGACTGATGTCGGAACTAATGTTGAAACATCATTTCAGTTCTTTGCTTCCTCAGCCAAGGAAGTTTATTTAGCTCAGTGTGGAGTGAAAGGTCAAGACACTGACCTAATCTGGAATGACTTTGTGGTGTGAATGGTTGTCATGATGGTTTGTCATTAGCAGATGCCTGATGTGTGCGAAAGAAGAATGTCAGACCAATTTTCCTACCTTGTGTGAGAAGGTAGTCTTATCTGACTAGTGATAAATACTTTGACGGGAGCTAAGTATTTGTCTATTGTGAGTATGCAAGTCTGCAGTCTGAACTCTTTGCTTCAGAGAGGGTGTGCTAGTTTATTCCTCTCTATGGTGTTCAGGTGTTTAGGTTAACCTGAATAAGCTGCTCTGGCTGTGTTTTATTATGAGCTTCTTGAAGGACTTCTATGTGCAATGAGTCCTTTTAATGGTGATGGGAAGCTGGTGTCCCAAATGATGTTTGTAACATCATGATTATTGATGGTTATATTTGGAAGATGATTGAGATTGTGCACTTGGAGTTGGATGCTCAAGCATTTTTGTCAGAAGAGGTGTTTCTGACTATGTGCACTAGAATGTGGAGAGTCTGATCTTGGTTTTAGTAGTATATTTTGGCAAAGCATGACTACTATTTTTGAAGACCTCACTAGTATCATCAACTACTAGTGGATGTAATGGCAGAGGAAGTGTGTCAGATGAGGTGATTTGATCAGAAAATTTTTTAAGAGTTGTTCTTTCTGTTGAAGAGATTGGATCTCAGTAAAGCTTTTAAGTAAGCTGAGAATTCGTGGAGTTTGTGAACAGTGTCAAACCAATCAGGATAATTAGATGTGTTCTCTAGGAGTGAGAGTATAGTGTGTGGATGTGCTCAGCAAGTGTGTGAAGATCTGGTGCTCAATGGTTAACCTCCATCTAGAGCATTGGTTATCCATGATAGGGGGAGTACTTGTCTATGGATTTTGCTGCAATGATGCATATATTGTGAAGCTTGCATGTTTGTGGAGATTGGTTGCCTCTTATGAGGATATAATGTCAGATAACATGCTATGACATTAGGCTGCTGGATGGTGTTTTGGTGTGTGAAGTAAATTGTTTGGATCATGTGCGCACATGCTTCTGAGGAGGAGTCTGAAGGACAGTTTTATTTGTATTTGGGAGAATTTATTTTTCTCTGCAGATTTTGGAAGAGCTTTGTGAGGGTCTTTGTTGATGGGAGATGTCACACTTGTCTTGGTGTGTGTTATTAATTCAAAGTAAGAGGACTTTACTTAGAGTGTAGTGGAAGGCAGTGTGTTTGTGCTTCAGAACTTGGGGATGATTGTGTGAAGCATACCTGATTCAAGTGGATTGTATCTCAAGGAACAAGAATGTTTATGGCTGTAAAATTCAAGGTGGATTTGTACAGGGTATGGATGGGAGGGATCAATGGTGATTTTGGTCTTAATCCAAGAGTTTGTTGGGTGTAGTACAAGGATGTGATCCTGGTACTTTCTTACTATATGATCATAAAGGTGTCATGGGATATCATTGGTGATTTTGTGGTGTTTCTTGTTGAAGGAGCAACTTCTGTCAGTTAAATGTACTAGTGTTGTTTGAGGATCAATCATTAAGTGAATGCGTTCAGCGGGTGTTTTGAATAGAGGGTGCGCTCTTGAAGACATGAAGATGAGTCTTATGTTTTCCATTCATTTAAGGTGTTCATCTTGCAAAGGAGCACTGGTTATCTTAGATAGGGGGAGTTAAACTTTTGTTTATCAAGATTGTTTGTGGCTCTGGTGAAGGTGTTATGTCAGACAAGATGTCGTGACATTGTGAAGTTCATAGTGGACATGACAGTTTAGACCTGGTGTGTCAATGGGTTGAACCAGTAGTGTACATTTACCCCAATATTTGTTAATCTTTGGCCAAAAAGGGGGAGAGAAGTAGGATTGTTTTGTTCTGAGTATGTTGGTTAGATGATTCAGAGTTTGGCTTTGGAACTTATTATGCTTAGTTGTGTACTTCTACTGTTAATAGCTTCATTTTGATAATTTTAGTATGGTTCTTCTAGATTTATCTTACTCTGCAGTTTGTCCAATTGTGTCTAAAAACGGGGAGAGTAGTGTAGCAGTTATTTTGCTGTTGTTTTGCTGGTTTTCTTGATTGTTTTTCTGGGCTCCTTGGCTTGAAGGGGAGTTTCTGTTTTTCTGAGAATGTTAGTTGTGTTTATGTGGGTTGATGCAGGGATCTCTGATATGGAGTTGTTTTAGCCAAAATTTGCCAAAGGGGGAGATTGTTAGTTCTAAATTGGCAGCAATTTTGGTAAAACAATGTGGTACATCAAGATGTCTTGCTTGATGTCTTGACATGTGATTCTAACATTCTGCAGGTGGTGTGTTTTTAGCATTGCAGGATGCTGGGTAAGATGTCCTGACATGGTTAATCAGACATCAGTACAGATATGGCAGTATTACTGTCATGACAGTGTGTCATAACATCTTGGTTCTAGCACAGCAGTTGCTGCTGTTATGTGACAGATGTTGAAGGAGATGTCATGACATCTTAGTCTGGTATAGCAGGTGTTGCTGTCATGTGATTTTTAACCAAGATGTCACGACATCTTTGTCTGGGACAGCAAGTACTACTGTTGTATATCTCTTGACGGATTTGATTTGATTTGATGAGATCTGTTTGGATATACCTCATCATTATACACAGGTCAATGAGATTTATTAGGAACAAAGTGCAGATTTAATTGAATTTCATAAAAAGGATCTTGGAGACCTTTTAGGAAACTATTTGGAGATTTGTTCCTATTTTTGTGGAGAAGATCTTGCAGCTGAATTAAAAAGTGAAGATTTAAAAGATACATAATATCCTGGAAATATTATGTGTCCTTTGTGGAGTTGATTTATAGGTCTGGTCAGAATCAAGAAGAATATTGAAGAATAATGACTTTCTAATTATGGAGATAAATTAGGAAGGTTTTGCTTGAAGACCTATTATGTAGCAGAAGTTTTTGCTGATTTGTAGCAGCTGATATGCTGTGATTAGAAGCCCAAATCCAGTTGGGAAAATGTTATAAATAGAATGCTTGTAACCTAGAATAAGCACGGGTCCAAAATGTAGATCATTAGGGTTTGTGTGAAATTGTGAGCCACTCTGGTACTGTGTTGTACTTAGAGTTTGACTGTTTAGTCGAGTTGTATTTGTCAATCATCTATGAGCTTTTAAGCAATGATGATTGTGTTTATTTGAAGTGTGTCTTCTACTTTCTGTAACTTAAAATTTGTTGGAAATCAAGTTGTTGATGCAGTGGCTGAGGTGTTGACTGCTAGACATCATTGCGATGATTGGAAGTGAGATGGAGTCTCTTACCTAGGGAGGACTTAGGTAGAAGGGTCATTGGGTAGTGATTAAGTGAGTAGATCGTCAACGGGTGTGTTGGCTGTAGGGTCTATGAATTGATACTACTAATAGTGGACTTCCTTCCTAGCATGGTATGCCCCCAGACGTAGGTTGTTAGACCGAACTGGATGAACAATTCTTGTGTGCACTTTACTTTTCAGCAACTTCTTTAATTGTATATATCTTGTATATGTTGTTGATAACAGACCAGATGTTTCGACATGTTATGTGACATCTGGGACTGCTATACCAGAATTTCAGCGTTGTATGAAGCTTTGTATGGATAGAGGTTTAGAATTCCATTGTGTTGGTATGAATTGGGCGAGAGTGTTGTGTCCGGACCTGAAATTGTGCAGGAGACGACTGAAAAGATTAAGATGATCCAAGAGAGGATGAAAGCTTCGCAGAGTCGTCAGAAGAGTTATCATGATAAGAGAAGGAAAGCACTTGAATTCTAGGAGAGAGATCATGTGTTTTTGAGAGTTACGCCGGTGACTGGTGTGGGTCGAGCTTTGAAGTCTAGGAAGCTCACTCCACGTTTTGTTGGTCCGTATCAGATTTTACAGAGGATAGGGGAGGTAGCCTATCGGATTGCTTTACCGCCGTCTGTTGAAGAATATTTTGGTGGGTGCTTTTATCGTATCCACAGGGATTGCGCGATATTAATGCTTGCCGTTCAATAGTCGAAACTTTTTAAGTAAGGGGGTTTCAAATTGTTCTTGGTTTTGTAACATCAATTTGGTTGCAAAGAAGTAAATTAGATTAAAGATGTTGTAAGGTTGAGAAAAGCATGTCAAGATTAGATTTCGCTAATCCTTTTCATACATATCCGATTAATCAAGCATATAAACTTAGTTTTGATCAATACAATCGCGTATCCTCACGAATAAGTTTATGTCTAAAGCAAATTTGTGAGTATCGTTGTTTAAATCGTTAGATGATGTCTCACTCTAACAATCGAAACAACAACCGTTAAGATCGATACAAAGTGAATATTAAACCCCAAATCTATGTCTAGAGTTTGGTTTTTAAGAGATGAAGATATTAGGTCAAGATTTGGAAAATCTATGTCTAGAGTGATTCAAACCACAAATACATCATTAAGAACAAACAACTTCATCATATATTGATCATCAACCTTGTTCATATACAAAAGATCAAAAGAGATACATATAAGCAAGATTAAATACCTCTAATCTTAACACAAGATATGTTTAGCTACCCATAGTCAGGGTAGCTTGTATCACAAGTTTCTTGAGGAGATAAAAGAGCATCTGCGTCGAATAATCGAGATCGGATGCAATTCCAGCTTCTTGATAAGCTGTCGCGCGCGGATCAAAACGAGTAATTTTTTTTTGAAAACGTAGTATAGCGACAATGACTCGAATCGTCTCACAAGGATTCTTGATCTTATTAACTAACGATAGTACTGATTAATGGGGGGTTGGTTTTAAGGTCGAATTATAAAAACGGATTAAAATAAGTGATTATCAAATAAGCTGAAACGACAATTCTACTGATTCGGGTACCGACTTATCATTGGTTCAATAAACTTCAATCCCCTAAACGGTTTCTATTCCCCTACCGATTACAACACCAATTTACAAGCGAAGTTGACATTATAAGATTGCATTCCTATTTTCCGAATAAAGCAGACGGATAAGCACAATCACGAATTAAGCAAACATGATTCTAACATACGCGGTCTAACGATTAAGCAACGATAAACTACGCTAAAACTCAAGGAACATCAATCAATCGATATAAATATTCTATATAACTCGAATTAAACAAACAAGGCATATAGATTAATATTGAAAAGGGAAAAGAAATTGGATTAAAGATTAAAAAACCTCAAAGTATGGAATCCGTAACAGCAGAATTTTGCCTTCGGAATTAGTTCTCCATTCAATCGTACAAACTCAAATTATTTTATCGTGAATAGTATATCCCCTCCACCGTAGCGGCTGCTAGGTAAAAGAGAAAAAATAAAAATTCGGTTTACAACCCAACTGGGTCAAAAATATAACCCCGGCCCAAAACAAATTATATCTAATGCTGCAACTTCAACGACTTTTTCAGGTCTGCTACAGTCCGATTCAGCTTCTGACTTCTTCATGAAAGTCGTAACTCTCTATCTTAGCTTTCCATCGACTGGTAGAACTTCTCAAGCCAATTCCCGTAGCTCCAGTTATGATCATTTTAGTGCAGACAGCTAATGCTGAAAATAAAGTGCGAAAATCAAATAAGTGCAAAAATAAACTAATTTATAAAAACACATTAAAATAGAAAAATAACCAAAGTAAAGTATGGAAATGCATAAGTATAAACATAGAGGAATGTGCGTCAAAATGCACTGATCAAATTCCCCCACACTTAAACTTTTACACTCCGAGCAAAATTAAAAATTCAAAACAGAAAAACTTCAAAACAAAAACGAAACATCAAGAGTATGACATCAGTGAGTAATTCTTTTGTCACATTCAAAGTGGATATGAAAAACAGATTACCAAAAAGTACACCACAAGCATTAAGAGCCTCACAAGATAAACTGTTTACACTCAACTCTCAAGTGTTTAGGTAAATGTTTACACTCAAAGCACAACATGAAAGTTAGTACTACCATAAGCTTGAAAAGACTCTAACTTTCACAATTTAAATACATCGCACACAAAGATCAAAAGGACTTTTATTAAGGTTGTAACTTGGCCAAGGGTAGGGTGAGATACATCCTAAGGGGGTACTAGGCTAAAGTTCAAAGAGTTAAAAGAAAACTGAAAGAATTGTGGGAGTTGAACTATAGGATACATCAATTGCTTTCAAACAACAACCTCACAACTTATTTTTCTTCTCTTTTTTTTTTCGGAAGGATTATGTAATGAAATCCTTCTCTATATTTTTTTTCAATTTTTTTTCTCTTTTTTTTTATTATTATATTTTTTTCTTTTTCTGCCAACATTTGAAATAGCACAACAACATCACAAAAATGAAGTTCAACCCCACACAACTCCATATAAGACTCTTTCAACCTTTGATTAAGGTGATAATTTTGTTTTTCACTTTTCGGCTTGTAATGAGTTAATCACAAAAAAGATAAATAGACTCAAAGGGGTTTCAAACAAGGGATGATATTTTTCATGGTTGGCTTTTTGGCTAAGTGGTTGAAAATAAAACAAAAACAAGTTGCCTTTATCATATCAATGTGCACAAGTAAACAAAAGGCTTCAACAGAGTCAATTCAAATTCTAGAGACTAACAAACATGAGTGAAACACACAAGAAAGAAAAGGAATGGATGTTTTTATGCATTATCCATTATTAGGCTCAAATTCTCACAAGGTTTAGTGATCTACCACCAATGATGCACAATTCAGAGTTTAGTCCTACATATCATACTAAGAATGCACAAAAAGGAATCAATCACATCACATCACAAGTCCTTCGTCCAAGAGTAGTGAGAGTTGCATGCAATTTTCATTTTTTTTTCAAACAAAAACAAACAAAGACAAAAACAAACAAAGACAAAAACAAAAACAAAACAAATGGTTCCCTCCCCCATACTTAAGACATACATTGTCCTCATTGAAAAGAACTCAATTATAAGGTAAAAGTGAGAGAAAGGAAAGGATGTTCCCTGATCAAGTTGTAGTGTAGTTGGGCACTTCCAAAGAATGCTCTTATATGGTTGCATCTTCAGGCACTGAACTTTCATGGAATAGCTTCAGGCGCTGCCCATTGACCTTGAAAACTTTGTCAGTACCTACACTTTTAATTTCTACTGCACCATGAGGGAAAACATTAGTAACAACAAAAGGGCCAATCCATTTGGATCAAAGTTTCCCAGCCATAAGCTTAAGGTGGGAGTTAAACAGTAAAACCTGTTGGCCCACAGAAAATTCCTTCCTATAAATCATTTTATCATGGAAGTGCTTAGTTTTCTCTTTATAAATCCTAGAGCTTTCATAAGCCTCTAGCCTAAGTTCTTCAAGTTGTTGTAATTGGAGTTTTCTTTCAATACCTGCTTGTTGCATCTCCAAATTACAACTTTTTACCGCCCAATAAGCACGGTGTTCTATCTCTACAGGAAGATGACATGCCTTACCAAAAACAAGTCGATAGGGAGACATCCCTATTGGTGTCTTGAAAGTTGTTCTTTGAGCCCAGAGTGCGTCTTCTAGACGACGACTCCAATCTTTCCTGTTTGGTTGCACCATTTTCTCTAATATCTGCTTGATCTCCCTGTTAGAGATCTCAGCTTTCCCATTAGTTTGTGGATGATATGCAGTAGAGACTTTATGCACAACTCCATACTTCTGGAGCAAAGCTTCCATGGTGCGTTTACAGAAATGAGTGTCTTGGTCACTTATGATAGCTCGTGGTATTCCAAACCTGCAAAAGATATTAGACCTGACAAACTCTGCAACAACTCTAGAATCATTAGTCCTAGTGGGGATAGCTTCCACCCACTTTGAAATATAATCAACAGCAAGTAAAATATAGAGATAACCAAATGATACAGGAAAGGGACCCATGAAGTCAATTCCCCATACATCAAATACCTCACAGAAAAGCATAGGTTGCAGAGGCATTTCACTCTTACGAGTGATGGTTATACCTGCTATCTAGCACTCTTTACAAGTGCAGTAAGTCTCTTAAGCATCCTTAAAAACAGTGGGCCAATAGAAACCTGAGTCAAGGACTTTTCTTGCAGTCCTTTGCGGACCAAAGTGTCCCCCTACTTGAGAGGCATGAGAAAAATTCAAAATAGATTCAATCTCATAGTCGGGGACACACCTCCTAATAACCTGATCACTACCAAACTTCCAAAGATAAGGATCATCCCACACATAGTATTTGGCATCACTCTTGAGTTTGTAAATTTGTGACTTAGATGCACCTGTAGGAAAAACACCAGCAACAAGATAATTAACAATATTAGCAAACCAAGGAGTAACTCCCTGTAAAAGTAGCAGCTGCTCATCAGGAAAGTCATCCTGAATGGGAGAAGGATCTGCATCCCGCTCTATTCTGCTCAAGTGGTCAGCTACTAGATTCTCGGCTCCACTTTTGTCTTTAATCTCTACATTAAACTCTTTGAGCAACAACATCCACCGAATTAATCTTGGTTTTGCTTCCGGCTTTTCAGCAAGTACTTCAAAGCTGCATGGTCAGTAAAAACAACAACCTTGGAACCTAGCAAATATTGTCTAAACTTGTCAAGAGCAAAAACAATCGCTAAAAGTTCCTTTTCAGTGGTAGTTTAATTAGCTTGTGCGGAATCTAAAGTCCTAGAAGCATAGTAAATAACATGGGCATCCTTGTCCACCCTTTGTGCAAGGACCGCTCCAACAGCATAGTTGGAAGCATCACACATAATCTCAAAAGGGAGGGTCCAGTCAGGGGGCTGAATAATGGGGGCGGAGGTCAATGCTTTCTTCAAGAAATCAAACGCTTGCTTGCATTTCTCATCAAAAGTGAAGGTCACATCGTTCTTCAACAAGTTTGAAAGCGGGAGAGCTATCTTGCTGAAATCCTTTATGAAGCGCCTGTAAAAACCTGCATGACCAAGAAAAGAACGAATCTTGCTAATGCAAGAGGGGTAAGACAGTGTAGAAATCACATCAATCTTAGCAGAATCTACAGAAATTCCTTTTTCAGAAATAATGTGACCCAAAACAATTCCCTGCTCAACCATAAAATGGCATTTTTCATAATTTAAAACAAGGTCGGTTTCAATGCATCTCTCTAAAACCATATTCAAACTGTTCAAACATGCATCAAAAGAAGAACCATAAATAGTGAAATCATCCATAAACACTTCCATGCAATTTTTAATAAAATCATAAAAAATGCTAATCATGCATCGCTGGAAAGTGCCAGGAGCATTGCAAAGACCAAAAGGCATCTTCTTGTAAGCAAATGTGCCGAAAGGGCACGTGAAAGTGGTTTTTTCTTGATCTTTAGGTGCAATATGAATCTGAAAGTAACCTGAAAAACCATCAAGAAAACAATAATGTGATTTACCTGTGAGCCGTTCGAGCATCTGATCAATGAACGGCAAAGGAAAGTGATCCTTTCTAGTCGCCTGGTTCAACCTCCTATAATCAATACAAACTCTCCAGCTATTCTGAACTCTAGTGGGAACAAGTTCATTCTTTTCATTTTATATCACAGTGAGTCCAAATTTCTTTGGTACAACCTACACTGGACTTACCCAGTTGCTGTCAGAGATAGGGTATATGATACCTGCTTGTAACAGCTTGGTTACCTCTTTCTTCACCACATCAAGAATTAAAGGATTAAGCCTCCTTTGGGGCTGCCTCACCACCTTAGCTCCTTCTTCAAGCAGAATCTGATGCATGCACATGGAAGGGCTAATACCGGGAATGTCCGCCAAGGTCCACCCAATTTCCTTTTTGTGCCTCTTTAAAACCTGCAAAAGCCTACTTTCTTGATCGAAATCAAGGTTAGATGAAATAATAACAGGAAGCTTATCATTTATGTCTAAGTAGGCATATTTGAGATTTTCTGGAAGAGGTTTGAGGTCTAAAATAGGGGGCTGCTCAATGGATGGAATGGTCGGGGCAGCATGGATCTCCAGAGCATCAGCTGCATAAATAGCTTCATCGACAACAACTTCACCTGTAGTAAACATGTCACCCTGCAAGGCAGCATCAATCTCAGCACATACAACACAAATGTTAGTGTCAGTACAATCAGAACATGAGTAGACATCATCAAAACTAGATAAAGATGGAAAATCAAGTGAAAACAATTCAGAACAAGTGTTATCAACTAATTCAGAGATCAATTCAATATGGAAAATGGAATGCTCCTTCATGGGGTGTTTCATGGCATCGAAAATGTTAAATTTTGCGACAATGTCACCAAATTCCATAGACATGGTTCCATCGTCAACATCAATTTTTGTTTTCGCCGTTTTCATGAACGGTCTGCCTAAAATGATGGGAGCCTTGTTTGACTTAGTTTCTCCTTCGATGTCCAGAATGTAGAAATCTGCAGGAAAAATCAAATCGTTAACTTGAACAAGGACATCTTCCACTACGCCAGCAGGGCGGGCGTTGCTCCTGTTCGCCAGTTAAATGATTAAACCTGTATGCTGCAAAGGACTAAGACAAAGGTTATTATAAACAGAAGTAGGCATAACATTAACGCCCGCTCCTAAATCAAGCATGCAATTATCGAATTTACTATTCTCGATGGTACAAGGAATAGAAAAAGTTCCTAGATCCTTGCACTTTTGTGGCAAGACCTGAGTAAGGGCTGACACATTTTGCTCGCCTGCAACTTTTTCGGATGAAGGCTTAGGCTGAATAAAAGCAGAAATATTTCTTCCCAAGTTAACTCTCTCACTTCCTTTCATTCTCCTCTTGTTTGTACACAAATCTTTCAGAAACTTTGCATACTTAGGAACCTGCTTAATTACATCAAGAAGTGGAATGTTTACCGCCACTTTTTTAAGCACATCCAAAATCTCTCTCTCTTTGTCTTCCTCAAGAATGTTCTTATTTTTCTGCACTCGTTGAGGGAAAGGTATTCGAGGTACATACTGTTTTTCCTCAACAACAGAAGGCTCAACAACAACAGAAGGCTCAACAATTTCCTCATTCTTTTCCGGGGCAGCATCGGTAACTTTTCCGGATCGCAAGGTAATTGCACTCACATTCGGACCTTTAGGATTCACTACTGTTTAAGAAGGTAGTTGGTTGGATCCTTGTGCTTGCTAAATACCATTAACTGAAGAAGCAAGCTGTCCTATTTGTGTTTACAAGGCTTGGATGGTGGACTCTGTCTGTTGTTGGAATTGGAGATTATTGGTGGCCAATTGCTTAACAATATCCTCTAATGAAGGACCAGAAGAAGTTGGGGCAGCAGTGGTTGTAGCCTGTGGAGGATTTTGTAGTGGTGGCAAGGGTAGCATCGATTGTTGTTGGTTGGCATAGTGTTGTTGGTTGGAAGGATGGTTTCCATATCGGAGGTTTGGATGGTTCCTCCAATTTGGATGGTATTTATTAGTGGACAGGTCAGGAATGTTGTACCGATTTTGGTTGTTACCTTGATTGTAAAGGGCTGCAGCATAAGCTTGAGGTACTTCAGTAGGCTTTTCATCTTGCAGAATAGGACATATATCGGTAGGATGATCAGAAGAAGTACAAATACCACATAACCTTGTTGTTTGGGCTTGTTGGGCTGCTTGAGCTTTACCTACCACTACCAACTGTTTCACTAAATCGGTCAGCTCACTCATTCTGTTTTCGAAGGCTTTGTCGGAGTGAGAAACATGAGAAGAAATGTGAACCTCATTCACACCCTTTATTTGAACAGAATTGTCTCTCGTTGTGAACTGTTGGGAGTTAAGCGACATGTTCTTAATCAGAGCCTTGGCAGCAGCTGGAGTCTTATCAACAAGTGCTCCACCACTAGCAGTATCCAAAATATTCCTATCCATTGGTTTTAATCCTTCATAGAAATACTGAATCTATAATTTCTCGGTGATCTGATGTTATGGGCAACTCGAAACTAATTGTTTGAATCTCCCCCAATAATCAGACAATGAATCATTATCCCATTGTCTAATACCACAAATGTCTTTTCGTATCGAGGTAGCTCTGGATGAAGAAAAATATCTCTCTAGGAATACCTTCTTCAAATCATTCCAAGTAGCAACAGAATTTGGCTCAAGATAATATAACCAATCTTTGGATGCACCTTGTAGAGAAAACGGAAAGGCTGTCAGCTTTATGTGATCTTATGTAATTCCTTCAAGCCTAAGTGGAGTAGAACAAACAATCTGGAATTCTTTAAGATGCTTGTGTGGATCTTCACCTGCAAGACCACTAAATCTCGGCAACAAGTGTATTAATCCAGATTTTAATTCAAAAGGAACAGCAAGGTCAACATATTCAATACACAAGTTATTATAGTTAACATCAGGAGCAGCCAACTGCCTTAAACTTCTTTGGTCAGCCATGTCAAAAACAATTTCAGAATCCGAATCAAACAAGTTATTAAAATAATCCGAGTCAGAATCACTTGTGGGTGGTGAACTATTGCTAGCATGGACTGCTCTACGACGTGTGTGCAAAGTTCTTTCTACCTCAGGATCGAAATTCAAAAGCATAGAACACAAAGACCTAGTAGCCAAGACTAAAGCACAGCAATGCAGCAACAATTGTGTAAATGCCAACAATGTCCCTAAACCCTAAAACGAACAGAATGAAGGAAACGATTATAAAAAATTCATAAAAATATATAAACACCAAAATTAATCTAATGAAGAAAAATAAAAATTTTGATAATTTTTTTGGATTTTTCCGAAACAACAAAAACAGTAAAAAATTAATTAAAAATAGAAAAAAGAGGAATTTGGCGATTTGAGACCGAAATCCCATAACTCTTTTAGAGTTAGGGATAATTGATCGCACGATTTTTTTGCTCCCAGCAGGCAAAATTTTTTTACAATCGGACACAATTTTCTCAAAACCGATTTTTTTGACTAGCCGGGATGCGAGACGGGACGTCCAGACGCAAAAACGTGTGAAACCGCAGAAAAATAACAGAAAATTGCAAAATATCAAAACACACAATACCTAAAACTAAACAATTGGCTAATTTGACAAGAATCCCCGACAACAGCACCAATTTGATCCGCTGTCGCGCGCGGATCTAAACGAGTAATTTTTTTTTGAAAACGTAGTATAGCGACAATGACTCGAATCGTCTCACAAGGATTCTTGATCTTATTAACTAACGATAGTACCGATTAATGGGGGGGTTGGTTTTAGGGTCTAATTATAAAAACGAATTAAAATAAGTGATTATCAAATAAGCTGAAACGACAATTCTACTGATTCGGGTACCGACTTATCATTGGTTCAATAAACTTCAATCCCCTAAACGGTTTCTATTCCCCTACCGATTACAACACCAATTTACAAGCGAAGTTGACATTATAAGATTGCATTCCTATTTTCCGAATAAAGCAGACGGATAAGCACAATCACGAATTAAGCAAACGTGATTCTAACATACGCGGTCTAACGATTAAGCAACGGTAAACTACGCTAAAACTCAAGGATCATCAATCAATCGATATAAATCAATAGTATTCTATATAACTCGAATTAAGCAAACAAGGCATATAGATTAATATTGAAAAGGAAAAAGAAATTGGATTAAAGATTAAAAAACCTCAAAGTATGGAATCCGTAACAGCAGAATTTTGCCTTTGGAATTAGTTCTCCATTCAATCGTACAAACTCAAATTATTTTCTTGTGAATAGTCTATCCCCTCCACCGTAGCGGCTGCTAGGTAAAAGAGAAAAAATAAAAATTCGGTTTACAACCCAACTGGGTCAAAAATATAACTCCGGCCCAAAACAAATTATATCTAATGTTGCAACTTCAACGACTTTTTCAGGTCTGCTACATTTCGATTTAGCTTCTGACTTCTTCATGAAAGTCGTAGCTCTCTGTCTTAACTTTCCATCGACTCGTATAATGTCTCAAGCAGATTCCCGTAGCTCTAGTTATGATCATTTTAGTGCAGACAGCTAATGATGAAAATAAAGTGTGAAAATCAAATAAGTGCAAAAATAAACTAATTTATAAAAACACATTAAAATAGAAAAATAACCAAAGTAAAGTATGGAAATGCATAAGTATAAACATAGAGGAATGTGCATCAAAATGCACTGATCACTTCTCTATGTGAAAAATCTCTCTTGGATGATCAAAACTCAGAAAATGATGTTTTGGTGTGAAAAGGTGAAGTTATGATCCCAAGAAAAATGCAAAAATCTATTTATAATGCACTTGAAATCTGATACCTTCGCACTGCGAATGAAGAAAATGGCACCTTAAGTGCCTTCTGAAAGTTAAACTGCCCTTGACTGTCTTTGTGGGTTCGCAAAGCGAACATTTCATTCGCAAGGCGAACCACTAGCCAAAACATTCGCAAAGCGAATTTTGGGTCCTTTTGCCACTGCCATAGCCAAGGGTTCTTCGCCAGAACTTTCGCACAGTGAGCGAAGCAGCGAATATTCGTTGGAGTTCTCAAAGCGAACTTTAGCTCCCTTTGCTTCTGCCATATTCTGGAGCTATTCGCTGGAGACCTCGCTAGCTGTTCGCAAAGTGAACCTTCGCTAGCCAGTTCACAAAGAGAACTTCTTGAAGTTTTCCTCTATTCGTTGGCAGCTTGCATCAACTCTTTGTGTCTTCTTTCTTTGATCAATTAGTGCACTTTCCTGCACATTAGCACACACATTACAAGCACTAAAGGTATAAATATAATGTTTAAAGAACAACAACAATTCACTAATAAAATCCTCAATTAAAACAAGAAAGTATTGAAAAATGTCAAGTATCAAATACAAATATATAGCATGTTTGACATCTAACTAACTCTTTGTTTGTCCTCAAGCAAAGTATGCCTCTCATTGAAAACAAGAGGATTTGCTCGAGCATTTGATTCAATCCAAGAAAGGATAAACGGCTCAAATAAACAACAATTGTAACAAAGCACAATTACACAATCCTAGAATCGACAATGCAAAAGAACTTGATTCTTAAAACAAATCTCAGACAATGTTTCCAGAAACAACTAAACCATCATGTTCATGCCACACTAACACTCGTCTTCGAAATAGGATTGAAGGAAATTAACGCGTTTGCAACCGCGGGGAAATTTCGCTCAAATGACAAATGATGCAAATACTAAGCAATTCATACAATATCTAACCGATCACATAAGAAATCATGGAAGCAAAAGATCACTAAGGGCTTTTATCGATTGTAACTTGGTCGGGGTTAAAAACAAGGGACATATGTACACGACCATTGAAACAAGAAAGGGTAAATACTATGAAGAGCATTTCTTTTTTCAAACTTTTCAATCTTGTTCAATCCTTATTTATTTCTTTCACAATGCATTCTCTTCTTTTGATTTTCTTTTCTTTTTGTTCTTTTTCTTTCTTCTTTTTTTTTTCAATTTCTTTGTTTTAGAATGCATTGTATCACCAAATCCTTGTTCTCTTTTCAAAATAAACCATTCTCCCCAACTTCAACATTGCCATAAGCTTAGTTTAAATGCTCTTCAAAACGGGTTAAATTCGGGTTCATGATTCAAGCAAAAATTTCATTTCGGCTCAAAAGAGGTTTCAAATACGCGCATACTCATAAGGTGACTTGAAGTGTTTTTGGAATGGTGGTTATACTCAAAGTACATAAACATTCCCTTGATCATTTCTAAAGCTTCCACAATATCACACAAATCACAAGATAAAGCATGAATTAAAAGTATAAAGAAAAATTCATCATCAATCCAAAGCATATAGTATAACATGGAGGTTTCTCACTTTTGTGGTTTTTTTTTAGACCTAAATGACACAAGAAATCAATAGAGTTGTAACAAGAAACAACATTTTCATTTGTACAAAGACAAAAAGTTCTAATACATTCTAAATTCTAGAACTAGGTAACTATGTACCTTGCCAACAAAATCGTGCTTAAAATTACTATCATCGCCATCCAACTTGGAAGAACCTTCTTTGATGATCAACACTCACCAACCTAAAATTCTTCAAGTCAACACCAAAAGATGGAAATAATAAACTTCCACAAGCATACCAACATAAAGCGATAAAAAGCATATCAACAATTTAAGAGTTGAACATTCGTAAACTGAAGAATTCAACTCTTAATAACAACAATGAAAAACGAAAGCATACCAACAATTTAAGAGTTGAACATTCTTAAACTGAAGAATTCAACTCTTAACAACAATAATAATAAAAACTAAAATAAAAATGAAACTAAACAAATTTAACTGAAAATAATATAATACTCATAATAATGTAATGGTGCGAAAACACCTACAAAGTCAAAAGTACCTCATACGGGTACAAGTACATCAAAATATCAAAATAATCCACCGAGTTGATAAAATACATCAATAAAAACTGAAATAAAAAGCAAAATACAAGAAAACTTCACTTTGATGCTCAAAGGAAGTACAAAATCAGAACAGCAAAATCAGTTCTCCTCGGACTCTGAACCAGACACCTCAATCTCCTCTCCATCCTCTGAACCATAAACAGAACCAGTCACCTCATCATCAGCATCACCAACCTCCTCATCAGCATCATCAGGACAAGCCGCATCCTCTCCTCCTCCGAATATTGGCCTGGCCTCAGGCCAACCAGCATGAGCAATGAACTGCTCCCTCGACATCATCGTATGATCAGCGGCGATTTCACAAATTTGTAGATGCAGTACCTACATGGAGTCATTTAAATCCATCATGGCGAGCTGAGAAGCCACCATATAATCCCAGTTATACTGGCATATCTCCTGCTGATAAGGGTAGAACCCTTTCGACCCATAACCAGAAGCATCACCACCCCTTGTGTCGGCATCAGCACCAGCACTCGATGTCTCACCCCTAGCCCCCTTTGGCTTGCAAAACTTGTCGACATAACGATCATCGATCGCAAAAGGAATAGTGACCTAACGGCGTGTGGGTATATTAACCCCAGCATGAGCACACAAAGTCATGATGAGACAAGGAAAAGCAAGAGGGGAATTCTCCCGAGAAGCGGACCCGCCAAGACCACTCTGAACAATAGCCTTAATCTCATCGGCGATAATACGGGCCACATCTATCTGTACATTAGTCAAAATATTGTGGACAAGGTGGGCTAGTGGTATAGGGATGGTAGACGAATGCGACTTCGGCTTAATGTTGGTTATCGCCAAAAGCAAAATAAGCTGAGCCAAAGGTTGCATATCCTCACGACGGTATCTAATGGCAACCCCAGATGGGCTAAGTTCTACAGTTTTTCCCGGTTGTAGAAGATCGCTGGTCATTTTTGGAATGTCAGAGTGAAGGTGCAAGTCTCTATGGTAGACATATATTTGGCTAGCTCTCAATGGCAAAGGCTCTCCAAGAACGGTATTAATCGTTTCACGGTCAAATCGCATAACTTTCCCCCCAACATCGGTTGTCCAACTAAAAAGCTCCCCATCATTAGGAAGTGCATTAGCACAGAACTCTCAGACAATCTCAACATTGTAGCTATCCAAGGGAGTTATCAGTCTTCCCCATTTTTTTTCTTCTAAGAGTGCAGCCACCGACCGATAACTTCCACGGTCACTCAATTTAAATCTCTTTTCCGGTAAGATAGTTCTCTTTTCCAAGGTCAGATACCATGCTGCCTGCTTGGCTCCCTTAAAACGATCGTTGTCAAACTGTATTGGCACTTGTCTTGAAGTGCTAGCCTTTCGCTTCTTAGCGGGATTGATCTTTGGACCCATCTTCACAAATCAATAAATAAAACAACAACAAGCAGCAACACAGTCCATTAGCATTGAAGCAAAATAGAATCACAAACCAGATAAAATAAAATAAAATTTAGAATTCTGATACATTCGCTCTAGAGTTCGCAAAGCGAAGGTAGGCAAACATTCGCCCCAGATTCGTAAAGCGAAGTCTGGTGAATACTCGCCCAGGTTCGCAAAGCGAACTGAACAGCGACCACACGATAATTTCAGAAAAACAACAGCATCCAGACTTTCCACATCAGAGTTCCATTTAAAATATCACCTCTATTATAAAGTTTGCAACAAATTCAACATGCGACATAAAGGAAACCTTAAAACAGAGGTGAAAACCTAGAATTAACAATGTCTCTGATGCACAATCCACAACCCTAACCATATGTCTAAACAGAAATTAACAGAAAGAAAACGAGATTCAAACCTGATCTTGTAATTGATTTGGGGAAAACTTGGTGAAATTTGAGATAAACAGTGCACGTGAGAGATTAACATTCTTGAGAGTGAAAGAGTGAGAGTGTCCAAAGGGAGTAGGTTTTTCCCTTTCAAATGTTCAGGAAAAAAAAGGATGGGTCATGGGCCCAAATGCTGGCCCACCCATAAAAATTAACCTTTTTAATAAGGTGGCAGCAAACACACTTCCCCTGTCTCGCTGAATTCGCAAAGCGAACAAAGCAGCAAATGCTCGCCCCAGGTTCGCAAAGCGAACTGGCCAGCGAACATGACAGGACTTTTTTGCACTGCTGCCACTTCCTAAACCAGTTCTAAACATCTAAAATCATTAAAACGGCAAATAAAACAATAAATACTTACAATGTTGGGGTGCCTTCCAACAAGCGCTTGTTTAACGTCGGCTAAGCTCGACGGTTCAATGCAACCTCAAGGATCGCAAAACAGCATAACGGAGGGATTCTGCTCGAAATCACCACCTAGATAAATCTTCAACCTCTGACCATTTACAGTCCAACTCTCATTTGACTTTGTGTCTTCAATGACTATTGCCCCATATTGTTTGATCTCACGAATCCGGAATAGACCAGACCACTTAGATTTCAATTTACCAGGGAACAGTTTTAATCGAGAATTGAAAAGTAGGACCAGCTGCCCTACTTCAAACTGTTTGGTCAATATCTTTCTGTCATGGTAAGTTTTGACTCGATCTTTGTATAGCTTGTTGGAATCATACGCTTAGAGGCGCACTTCCTCCATTTCATGCAATTGCATCTTTCTTCTTTATTCGCTTAAAGTTGGATCAAAATTCAGAAATTTCAAGGCCCAAAATGCCTTATGTTCCAACTTCATCGGTAAATGACAATTCTTACCATAGACCAATTTAAAAGGTGTGAGACCAATCAGAGCTTTAAAAGCTGTTCGATAGGCCCACAAAGCATCATCGAGCTTATTTGACCAATCCTTTCTTGAGGATGACACCATTTTTTCCAAAATTCTTTTAATTTCCCGGTTTGATACCTCTGCTTGCCCATTGGCCTGTGGATGATATGGTGTTGCAACTTTGTGCTTCACACCATATTGCTCCAAGGATTTTTCAAGCTGAGTGTTGCAAAGGTGGGATCCTCCGTCACTTATCAACACCCGCGGAGTACCAAATCGAGAAAAAATGTTTTTTTTCAAAAATTTTATCACAGTTTTTTCGTCCACTTTAGCACATGATATTGGCTCTACCCATTTGGATACGTAATCAACTGCCAAAATATACTCATTGGAAAACGATGATGGAAAAGGTCCAACAAAGTCGATTCCCCAACAATCAAACACCTCAATTTCCAACATGTTTTGTAAAGGCATTTCATGCCGTTTTGAAATTCCACCACTCCTTTGACACTTGTCACAACTTTGTGCATGCGCATGTGCATCTTTGAATAAAGAAGGCCAATAAAAGCCCGATTGGAGGACTTTCATTTCCGTTCTTATTCCGGTAAAATGTCCTCCATAAGGAGAGTTGTGACAATGCCAAAGTATGCTAGTGGCCTCTTCTTTTGACACACATCTTCTCAAAAGGTTATCAACACCAAGCTTAAATAAATATGGTTCATCCCAAACAAAAGACTTGGCGTTAGATAAAAATCTCTTTTTCTGATGGTGAGTTAGATCATCCGGTATTAATCCGGCGGCTTTGTGGTTAGCCATGTCGGCAAACCATGTTCTAACTTGCACCATATACAACTTTTCATCCGAAAATTCCTCCTTGACCTCTAATTTATTTTTGGTCACTTCAACATTTACAAGGCGGGATAAGTGATCCGCCACCAAATTCTCAGATCCTTTCTTGTCACGAATTTCCAAATCAAATTCTTGTAACAAAAGGATCCAACGAATTAGCCTTTGTTTTGAATCCTGCTTGGTGAGCAAATACTTAATCGTCGCGTGATCCGTGTAAACCACTACTCGAGACCCAATTAAATAAGAACGAAATTTCTCCAATGCATACACTATCGCAAGCAACTCTTTTTCAGTTGTTGCATAGTTTACTTGAGCTTTATTCAAGACTTTGCTCGCGTAGTGTATAGCATGAAAATTTTTTGTTTTCCGTTGACCCAAAACCGCACCCACCGCATAATCGCTCGAGTCACACATGAGTTCAAAATCCATTTTCCAATTGGGTGCGATAATTATGGGTGTGGTAGTCAAACTTTGTTTTAAAGAATTAAAAGCGACCATGCAAGACTCATCGAAATCAAAGGACTTATCTTTGTTGAACAAATTGCTCAAAGGCTTTGCTATCTTTGCGAAATCCTTGATGAAGCTCCGATAAAATCCTGCATGTCCAAAGAAGCTCCTTATACCTTTTACATTCAACGGTGGTGGCAATTTCTTAATAATAACCACCTTGGCTTGATCAACTTCAAGGCCCTTTGAAGAAACTTTGTGGTCGAGCACAATTCCTTTGGTCACGATGAAGTTACATTTTTCCCAATTGAGTACTATGTTGGTTTCCACACACCGCTCCAATACTGTGTCCAGGTTTTTCAAACAAATATCAAACGACAGCTCAAAAACTGAGAAGTCATCCATAAAAACCTCATTTGTCTTTTTGATCAAATCAGAGAATATTGCTTGCATACACCTTTGAAAAGTCGTCGGTGCATTACACAACCCAAACGGCATCCTCCTATAAGCGAAGATTCCAAAAGGGCATGTGAAAGAAGTTTTTTCATGGTCCTCCGGGTTCACAATAATTTGATTGTAACTCGAATAACCATCCAAAAAATAGTAGAATTGTTGACCGGAAAGTCTCTCGAGAATTTGGTCCATAAACGGGAGAGGGAAATGATCTTTCCTCGTAGCTTGGTTTAACCTACGGTAATCTATGCACATTCTCCACCCGGTCACGGTTCTTGTTGGGATTAACTCATTTTTCTCGTTTCGGATAACCGTCAATCCGCCTTTTTTCGGCACCACTTGTACCGGACTAACCCATGGGCTATCATAAATGGGATAAATCATTTCGGCATCTAACATTTTTACCACTTCCTTCCTAACCACCTCTTTCATGGTAGGATTTAAGCAGCGTTACGGTTGAGCGACCGGTTTGAAATCTTCTTCCATGAAAATTCGATGCATACAATAAGAGGGGCTTATTCCTTTTAGATCAGAAAGAGTCCATCCCATTGCCTCTTGATTCTTCTTCAAAATACTCATTAATTTGTTCTCTTCCATTGTGGTTAGCTCCGTGCTTATGATCACCGGTTTATGCTCCTCATCATCAAGAAAAACATACTTAAGATGAGACGGCAACAACTTCAATTCAAGCTTAATTTCCTCATTGTTTTCTTTTTTCAAAATTTCCACCCTTTATTTCAAAGGAGGAATTTCATCCAATTCTTCTAGTTCTCGCAAACACTTTTCGATCTCTTTTTCTTTGGCTTCATCGATACTTTGAAGAGCATTTGTGAGAAATTTTTATAATGGGGTTGGAACTTCTAATTGCTCCTTTACTTCTTCAATCGTCTTCTCTGTTGCATCTATTCTAAAACAATCTCCTTTGTCCTTTTTGTGTTTCATGGCCTCAAATAGATTGAAACAAACCTCCTCATCTTGGACTCTAACCTTCATAAGACCGTCGTCCATATCAATAGCCATTCTAGCAGTTTTCATAAACGGTCTTCCCATAATCAATGGAGCGTCTTCATCTTCCTCCATTTCAATCACCACAAAGTCGATAGGAAATAAGAATTTGTCCACTTTAACCAATACATCTTCCGCTACACCGTGAGGACGGGTAGTGGATTTATCGGCAAGTTGCAATGTCATTTGAGTGGTTCTCAATTCCATCTGTCCCAACCTTTTCACAATAGACAAAGGTATCAAATTGATACTAGATCCCAAATCGATCAACCCGTTGCCAACATAGATATTTCCTATTGTAACCGGCAAAGTGACTCGTCCTGGATCACTTTCTTTCCTCAGGAGAGTATGTTGAATGATAGAGCTACAACTAGCATCAACCATGATAGTCTCTTAATCCGTATACCTCTTCTTTTTTGTGAGAATATCCTTCATGAATTTTGCATATTTCGGCATTTGCTCCAAAGCCTCGGAAAATGGAATGTTTATTTGCAATTGTTTGAAAATATCCATAAACCGAGCATAGTGCCTCGCATTATCTGTCTTTGACGGAGCATGAGGATATGGCAAATGTTGGATCGGAATAGTACTCAACGGTTCCTTCCCCTTCCTAGTATTTTTCAATTTTTCTTCTCTCTTTCTTTTTTCTTCTTCTTCACTTTTTCTCTTTTCTTTTTCAACTAAATCTCCCTCAACATTTTTTTCTACTTCAATCTCATCACTATCTTTTTCTTTTTCAACTACTTCCTCCTCCTCCACTACAACTTCACCTATGCCCATATCAATCTCTCTTCCACTTCTTGTTAGAATACCCTTACAATGCTCTTTTAGATTTGGTTGAGTATTCACCGAAAAAGTTCCTTTGTGTTGGTCGGTCAATTGTTTTGATAATTGTCCGACTTGCGTCTCAAGATTCTTTAGGGCCGCATCGGTATTCTTTTGATTTGACATTGAAATTTGCATAAATTATGTGAGAGTGTCCTCCATCTTTGTATTTCCACTTGGAGCTTGTGGAGGTTGAGTGTAATTTTGATATTCTTGACGATTTAAAGGTCCGACATCTTGAGGTCTCCACGGTTGTTGATAACCCTGATTACCTCTTGGTTGGTAACCTTGGTTGCCTTGTTGGTAAGATGGTCGAGGTTGGTATCCTTGATTTTGATTTCCCGCATAATTTACCTCTTCCACTACAAGAGGACAATACCCGGTAGGGTGATCTCCTCTACAAAGCTCACAACTTGCTATTAGTTGATTGTTGTTGGGAACTTCTTGCATCTCTTTAATTTGTTGTGGAAGTTTTGCCATTTGTTGTGTTAACAACTCCACTTGTTGTGATAACAGTTTGTTTTGTGCAAGAATTGTATCATTAGTTCCCAACTCAAGCACTCCTGCTTTCTTTTGCGAAGGGCCACGATTATGGTTCCCTTAATGGTCATTTAGAGCCATCTGTTCAATGATAGAAATAGCCTCCTCGGCGCTTTTAGCCATTAACGATCCACCCACGGTGGCATCCAACAATGTTTTATGAACCAACTGAAGACCATTTCTAAAAATGTGAACTTGAGTAAGCCCATCAAAACCGTGCCCTTTACACTTTCTCAACATGGACTTGAATCTCTCCCAAGCTTCGTTGAGAGATTCATTTCCACCCTGAGTGAAAATTGCAATTGCTGTTTTAGCCTCCATGAAACGATTGTGTGGAAAAAATTGTTCCAAAAACTTTTCCTCAAGCATGTTCCAGTCCGTCATGATTGTCGTAGATTGGTCAAGATACCATTCCTTAGCCTTCCCAATGAGGTAATACGGGAATAGTCTCTTGAACAAAGACTCTTCTTCAGCTTCGGGAGCACCAGTCGCGCCCGCAATCTCATAGAACTTAGTCAGGTGTGTAAAAGGATCCTCGTGATTCATACCAGTGAAAGGATTCTGATATAGAAGCGAGAGGATAACAGTTTTCATTTCTGAATGCCGACCATTCTGAGCATTACGCATAAATTATGCAGCATGTCTCGGACTATTAGTACAAGGAACTGAAGCAGGTAGTGGTGGTGGTGGTGGTGGAGCAGCCATAGTTGGCGGTAACTGTGGTATTGGCGTCGAAGTTGAACTTTCGTCTCGTTCTCGTCTTTCCTTGGCAAGTTGTCTCCTCCACCTTGCTCTGCTATTTAACTTACACGTAGTTCTTTCGATTTCAGGATCAAAAAGAAGTTGGTCTGCGGGTAACTTCCCTCGCATAAAACGGAGTCTGCACACTAAACCAAACAAATCAACAAGCACGAGAAAAATTTAAACAAGCTTAAAACTAAACAACTATTGCAATGCTTGCAATATTAAACAACAATCCCCAGCAACGGTGCCATTTTGTTGAAGAATATTTTGGTGGCTGTTTTTATCGTATCCACAGGGATTGCGCGATATCAATGCTTGCCATTCAATAGTCGAAACGTTTTAAGTAAGGGAGTTTCAAATTGTTCTTGGTTTTGTAACATCAATTTGGTAGCAAAGAAGTAAATTAGATTAAAGATGTTGTAAGGTTGAGAAAAGCATGTCAAGATTAGATTTTGCTAATCCTTTTCATACATATCTGATTAATCAAGCAAATGAACTTAGTTTCGATCAATACAATCGCGTATCCTCGCGAATAAGTTTATGTCTAAAGCAAATTCGTGAGTATCGTTGTTTAAATCGTTAGATGATGTCTCACGCTAACAATCGAAACAACAGCCGCTAAGATCAATACAAAGTGAATATTAAACCCCAAATCTATGTCTAGAGTTTGGTTTTTAAGAGATGAAGATATTAGGTCAAGAATTGGAAAATCTATGTCTAGAGTGATTCAAACCACAAATACGTCATTAAGAACAAACAACTTCATCATATATTGATCATCAACCTTATTTATATACAAAAGATCAAAATAGATACATATAAGCAAGATTAACTACCTCTAATCTTAACACAAGATGTGTTTAGCTACCCATAGTCATGGTAGCTTGTATCACAAGTTTCTTGAGGAGATGAAAGAGCATCCGCGTTGAATAATTGAGATCGGATGTGATTCTAGCTTCTCTATGTGAAAAATCTCTCTTGGATGATCAAAACTCAGAAAATGATGTTTTGGTGTGAAAAGGTGAAGTTATGATCCCAAGAAAATGCAAAAATCTATTTATAATGCACTTGAAATCTGATACATTCGCACTGCGAATGATCCATTCGCCTAGCGAATGAAGAAAATAGTACCTTAAGTGCCTTCTGAAAGTTAAACCGCCCTTGACTGTCTTTGTGGGTTCGCAAAGCGAACGTTTCATTCGCAAGGTGAACCACTCGCCAAAACATTCGCAAAGCAAATTTTGGGGCCTTTTGCCACTGCCATAGCCAAGGGTTCTTCGCCAGGACTTTCGCACAGCGAGCGAAGCAGCGAACATTCGCTGGAGTTCTCAAAGCGAACTTTAGCTCCCTTTGCTTCTGCCATATTCTGGAGCTATTCGCTGGAGACCTCGCTAGCTGTTCGCAAAGCGAACCTTCACTAGCCAGTTCGCAAAGCGAACTTCTTAAAGTTTTCCTCTATTCTTTGGCAGCTTGCATCAACTCTTTGTGTATTTTTTCTTTGATCAATTAATGAACTTTCCTGCACGTTAGCACACACATTACAAGCACCAAAGGTATAGATATAATGTTTGAAGAACAACAACAATTCACTAATAAAATCCTCAATTAAAACAAGAAAGTGTTGAAAAATTCCTAGTATCAAATACAAATATATAGCATGTTTAACATCTAACACTGTCGCTTGTGAATTTACATTATGTGTTCCATGTGTCTCAGTTGAGGAAGTATATTCCGGATCCATCGCATATGATTCATATGGATGACGTATAGGTGAGAGATAATCTGACTGTTGAAGCGTTACCCATGCGGATTGATGGACGAGAAATGAAGCAACTGCGGGGTAAGGATATATCTTTGAAGAAAGTGTTATGGGGTGGGCCAGCTGGTGAGAGTTGGACTTGGGAGCGCGAAGATCAGATGAGGGAGTCATATCCAACTCTGTTTCCTTCAGGTAATTTTTTAGGACGAAAATTCTTTAAGTAAGGGAGAGTTGTAACACCCCAAAATCAGTAGAATAATTATTTAATTAATTTATTATGAATATTAGAACCTTGGTGAATTATTGTGATGTCTGATGATTTATGTTGTGGGGTATTGGCGATGTTAAGGGTCGATTTATGTTAGAGGTATATGATTTATTAAGGATTATTTCGATAATAATAATAATAGAATAATGTGACAATGTTATTTAAATTATTATTATTATTTTAAAATAAAAGGAAGGGCTAAGTGGTAATTGTGCGAGAAATAGTGAGGACAATGATGGAATAGAGTATTAGGGGTCCTAGGGGTAAGTTGGACAAAAGGAATGAGAGAGAGAGAGAGAGAGAGAGAGGTCATTCTGGATACGATCAAATTTTGGGAAACCGCTCTGAAGAAAGGAGAAGAAGGCTAGGGTTCAGAGAGGCTTTAGAAGAACTCAGATAGGTGATTTCGGAAGCAATTTACTAAGGTATGGGGAGAATTTTTTATCATTATATTTGATATAGGAGTAGAAACATGTAGGTATTCGGTTCCCGAGTAGATTAGACGAGTTTATGTCGGAATTAGGGTTCTTGGGATGTATTAGATGTTAGGGATAAAACCCTCTATGATGTGTTGTTGTTGTTGTGGTGTTGTTGCTGTGATGAATTGTGAATAATGAGATTGTTTTGGTGTCGAAATCGTAAGCCTTAAGGGTCTGAGATAATGCAGAAACACAACTGAGAAGTTGCAGGTTCACAAGGATTCACCGGGTGAAAGTCCCGTCTTGCCGGGCGAAGCGATTTCGCCCCGTCCTTGCCAGAAGAATGAGGAAGCGAAGGGAAGGTGGAAAAAGGGGGTTTCTGGACTTTATATGGGGGGATATGTTTCGCCCCAGCTTCGTCGGACGAACACCTAAGTGAGCCAGTGGCTTCGTCAGGCGAAAGAAAAGCGAAGGGAGAGGGGGAAATTGTGAGCTACTGGATTTTTATATGGGGGAGGTGCTTGGCCCCTGCTTCGCTAGGCGAAACCCAGACGAGCGCGCTGCTTCGCCAGGCGAGCTCCAGACGAGCAGGAGCAATGATTTTATTTATTTTTATTTTTTTTCTTGTGCTTTGGGCTGCCTTGTGACTTGTTGTTCGTAGGCCTTGGGTAATTGATGTGTTGTGTTTTGATGAGTAAATTGTGATGAAGTGAGATGTATTATGATGATGTTTTGATGTATATGATGATGTGTGACCTTGATGACTTTTGATGCATGACGATGAGGAGATAATATGATGTTTAATTTTATTAATGATGATGCAATGTGACGATTTTATGACGATGACAATTATGATGTTTGCATCATGCACTCATAGCATCCTAGGACTTCGGTCCAGTGACGGTTTTAGGACTTCGGTCCAGTGGTGGCTTCAATCCCATTGTGTGGATTGGAGTGTATGACGTTGTTTCGGTTCTTGTGTAGAATCGATCCTATTGGTGGGGATCTTTGGAGGGTGATGGCCCAGTGTCCATCAATTATGACGAATTGGTACCACATGCATGAGTCTTGTTGTGCATTTCATACTTATGTGGCATTGCGTGTTTGTGAATGATGATGTGATTTATGACATGACTGTAAATGATGTACGACGATGATGATGATGTATTAATGATGATGTTGATTTACTTTGATGCATGCTACCTAATTATTTCTTATCTTATATCTTGTATAATGGTTTATGATAACTCACCCTGCCTGTTTGAATGTTACCTCCACGTGGGTAACGTGCAGGTGATCAGGATTAACTTTTGGTGCGTGAAGAGATTACTTGAAGTACTTTTGGTTATTTTGGTCGATGTAGAGGGTCTTGCTCTGATACGTAACATCGGGTCGGGACGTTTTAATCGAACCATAGTGTTCTTTTGATTGAGGATATTTATGATGTTTTGAAGTCGTTTTAAAACGTTTTGATGTTATAACTTTTGATGTTTTTGAATTTTCTACTGGGTAGTAAATGATTTAATCTTGATAATTATAACCCGTGTTACGGAGCAGGATGTTACCTTTGATGTTTTATGACGAAATCTGACGCCCTTGTGGTGAATTTACTCTGATAATTGTTGTTATTTTATTCATAAATGTTCATTGGGTAGAAGGGTGTTATAAAAACTCTGACCTCCTCTCCCAAGTCTGTCACTATGGCAGTAACACCACCTCTTATTTGTCCGATCTACAAAGATAATCACTTTGAACTCTTCCTTTCTTCCTTCTGATATGTCTGTTCTGACTTTCTCTCCTTATTTTAACTTATTTTTTTCTTATATTATGCGAGATACTTTGATCAGGGATGGAGGCTTAGAGCTCAAGTGTGTTAGGGGTTCAGTGTGAAACCCTAACCACTTCAAATTCAAGCTTTAGATAAATGGTTCTGGGATTGCAGAAGCAATTCGTATTATGGTTTTTTTCACTTTGTTTTAGATTTAGGTTTTTTATAGAGTTAGAATTAGGTCTTAGCAGTTAATCAGATTTGTAGTTTTAGGAAGTTTTCTTCTTGATTGTTATTTTGATTGTAAATTGATTTGAGATTTGATTAGATCTTATCTGAATGGGATCTTATTTAGAATTAAGGTTCTCAGATTTGGATGTATAGGGACATAATTCCTTTGTAAAAACTTGACTAACAATGTATTAGAATATATTTATAAAGATTTAATTTCTTTTCAATTTTTGCTTTTGATCCATTTCTACACTCATTTTTTCGCGTATTAGGGTTTCTGATCCAAAGCTATTAATTAGGCTTGAGCTGACCTGGTCTGAATCTTTAGTGAGACTTCATAGTCTTTGGATGCTGGGTTTTGAGACTTTCAAAAGCAGATAGTCAGAGCTATAATTATCAGAGTCAGTCTTGAGCACTTCTGTTCAGAATGTTGACTTTGATACATCATAGTTGACTTGTTTGAACGCTTATTTTATTTGGTTCAAAATCTAGACATCTTTAGAGTCATAATTTGTTCCACTTCTTCTGCACACTCAACAAACGTGTTAGAGTGTAAAATTGTTCTCTTACATTTTGTTATCATCAAAACTTAAGGATAGTTGTAGAACCAAACTTGTTTCAACATGTTAATTGATTAAAACTTTTGAAATTCAAATTTTGCGTTAAGTAATCGATTAACCCTAATAGAATAATTTATTAAAAACATAGACTTATGTGTCACCACAATCGATCAATCAGAATCGATTGAAATAAATTCTACAATTTATTAAAGGATTAGTTATTGATTAATGTTGGCCTATAAAAGGTTAATTGATTAAAGGATCCTTCATGAGTTTATTTGATAAGCATGTCTGCTTCGTATCCATTTAGGCATCAAAGTAAGACTATGTCATGATTTCTTTTGTAAAGTACATCTCCATTGAGGAAGAATTGGGAAGCCAATCTTCTGAGCGTTTACTGTCTCCACTTGAGGCATTTGCATGATACTCTTGTTTCTGGAGGAATTGTTTGATGTCATGGAACCAAGGTTTATTATCTGCTTCCACCTCCAATGCTACGCAATAGGTTGGCTCATCTAAATGGTGAATTATTATAGCATGTGCTTCATAGTGCCACTTAACTTTGAACATGCATGCTAAAGTAGCCAAAGCGTCTGCTAACTGATTCTCTTCCCGAGAGATGTAATGGAATGTGATCTCATCAAAGTAGGTGATCATCTTTTGGACGTGGTCTTGATAGCAAATTAGCTTGGGATTATATGCCCCCCATTCTCCTTTGATTTGATTAAAGACAAGAGCAGAGTCTCTGTATACTTCTAAGATCTTGATTCTCAAGTCAATTGCTTCGTAAATTCCTAGGATACATGCCTCATATTCTGGTATGTTATTGGTGCAGGTGAAGCATAACCTAGTTGTTAAGGGAATATGGAAACTTGTTGGAGAAGTTATGATAGCCCCGATCTTATGTCCTTCTGCATTTGAGGCCCCGTTAAATATAATTTTCCATCGTGATCCTGGTTCAGGTCCTTCTTTGGGAGTTGGGGTCTCACAATCCATTATAACCATAACATCTTCGTTAAGGAATTCGAATTTCATAGGTTGATAATCTTCCGTTGGCTGATGAGCGAGATGGTCTGCTAGTACACTTTCTTTGATAGCCTTTTGAGTGACATACTGGATATTGTATTCAGCCAATAACATTTGTGATCGGGATATTCTTCCTGTTACCGTAGGTTTTTCGAAGATGTATTTGATATGATACATTCTAGATATCAGCAAAATTGTGTGGCATGCCATGTATTGTTTGAGGCATCGAGCTGCCTAAACTAGAGCACGACAAGTTTTTTCTAAGAGCAAATATATGGATTCACAATCGGTGAATTTCTTGCTCAAGTAATAGATTGCTTGTTCTTTCCTTCATGTTTCTTCGTGTTGCCCCAGTACACAACCCATTGAACCATCCAGCACTGTTAGGTGCATTATAAGTGGCCCTTCCTGGAACTGGTGGTATTAGTATATATGGCTCTTGTAAATATTCTTTGATCCTGTCAAAGGCCTTTTGACAACCTTTATTCCATTCGATGGCTTAGTCTTTCTTGGGCAACTTAAAGATTGGTTCACAAGTGGTCGTAAGGTGCGAGATGAACCTAGCAATATAGTGCAATCTCCCCGGAAATCCATGAACCTCTTTTTCTATCCTTGGAGCTGGAATATCTTGGATGGATTTTACTTTGTCGGGATCGACTTCAACTCCTCTCTGGCTGACTATGAATCCTAGTAATTTTCCGGATCTGACTCCAAAAGTGCATTTTGCTGGATTCAGTCGTAGCTTGAACTTCCTCAGCCAATCAAACAACTTTTATAAGTTGAATATGTGATCCTCTTCAGTCTGTGATTTGGCAATCATATCGTCGACGACGGCCTCTATTTCTTTGTGAATCATATCATGGAAGAGAGTCATTATTGCCCTTTGGTATGTTGCCCCAACATTCTTTAATCTAAAAGGAATTACCTTGTAATAGAAGGTGCCTTAAGCAGTGATAAATATGGTTTTCTCAATGTCAGAGGGAGCCATCTTTATCTGGTTATAACCAGAGAATCTGTCCATAAACGAGAAAACCAAAAACAAAGCGGTGTTCTCCATCAACACATCAATCTGTGGTAGTGGAAAGTCGTCTTTAGGACTTGCTCTATTTAGATCTCGGTAATCCACGCACATTCTGACTTTACTATCTTTCTTCAGGATCGGTACAATGTTAGCTACCCATTTTGGATATTTTGAAACGGCTGCGTTGAATTGCTTTCTGACCTTTTCTCTGATTTTGAGAGCCATGTCGGGTCTAGTCCTTCTCAATTTCTGCTTGACTGGCGGGCACCCTGGTTTTAGTGGTAGCTTGTTTTCGAAAATGCTCGTGTCTAGTCCTGGCATATCCTAGTATGAACAAGCTAACACATCTGCATACTCACGTAGTAGCTCAACTAATCTTCTATTTATTTCCTCATCTAAGGAAGCGCCAACCTTGACCTCTTTCTTAAGTTCTTTAGTTTCCAGATTTATGACATCCACTGGTTCCTGATGAGGTTGTATTACTTTGTCCTTTTTATTTAACAGTCTGGCTAACTCTTTTGAAAGCTCACAATGGTCCTCATCACCTTCTTTCGCTTGGTTAATCAGGAATTCGAAGTTGTAAGGGATTATAGCAGTGTCGTTTTCAATAGGTTCATTTATTAATCTGCATAAGGAACATTTTATTTTATTATTTACTTTTTAGAATGAAGTGTTGGGGAATTAGAGTGTTATGAAATAATATTGCCATTTAAAAAAAAAACTTGTAATGAAAGAAAAGGAATCTTAATTGAAAACAAAATGCAATTTATTGATTAAAATAAGTCATTGAAACAAAGGGGCCCTACAAAGCTTGTCCATTTGCCTTGGGCAGAGAAAAAGATTTATTTTTATTTAAAAAATAGTAAATTACTTTGAAATAAAAATCATCTCAGGAATCTCGATGGCCTTCCAAATGTTGAGAGTTATATTCGGTAGGCAGTGACACACCAAGTTAGGTATCCCTTCATCTTCTTCTTCAATTGCAGTCACCTGATCTTCATTTCTGAACCCAGCACTATGGAAAGTTTCTTGGAGAGTACGTAGCTTTTTCTGATGAGTCTTGTAAACCACTTCATTAGCTGGTTTGTAATCCAGCCCGAACCGATCCTTCTTCTCAAATATTTCCAACAGCTTACCACAACCCCATGGTATCTCCGCCTTTAATCAGATCTGAAACCTTTCCTCATATGCCTCTATATATCTAAACAATGAAATATGGCTGATAAACATGTCTTCCTCACCCTCAACAATTATCAACTTGTCACTTATTACAAACTTCAGCTTTTGGTGAAGTGTGGAAGTGACAGCGCTTGCAGCATGGATCCAGGGCCGTCCCATAAGACAACTATAAGATGGGTTTATGTCCATCACCTGGAAAGTGGTCATAAAAGTATGTGGACCAACAAATATTGTTAGATCTACCTCCCTGATCACTGTTTTCTTCGAATCGTCAAAAGCTCTGATGATTAGTGTACTGGCCTTCATGAAAGTCCTTTCAACATTCAGCTTTATAAGGGTGTTCTTGGGCATGACATTCAGAGATAAACCTGTATCCACTAGGACTCTTAAGAGGATTTTATCTTGGCACTTGATTGATATGTGAAGGGCCTTGTTGTAGGCTTACCCTTCTGGAGGTAATTCGTTACTACCAAACCCTAAGCAACTACTAGCAATGATATTAGCGACTACTTCATCAAATTGGTCCACTGTTATGTCCTTGGTGACATGTGCCTCGTTTAGGATCTTCAATAGAGCTCTCCTATGATCAACAGAACTTAGTAATAGGGATAGTATATAGATCTTAGAAAGTGTTTAGCATAGCTGGTCCACCACCGTATAGACACTCTTTCTGATAAGCCTTAGGAACTCTTCAGCCTTCTCTTGGGATGCAATCTTCTTCGAAGATCCTTCCTCTGAATTTATGGCATGTTTTCCTTTCGAACTTTCAGGGATGCTCTTCTTGAATGGTTGTTCGAGAGCAAACACTCTTCCACTACGGGTCATACCTCCGATACCAGTTTGTCGCTCCCGGGATTTTCATCCAGGTACAAACGCGAAAGTGGCGCGGGAAACAGAGTCGCCAGCAATGTATATTTATCCTAAGAGAGGGAAAGGGAACACCGCATAAACCTGAGGAAGAGGGAAAGGAATGGTCATCGCAACCATAGCCTGGGTTCGGGAGTCGGTTACGCGAGGGGAAGGTGTTAGCACCCCATGCGTCCATCGTACTCGATGGGATCCACGCTTGTTGTCTATTCTAAGGGGGAGTTATCCTAACATCTATGGTTGTACTAAAACGGGGGAAGGAAAAACAAAGACAGACTCGGTAGGACGTCGACGTCCTAGGCCTACGTACCCCCTTTGTGTAATGGGGAATTCAGAGTCAACGTAGTTCAGACCAAGTTCTTTTTGTGTTTTTTATGAGCAACGTTAAGTTCGCGTCCGGCAGTTAGGGTCGATGCCTGTTTGCGACTCAGACGGAAAGTAATGTGCCCTTTTTGAAAATAACCTTTAGTTTGACAATCCCGCAGGATAAAAAGGTTTGAAGTTTGTTTGTATTTTTTAGGACAGAAGTGACTTGAGTTAGTTCATAACTCACCTTGAACCAAAGTCTATGACACGGGAACGAATGCGTCGCATGGTCGTCCCCAATGGGACGTATGCTCAACACTCTAGAAGAGAGAAGGGAGACCCCTCAATATTCACTTCCTATGTTTAAGGCTTGTGTGCGAGGCAAGTTGACCTTATTAAATATCTTAGAGGTATTATGAGATGAGAAGAGGGACTCAAAAGAAAAGAAAAACACTAAAGGGGAAATCTATCCTAATGTTATCATGCAAAAATGGCCCTAAGGGGAGGTTTGGAGGGAGACTATCCTATGGAATTTAGTCCTAATGTTATCATGCAAAGGTGGCCCTAAGGGGAGGTTTGACAACAACCTAAGCCTAAAGAAAAGAAAAGATGAGAGAAAGAAAGAGTGAGGGTGGACATGGATAACTATCCACACCCTCAAATAACTTACCTCAGCCCCTGCATAAAAGGTTAGTACAAAACAGACATAAGTGACAATAAGACAAATGAAACCCAAGCAAGTCACAAACCAAAGAGAAAAGGTTACAAACCAAATGAAACTCATCCAAGTCAGAATATATACCTTAGAGGTGACCCACAGTGTTTACCAAGCAAAATCAAGCAAATAGAATGTAAACAAGTGGCAAAACAGACAAGAGAGTTATCAAAGAAGGAATAGAAGAAGGAAGAGTGGATATGCAAGGTGATCATGCAAGAATGCTTCAAATAGTATCCAAGTCAGAATGTGGATGACCTAAACATGTTCCTAAACATGCTATACAAGTGTCACATGAGGCATACAAACAAGTATCCAAGCGTCATACATCAATAGAAGAAGAAGGAAGCATGTAAGTGAAACATGTTCAAGTATGCAAGATGAGACATGAATGACATATGATATGAATGCAAAGCTCTAAAGTCAGAAACATACATCAAAGGAAGTGCAAATGAATGATAAGGTATGGCATACATAAACCAAACATGAGTCATGAATGAGCATAGATGAGAAGAAGTGAGAAGATAAGTCAAAAAGAGGCATGTAAACCAAGCATTAAACATATGCTCAAAGTATGCAACAACCTCACACCAAGGACCTAAAATGGAAAACAAATAACCTATAATGACCCAAACATGATTTATGAAGTCAAGAAATAATCCCCAAACAATGGCACAAGTGCCTTCTCAAACAAGTAATCAGACATGATCATAGATGTGCATAAAAGAGACCTCAAACAGAGAGCAACCAAACAATTAGAAAAGCATATTTAACAAATACCAAATTAATTCTAAAAACACCTCAACCAGGGTTAAACATCATGTTAAAAACTCATGCAAAAATTCACGAGATAAGTCACCCAAACAATCATGCAAAGATCAAGTAGGAAACATGGTCCAATATGCAAAAGAAAGGGACTAAAATGCGATATGAAATGATTTTAAAAATATGAGAAAAATTCGTTAATGAACTTCAAGATGTTGGTGAAACAATGCAAAAAGAATGGACTCAGAATGTTTTGTATGCTATGAGAAATAAATTCTACAAGTTGGGGTATGCATAATAAGAACAATTCAAAAAGAAATTACTCAAATAATTAATTCAGATGCTAAAAATATAATAAAATAATAAAATGAAATTTGTGAAAATTTTATAAAACTATAAAAATGCTTCATGAATTTTTTGGTAATTTTTGGATGCAATTATCTATTTTTAAAAATTAAAAATGAAATAATGCAATTAAACAAAATAAATGAAAAATAAAACAAGTGGGGGTGCAACCAGCAACCCAAACACGTTGAAAAATAAGCATGGGCTTAATAGGGGGTTCAAGTAGCAAGCTTGCCCAATAAACATCAGCGAAAAAAAAAAAAAAAGAAATACAAGGATCCAGTCAACGGTCAGACTCCACACTAACCACAAGATCAATCTAACGCTTCATATTAAGTCAACAAAGGTAACGTGTCAACCAGATCAAAGGCTCAGATCACGAAGTACACCATAACAATGATACATGCACCCACACCAAATCACTCAGCAATAAAAAAAGGACGCACGTGAGCAGCACACCATATTTTAATGCGTTGGCGTATTAATAGCCATCAGATCATATCAACGTACACAAACAATCAATCAAAAGCGTGATGAGTGGTTTAGATCTAAAGTGCACCATACCAACCATGGCATGTCAAACACCCAATTAATAAAATTAAAACAGATTTTAATTACGTGGCAATATGTGGACCGTGAGATCAAGGCAATGGACGGTGGGGATTGCGTCTTCCTCACACAAACCCTAGCTCACCGGAAAAGAAACCAGACGCTGGAGCCCTAGCTCCGGTCGTCCCTTCCGGCCACATGCAATCAAAATTTTACCAGAACTCGCAAACAAATACACTATTCTGACCAGAATTCCACGAGGATCACATATATCACACTAAAAATCACAAACGACCAACACATAAGCCAAATCGAACAAAACAAGGTTGGATTCAAAACTTTCAAACTCACAGTACAACCATATTACACGTCCAAATTCAAAATAAAATACGTCTGCATCATCAGTGAGTGTCATAGATTATTATACGCATCAAAAAATTGAGTTCTAAGATCATGAAAAAATGCACTAACCTGAGATTATGCAATTCGTACACTTGTTGTTAGCTTCAGATGATGGGTGCTTTGTGTTCTATGGATACCAAGGATGAAGACTGTGAAAGAAGTTTTTGAAAAACCCTTGTGGATTGAGAGATTCGAAGGAGAGAAGGATTAGGGTTGAAACTTGAAATCTGACCAATATCATGTGCCTTTTTTTCCAATGAGTGCATGAGTTAGCTTAAATACATTAGGTCATTCCACTGATAATCATTTGGGCCTTATTAATTCCTTGATTAATGAGATTTGGGTGATTTTGGAAATTTGCATAATGGGTTATACACCCTCCTCCATGCATGTACACCCAATCCTTTTATGATGGATCATTCATTTATCAATTGCTAATCACACCTGAATTGAATTTGGGCCTTGAGATGTCTTGGTTTATGAATTTTCAATGATTTTGCAAAATTGCACAATGTGAAATAAGTGATGAATTTGTCATGGAATCCCTTGGTTCAAAGGCCAAAAATGATCCTTATGGAATGTACTTTGATGTTAGAATGTGCCTTGAAGCAATGGGATCAGTTATAGGTCACTATGTCCCAAAATGCAAAAGTTGTGAAAATGGAACCATGAGAAAACCCTAAAAACCACCTTGCCTTCTTTTGATCATAACTTGAGTTCCACAAATAATATAGGGACCATCTAGTACTTGTTGGAAAGGAGAGAAAAAGATCTTCAACTTTCATGTTTGAGAAAAATTCATTTGAAGCTTCCTTGATGATAAAAAGTCAAGTTGAATGTAGTGTAAAAACTTGCCAAAAATGGAAACTTTCAAATTATAGGTCATTTCCATATTTAGTAACTTTTGTACCAACCCTTGATTCTTGATAAATGGTATGAAACTTGACCCTTTGAAGAACACCTTCTCCTCTTGAATTGCCTCAAGCACCTTGACCCCATGCTAAGAACCAATGATATGCACACATGATAATGCAAAAATGAAACGAAACATAAGCCAGTTAGTACTAAAGTAAGGAGAGCAAATTTTGGGGTGCTACACAGTTATATTAGTAATTGTTGGTTCTAGTACTAGAGGCTTCTCTCCCACATATGTTATGGCGTTATAATTCTAGGGTACATACTTAGTACTTTCATAAGGAAACGGCGCAGGAACATGGAAGATAGTAGGGTCTTCTAAATTCACCGGGATTTGACTCGATCTCTGAACTGGATTTTGAAATTGTATTGGAATTGGTATCAGAATTGGCGTATCAGAATTTACAGACAAACCGGTCTAAATTTATTCCAAAATCTGACTAAAAGATGTATTTTTCCAATATGTTTATTTTGCGCTGAATATTTTGGTGTGTTCATTTTATTTTTTTCGAGCACTTTTCTGCCCGAATTTTTATTTCGTTTTTTAATCATTTTTATTTATTTTTAGTTAAATAATCATTTAATTTATTTAGATTTAATTAAATATTTAATTTTTATTTTTATTTTTATTAATTAATTTTATTTTTAATTTTTTTATTAATATTTTATTTTTTTATAAAAAACACAAAAACATTTTATTTAATCAATACTTAATTATGTTTCTCATTCAAAAACACAAAAACATAATATTTAATTGGGTTAAATATACAAACCTCCCCTGCAATGTTAGCAAGTTCTCATTTTAGCCCCTGGCAAAGTTTTTTTTTTAAAAACCCCCTCATCTTAATTAGATTCCCTCACTTAGGCCCCTGACTACCACATTGCAGCAAAGATTCCTTTCTATTGCTTGCGTGACAGTCCACGTGACATTTTTAATATTTTTTTTTTATTATTATTATTATTTTTTTTTTTTTTTTTTTTTTAAGTTTTTTTTTTTGTTTTTTTTTATAATTTTTATAATTTTTTTTTCTTTTTTTTTTTAATTTTTATTTCATTTATATATATATATATATATATATATATATATTTACTTTTTTTTATTTTTCGTTTTTGGACCTAATTTTTATTTTTAATTCTATTTTAAACAAATTGTTATTTTAAAAATTAGTTTAATTAGGCCACAAACAAACACACACACAAGCCCATTATAACTCCACTTTTTCTGGCCCATATATTATTTCATTTGTTATATGATTGACAAGTAACATATATAAACACTTTCATTTAGTAAATAGTTTTCGATGTGGGACACTTGTGAGTATTAGCCTTTTGTACTCTTCTCTTTGGATTCAAGATAGATACAACATCCTTATCCTCCCCTTACATGCACATTCATATGTTCTTTGTACAAAAAATTGTTCATACCAAAGGATAATGATATAGTAAGTTGAAAACTATATTATATCATACACTCTAAGTTGATGGAGGTGGTCGTGTGGAACTGTGTGGGTTGAGTTTGAGAAAGGAAAGATACAAGATGGGGGTGGTGGTTGTTGCAGCAAGGTTGAGTTGTTATGTTGTTTCGATGGAGTGAAGGTTTGTTGTTGTGATGTTGCTACATTATGTGTGTGAGTGATATATGGTGTTAAGAGGTTTGTTGTTGTGATGTTGCTACATTATGTGTTGTAAGTATGCTTTGTATTGAGTTTTGGATGGTTGATGAGTATTGAAAACAATGGAGAAAAAATGAAACAATATTGTAGCGAAAAAAAAAAAAGAAGTGGAGAGAGGTTATAAAGATGGTTGATGAGTGTTGTAATATAAGGGAAGAAGTATGTGGTGTTTGTGTTCTCCTCTCAAATTATTAACATATATGAAGTGTTTTTGCTGGTAAAGTTTCAACAGGTTTGAAGTGTTTTCAATGTCCCACATCGGTTGGTTAGGGGGCACCACTAGTGTTTATAAAGAAATCACTCATAAGTATTGTTGAATTAAAATTAGTATGAGAATAAATGGATTAGTATGATAATAAATTGAAATAAATGGATTAGTATAATGAAACTAATTTTTAAAATAACAATTTGTTTAAAATAGAATTAAAAATAAAAATTAGGTCCAAAAACGAAAAATAAAAAAAAATAAAAAAATAAAAAATATATAAATAAAAAAGAAAAAAATAAAAAAAAAAATAAAAAAAAAATTATAAAAATTATAATAAAAACAAATAAAAAATTTTTTAAAAAAATTAAAAAATTAAAAAAAATTAAAAAAATAAAAAAATAAAAAAATAATAAATAATAAAAAATAATAAAAAATAATAAAATAATATTAAAAATGTAACGTGGACTGCCATGTAAGCAATAGAAAGGAATCTTTGCTGCAATGTGGCAGTCAGGGGCCTAAGTGAAGGAATCTAATTAAGATGAGGGGGTTTTTAAAAAAAAAACTTTGCGAGGGGCTAAAATGAGAATTCGCTAACATTGCAGGGGGGTTTGTATATTTAACCCTATTTAATTCTTTTTATTTTTGTCTCATTATAAAAAACAAAAAAACATTGTGTAAATTGTTATTATCATTCTTTTCTATTTTCTATTCCTATATATATGCATTAAAAAAAACAAAGAGGACAAAAAAAAACAGCCTCTACCATTCTCTCATAAACTCACTTGAACTCACCACGATAACACTCACCACCATCATCCTTCAAGCTTTTTCCGGCGAGAATCATTCCGACCGCACGGCCGTAACAAGTGCAGCAACAACAACTCAACTTCTTCGCATTACAGCTCAGTTCGCAACGCAGCGGCACCCTTTCATAATAGCGGTAACGGTTCGATTCGAAACTATTGCTACATCTGGTACTATTTCGATCCATTTCTTTTTTGCCTTGTTAATCTGCTGATTGTTCATATTTGCGTTTTCCTATTGGTTGAAGTAATGTTACCATCCTGCTGGGCTGATTATCTTGACATATGATTATTTTGTTCTGAGTTGAGATTGTTTAGTTCTTATTGTTTAGCCATTGAAAATATTGTGTACAAAAATATGATATTGAACATAGTGTGTTTTGCTGGTGATTTTTTTATTTGTGGATGTCATGAATTTACCGTAGCATCTTCGATTATATACTATAGTTTAATAACAGTTTCACACTTTGTGTAATAGTTTAGTGCGGACATAATGACATAGTCTTTATTTTTTTTCTTTTAATTAGTTTTAGAGTCTTCCCATATTTAGTAAAAAATTGTACTGTTGTTGTTGGTGTCCATTTCTCATGCTTGTTTATTCTAAGTTTGTTCATAATAGTATAATAAGGTTTTTTTTTAAATGGTTTTCTTAAGATTTTCTACTGTGTGGTTCATAATGGCATTGTTATCATATTGCTTGCTGAAAGTTGGTTTCCTCAAATTTATTTATGTTTTGTCTTATTATAATATATATATATATATATATATATATATATATACACACTTACGTGTGTTTTTTAATTTTATATAGATACTAATTCTTTATATTTTATTTTCTATTTTTTATTATTAATTTAAACCTATATAATCAAATAACATTTTAATTTTTTAGTTTATTTATTTGTTAAATATTTAAAAAATTAAAAAAAAAATTGTTTTTATTATCTTTTTATTTTAATTTGTGTAATATTAGGATTACCAAAATAATATGAGATGCATGTTATTTTCATAAATTTATTTGAGCATTTATTTGTTTTATTTTGACTTGTTGTCTTTCCATGTTGAATTTTGGTCCTTGTGATGCCTTGCTCATGAATATTTGGATTGATGTATTTGTTTACTCACGATGTTTTGCCGTGACTGTTTATCTTTTTCGCGATGTTTTGCCGCGTATCTTTGTCTGTTGATTACATGATTCTTTTCCGTATATTTCTGTTGACTTTTCACTTTTTGATTACCATGTGTTTTTCCATGCGTGCTCTGTGATATGTTACATGTCTGACTGTATATGATGTTCTTGTCGTGTACTGTGTCTGTGTCCTGTCTGCCATTTACATGTTGTTTTTTCGTGTATATGTGGCTTTCTTTGATCCTTGTTGACCGAATCCAATGGAAGGGATTGTATGTTGACTTATTGTCATTGTGCATGTCCCTCGTTTATTCTTTACATATCTTTCTTGTTCTTGGTTCTTAGAACCTGGCAACTCGTAGTTGTCCGAACTACGGACGCTCTGATTTCTCAAAGTTCCTTTTGAGAATATGTAGGCACAAAGTCAATCCTTGGCGAGCAACCTTTTCTTTTTACTTTGTTTACCCTTAGTGAGGGGAACTACTAATGCTCTGATTCCATTCCCGTCAGGATACGTAGGTACGAGATGCGATTTCTTGGCGAGCATACTTAGAAATAACACCTTAGGTCTCCCTTTTACCTTTTCACCCTTTAGCAGACAAATAACAAAATAACACAATAAAACAAGAGGTTCTTGTAGAGTATTACAGATACTTAGGATGCTAGTACCTTCCCTAGGTATAACCAACCCCCGAACCTTAGATTCTCTTTTACTTTGCATTGCATCACATACTCATGGGTTTATTCGTTCTTTTTCCCTTCCCTTAGATAAATTAAAGATCGGTGGTGAACTAAGATTTGCGAACCTAGTTAACTTAATAGCTATGGTATCCGATTCTCACCGCGACAAAAATGGCGACTCTGCTGGGGATTCGTCTGGACACTAGGATTTGTGTCATAAAAGCTAAGGATTCCGAGCTTAATCAAATCACACACTTTAGCCTTTAGTGCATAGCAATTTTCCAGATCGTGGCCTGCGGCACATTTATGGAATGTACAGTGGAGATCAGATCTAAATCCAGCTGGAAGAGGATTTGGAGGAGGTGGTAGAGTCCTTGTGGTAATCTAACTTTTCTGAACCAGCCCAGGATAAAGTTCATTGTACGTCATGGGAATAGGATCAAATTAATTCATATTATCGTACTGATTCTGTCCAACAGCTGGACGTTGAGGAGCTTGAGCTGATCATGGAGCAGCAACCACAGAAGTAACAGCAACAATGGTAGGGTGATTAGCATGCTGAGGTCTAGGACGAGGCCTTCTCACTTCAGTCATGACAGCATTGGTATGGTCTTCTCTCTTCTCCTGGAAGTTCCCATAGGATTTCTTCACACCATTGGAAGATTCAACAGCTTTAGATACTTTACCATTCTTGAGTCCTTCCTCGCGTCTTTGACCAATAGTTACCAAATTAGTGAAGTTAGAAGAAACACTGCCAATCATCTTCTCCCAATAGAATGGAGACAAGGTGTCCATGAACATTCCAGTCAGCTCCTTTTCTGCTAGAGGGGGTTCAACTTGAGAAGCGAGTTCTCTCCAACGCTGAGCATATTCCTTGAAAAACTCTTTCTCATTCTGAGACATATTTTGAAGTTGACGGCGGTCAGGAGCCATATCGAGGTTGTACTTTTATTGCTTCATAAAAGTATTAGCAAGATCCTATAAGCAGTGGATAAGCAGCTTCTGGTTGTTGGTATGAGTAGCCATCTTTCAAAAGTACATGACTAAATGAGCCCTTGGACAAGAGTGACCCTTATATTTCACAAACTCGAGAGTTTTGAATTTGGCAGGCATGACAAGGTCAGAAACCAGGCACATGTTGTATGCGTCCACACTAAAGAAGTCATTACCCTCCATGGCTCGAAGTCTCTTGTCTATGGTCTGAACTATTCACGGACAACCTCAGGTTCAACAAAGTCTTCACGGTCTTCACCCTGACCACTGGCAGCATTGTACCATAGGTCGGGGCTCGGCAAAAACCAGAGCTTGAAACACTGGTCTGACTGTTTGACCAATCATAGCAGTAGATACAAGTGGTGGAGAATAATTATGGGGTAAACCAAACTCTGGCCAAGTTGAAGGTGGCACCTGAACAGGCTGAGGATCATTATTTGAAACCTCCTGGATAACAGTCCTTTAGGGTTGATCTCCTCTAGCAATCAAGACCTGTGGCATTTCAGTGAGCTTTGTCATGCTTAACTTAAGATCATCGATCTCCATTCGGATCTCTGCGTTATGTACTTCTTGTTCTGACATTCTGCGTCTGTATTTAGCTCTAGTTTGGTACCGGTGTCGAGGAATCAACTTGACGACTGACAGATGATGCTAGAAGATAGAGACAACTGGAGATGAGTTGTTGGACAAACGGGTGTATGCAATGAATCATGCAATGAAGTAAATGATATGCAATGCGATGCAAAACATGATGTAAATCACACATAGCAGGATCAAAGGTTCAAGATCACAACATGGAGTCTGGGTGAAGAACCAACCACGGGGTATGTACTAGTGTTTATAGTGTACCTATGCAACAAGTTCTAACAAGTTCTCAAAGTCATCAGCCCATCTTTCAGATATTATCAATTTCCCAATTACTTGGTGGTTAATAATATTCTCAAGAGAACCTATTTTGAGTGTAGTATCGCGTATCAACTATTTCGGGACTACTCCCTCATAGTCACCGCACTACATCCTAAGAGGCCAAGTGGGGGTAAAAGGTAACTAAAGGTCCTGTAGCACCCTAAATTTTGACCATTTTTTTTTTACCTTTTTTGAATTCTTGTGCTATCAGGGTGTCATTTAAATGTCAGTGGGCTCCTGAGATTGCTAACACTTTTAGGCCCATGTTGGATTTGGTTTGGTATAAGGGGTCTTTTATTTGTTTTATTTTAAGGGAGCTTGTTTAATTTTTAATAATTTGTTAGGATTTATTTTATTTATTTTAGAGAACTAGGAAGTTTGGGTTTTTAGTTTAATAGTATAATAATCAGAATTTTATTTTAGAATTAATTATCTTTAAATTATTGTTGAATATTGTGGTTGATTTATTTTTAAAGGATTAAATATATCAGTTGTTTATTTTTTGCTATTTTCTAAGGCTCATTAGGATTAATTAAATAGGTTTAGAAATTAAGTATATTATTTTTAATGATTAATTAGGAATAATTTTTATTAAGTTTTAGAGATTAAGTATATTATTTTAGCTTAATTATTAATTAGAGATAATTGTTATTTGGATTAAGTTTGATTTTTGGGGGATATTTGAATTAATTAATTAAAAGAGACCAGTAGCATTTTATTCTATTCATTTCTTTTTTGGTTATCGTACGACAATATTTAGGACTAGTATTTTTATTATTATTTGGTTATTAATAGGGTGTGGTTATATTATTAATATTTTAAATTATTATTTATTTTTATTTTCACGGTCAATTTTGTTGACCCACGAGAGGGGTCGTCTTCCCCAAGTGAACCCTAATTTGCACAGAATCAGGAAATGGAAGACAAAATCAAATCGTACAGAAGCAGTTTCATTAAATTTTGTGGATCAATTTACAATCAATACCTAATTCTAAATACATAACAAATAAAAATAATCACGAATTACAATCAGTTGAATCTCATCAGATTAAAAATTCCTAAAACGAAAACCTAAATCTAATTAATTTCTAAGACCTAATTTTTCCTATATAAACTAAGGTAGAAATTAACAGAGGGGGGCTGGACGGAGAGAGGCCAGGAGGACGAACCCAGAGCGACGAATCTTTCGTCTACCTGCAAAATAAAAAAGGGAGATTAGAGGAGGAAAAAAGAAATAGAGACAATAGGACAAATTACTACCAGTATCACGGCAAGGAAGGTAACTTAGCTTTTGTTTACTCGATTGTTTTTGGTTGTGTGTTTGGGTTTCTGGAAATTTTAGGTTTAGGGTTCTTGGGTTGTTAGGGTTCATGGGTTAGGGTTCTTTACAAACCCTGAAGAACGTAGGAAAATTCTGGGTTTTGTTTGATAATAGGGTTAGGGTTTAAGTTTAGGGTTAGGGTTCATCAGACTTAGGGTTAGGGTTCTTCGGGTTTAGGAGTGTTGTTGGGTTTTGGGGCTAGGGTTCTTCCCAAGAACCGTAGGGTTCTTAGGGTTCACCTTGAACCCAGAAGAAAACGGTGGAAAAGGTTGAAGGTTTGAGGTTTTCGGCACCGGAAACTGGGTTTGGAGGGTTACGCGCGGTGGCCGGAAGGCTCACCGGCGACGGAAAGAAAGAGAGAAGCGATAGAGATTTTGGAGTTAGAGAGAGAAGGAGCGGGTAAGAGAGAGAAAGGAAATCAAAAAATGAGGGGCTTGTGAAGGGAACCCATTTTTATACCCCCTCCCTTCTTGCATCAGATCGAGGACGCGTGGCCTCTTGGTAGCCACACGATGAGAATACTTGGACCATTCTAATGGTCATGGACTTATCATACACTTTCCTAAGACTTTAGATCCAGGCCTTCCGTTCGTATTACTCTTGGGAGTATGCTGATCCAACGCTCAGCATACAATCCTTCGCCATCTCAGTCAATGTGATCCAACGGTCTAGACAGAGAGTCAAAATTGTGACTCATACCTTGGACGGTTGACCCACATTGGGTTTCCTAGCTGATGGGCCTAGCGCCCTATGCTATTTACACCCCAAACTAGCCCATTTGGTTTTTTCTTTAACAGAAAACGCACCCCTCTGGTTTTTTTAAATTATTAACATAATTTAATGAGTAATTGAGTTTAAGTATTTTTATTTAGGATTTTTAAGGAATAGGGTTTTAGGCTTTTTTTTAATTAAATTAATGACTTAATTTAATTATTTAATTAGGATAATTTTTAGTTAGGGTTTAGGGTTTTTAACTGATTAAATTAATAACTTAATTTAATTATGTAATTGGGTTAATTTCTTTTAATTTAGGATTTATTAGAAATAGGGTTTTAGGGTTTTTTTAATTAATTAAATTAATAACTTCATTTAATTATTTAATTAGGATAAATATTTAGGGGTTTTTATTTGTTGATTATATTCATAATAAATAGTTTAATATATTTAAAACAATTTATTTTCAAATAGAGATTTAATTTTGTTTAAGTTTTTATTGGGGGATTTTTGGGTTAATTGTGGGGTTGGATTTGAATTTATATTTCATATATTCAATATACTTGGTCTTTTCTTTCTTTAAAGAAAATAGGATTTGAATTTTATTTTTTTAATTTTAGTATTGGTTTTTATTTGAAAAAATTTGGGTTTTGGGGTAAAAATAAATTTAATTCAATTTTGGGGATTAAAATACTTTTATTTTTGTTTTGGGGAATATTTTGGATTTAGAATTCTTTTCATTGGATTAATTTAGGGATACATTTGTTATTTTTGGTATAAGGGTATTTTGGATTTTATTATGGATTTTTTAGGAATTTATGTATATAAGGGATATAAGAGTTTTTGGGGATTTAAAATTTGGGGATAATGCTCTTGACCCGAGAGCCTAAATAAGGGGTGGGATTTAGGGATAAAACTCTTAGGTTCCAAGAGTATAAACATAGGCCAATGGATTAGGAATTGGGATAGAGCTCTTGATATCCGAGAGTATAAATAAATGGATTAGGATTTGGGATAAAATTCTCCATCCGAGAGTATAAACAATGGATAAGGGATAGAACTCTCCATCCGAGAGTATAAACAATGGATAAGGGATAAAACTCTCCATCCGAGAGTATAAATAATGGATAAAGGATTTTTAAGGGATAGAACTTCTTATCTAGGAGTATAAATAATAGATTTAAGGGATAGAACTCCTTATCTAGGAGTATAAATAATAGATTTAAGGGATAGAACTCTTTATCCAAGAGTATAAATAGTGGATTGGGTTTGGGATTAGGGTTAGGAATAGGATTAGGGGGTAGGAATAAGGAAGGTGAACTACGGTTACTCTGATCCTTCAAAATTGAAGGTACGTAGGCATAGGGTTGTAAACCCTAGCGAGTACAATAATAATAAAAAACTTAGGATTCCTTTGTAAAATAAATAAGTAGAAAGACAACAAACAAGCAAACCCTAGAACTTAAGGAGGATCCCATTGAGTACAATGGAGGTGAGGGGTGCCTAACACCTTCCCCTCACTTAACCGACTCCCGAACCGTAGGAATCTCTACCCTTAGGATTGGGATTTTAGCTTTATCATTATTTTCCTTAAAAAATATGATGGCAACTCGAATATTTTTGCCGGCCGCGACAGCTGGCGACTCTGCTGGGGACGCCTCCCTAAAGAGAGTCCCTCCTAACCTTAGGTTTTAGGGTCGTTGTTTGTTTTGGGTGTTTATTGTTTTTAATTTTATTTCTTATTATGATCTATTTTATGTTTTAATTTGTGTTTATATTTGTCCATTATATTTTTATTTTGTCATCATGCATTGAATTGGGGCAAATGATGTGTGAAGCTAAAGCACAAGCTTGGAGTATAACCCTAGATTAGGACGTGGAACGGAAATGTTTTAGGGGGGATGTGACATCCCCAACAATTCATTGATGCCACACTCAGAATAGATCCTTCCAAAGGTGTCATCATGAAAGGGCTAGCCCCTAACGTAGAGGATGATTTGGATGTGGTCCGAAACTCTGAGAACTTTTAGCCTACCCCTTGCCAACTCATGGAGACCCTATGTATTCAACCCTCAAGGACTGTTACTAGGGTCCTACCCAGATGAGACTTATCCCGAAGGATTACCATAGGAAGGCTTGCTCCTTCTCATGGTAAAACAAGGGTATAGTCTGTAAATTCTAGGGTCGTTATGCTGCCCAAAACTATATATCCTACATGTGAGGGGATTGGGTAGATAAAACATAGATCTAACCTATCATAGGGAGCCTACCTTTACTAGGTCATGCTTGCATTTCACCTTACCCCAACCAGATAAAACATTAAAAGAAAACAAAAGTGTCCATGTCATCATGCATTTAAAAACTTTTTTTTCATATACGCAATTTTGTGGGGAATTTCAAGATGTGTTGTAGGAACATTGGAAAGATGGATTCAAACAAGAAAGGGCTACCCTACGCATTAGAGTGCTAAGTGCTGATTTACAAAGTCTCAAAGACCTTTAAGACTTAATCTGCTCAAAGGATGTTTATACACAAGTATGGAAGGATCCTCGATATCTTAGGGATCCCTACGAAGGTAGAGGCCATAATTGCCTTTGCACAACTTTATGATCCTTCTCTATGTGACTTCCTCTTCAAGGATTTTCAACTAGCTCCTACGCTGGAACAGTTTGGACTATACTTACAAGGAGCGGGAAAAACCTTACAAGGGGCATGGGGGCAAAAAAAAAGGGGAAAGGAAAAAATAAGGAAAAAGAAAAAAGGAATAAAAAAAAGGAAAAAAGAAAGAAAAACAAAAAAGGGGAAAAGGGTCAAGCCTAAAGACTTAGTTGTGCCTGTTGAGGATCTATTATCTTACCACAAGGAGGATAGGAAAATGCTAGGGCTCAAGAAAGGATACTTGGAGGAGTTTAAAGCTCATTTGAAGAAGGCATTTGGGGCATCTATGTAGTTTACGCCTTCTTAAGTTCAGGACTTTCCATTTTTGGGATTGTTATGGGTTATTCCCGAGGAACTATTGTTATAAGTTTTGAAGTCATTTTGGATTTGGGATTGGCTAATGGATTTGGATTTTACATTCTATGTGTATGGGTTTCATCCTTTAGATATATTCATCTCTAACTACAATGGATTTTGGAATTCCCCCCAAATAAATTTCTAAAATTATTTAGAATACATCGTGCATATTCATACATTCATCACCAACATGCATTCAACATAAGGAAAAAGGAACAAAAAAAAATCATTTTATTTTACAAACTTTGTCTCAGATTCGTTGAGCATAACAACCTGACTTCTCGACCTCGCACTCGAGCGTACCAAAGGAAAGCTATTGATCAGATGGAGAGGGAGCTGGTTACTCTAGAGGAGAAATGGATACTGTCAAAGAGAACGTGGAAGGTATGAAAAGCCAAATTGATCAACTGACACTTGTCATCCGGATTTTGATAGCCAGAGGAACCAGGTCAAGTCCTCAAAGGAAGGTTCCTATTCCTTCCCTCCATGTTGAAGACAATAGCCCTCTACTAGGGTTTGTCCATGATCTGGAACGCGAGCACAAAACTGTTAACCAACCTCTCGAGGGAACCTCTCTCCACATATTTCCAATGGGGCACCCCGTACTACTTACAGACCTACTCCACGTGAGAACTATGTATACGAGGGTGAAAATCCGAGACAAGTGGCCTCGAAAATAATGGAACCACTGTTAGGGAAAGGAGAGGGATTGGTGATAAGTACAAAGCACTTAAGGAAAGGTTAAAGGTCGTGGAGGGACTCAATGTTTTTGGAGTGGATGCTTTGGAAATATGTCTGGTGCCTGATGTGGTCATACCTCCCAAGTTTAAGGCTCAGAAATTTGAGAAATACAAGGGTGTCAGTTGTCCTAAGAATCACCTTATGATATTTGCTCAAAAAATGGGTGCCCATGCTACTAATAAGAAGCTGATGATGCACACTTTACAAGACAGGCTTAGTGGGGCATCCTTAGACTGGTACATGCAATTGGAGAGGATTCACATTAAGACTTAGGAAAACCTTGCAAGCGCCTTTTTGAAGAAATACCAATACAACATAGACATGGCTCCTAACCGCACGCATTTGCAGAACATGACTCAAAAAGAGAATGAGTCCTTCAAAGAATATGCCCAAAGATGGAGGGAACTAGCTTCTCGTGTGCAACCCCCATTATTGGAAAGTGAACTTGTGGATATGTTTATTGATACTCTACAAGGAATGTACTACAAAAGGATGATTGGGGCAGTCTTAATAGGATTTACTGACTTGGTTATCATTGGAGAAAGGATTGAGAACGGTTTAAAGACAGGAAAGATTGGGCAGTCATCCTCCGATCAACATAACAATAAAAGGTATTTCGGAAATCATGATGTCAGTGTTGTGGACCCTGAAGGTCCAAATCTGGGAGATAGTGCATTACTGGGGCACACTGGGGCAACAGTCAACGCCATGGAAGGGATGGGGGATGAATTCCTTATTAATAAGGGAGACATAACAAACTGGGGCAAACAATGGGAGTCACCTGAGGAGAAGGATTTGTTAGGGCTGGGTTACAAACCAGCTAATGAAGGATTAGAAAGCGATTTCCATGGGGTGGGATTTGGAATTTGGGATCATGTGGCCTTAATGGAAGAGGAAGAAAGGAATGCCTAATTTCGACAATTGGAGAACCATCGGGATTTCTGTTTCGAAGTAATTTACTTTTTTCTTAAAATAATAATAAGTTCTTTGCCATGCCCAAGGCAAGTGGACAAAGCTTTGTAGGGCCACCTTTTATTTCATTGGATTATTTCTATCAATAAAATTGCATTTTTTTTTCAATCAAGATCTTTTTTCTTTCATTTTCTGTTTATTCAAAATGGCAATATACCTTCTTTCAATATTTTCATTTCTAGCACTTCAGTCCAAAAAACAAAATCTTCCTCGTGCAAATTTAAAAATGGACCTGTTAAAATTGACACCGCTATAATCTCGAATGACTTCGAATTACCGATTAACCAAGCGAAAGAGGGTGATGAGAACGAGTGTGAGCTTCCCGAAGAGTTAGCCAGACTGTTGAGGCAAGAGGACAAGGAAATACAACCTCACCAGGAACCAGTGGATGTGATCAATCTGGGAACTGAGGAAGATAGGAAAGAGGTCAAAGTCGTGCTTCTCCGGATAAGGATATAAAGGAAAGACTAATCGAGCTATTGCAAGGATACTCCGATGTGTTTGCATGGTCATACCAAGATACGCCAGGAGTTGATACAAGCATCGGCAAGCATAAATTACTACTCAAATTGGAATGCACGCCAATCAAGCAAAAGCTGAGAAGAACTAGACCAGACATAACCCTCCAGATCAGGGAAGAAGTCAAGAAACAATTTGGCTTGTTGTCACAAGGTAACACCAGTTGGGTTAAAGAATGTAGGAGTAACTTATCAAAGGACTATAGTAATATGGTGTATAAGGAGATAGAGGTTCATGTGGATGATATGATTACCAAGTCACAAAAAGAAGAATATCACATAACTAACTTACAAAAGTTGTTGGATTAGTTAAGGAAATTCAAGTTACGACTAAAGCCCACAAGGTGTACCTATGGAATCAGATCTGGAAAATATCAGGGTCCATCGTCAGTCAAAAGGGAATAAGGGACAAAATTAAAGCCATCTATATTGGTACTACCAGTCCCAAGGAGACCACTCATAATGTACTTAACAATACTTGAGAATTCAATGGGTTGTGAACTAGGGAAATATGACGTATCCGGGAGAATAGCTAAGGGGCATATGTTATTAACTGAATGTGACATCCTACGTCACTCCAAAGGCTATTAAAGGAAGCATACTAGCAAGTCATCTCGTTCACAAACCAGTTGACGACTATCAAACTCATGTAGATGGACTTCCCAGACAAAGAGGTCATGGTTATAAAGGATTGTGAAACTTCGGACTCCTATGAAGGACCTGGACCTGGATCTCGATGGAAACTTACATTTGCTTAAGGATATGGGCTTCAAAGAGGTGGTACCAGTGGAAGTGGAAATTCCTCACTTAGGGTCATAATGGAAACATAGCTTGAAGAAGTAGAATGGGTGCGAACTAGACTCGATCAACTAAACCTCATATAAGGGAAACGCATGGGTACGGACAATTATATCAAATGGGAATTAAGAGAGTGTTCGACAAGAAAATTCGTCCTTGCCTACTCGAAGAGGGAGAGTTGGTGTTAAGGAAAATATTACCCATCCATAAGGACCACCGCGGCCAATGGACCCCACACTATGAAGGGCCATATGTCGTGAAGAGTGCCTCCTCTGGCAGAGCACTAATATTTACAACCATGGATGGAGCGAATCTACCACGACCAGTGAACTCCGATTCGGTCAAAAATGTTATGCCTAGAAAAAGAGGATAAAAACCCGCTAAGTCGAAAACCCTAAAGGTCGACTTAGGCAAAAATTAGGGCGTCCCGGTGGATTAAAAACTCGAAAGAGCAATCCAGGCAAAAATTAGGGACTTGAATGAAAAATGATACCCGATAAGTCGAAAACCCTAAAGGGCGGCTTAGTCGAAAAAAATGGTATATTATCCCGATGGACTAAGACTCTAAAAAGAGCGGTCCAGGAAAAAGTTAGGGATATCCAAAAGGCATATGACTGAAAACACTCAAGTCACCCCGTAACAGGAATTCAGAAGGGAGTGATCATTCCAGCCGTCTTCTTCAGAAGCGAAGTGTCGGGATCTTGGAGACTTAGGGATATTAGCTGGTGTTACATTTAATAGGGACATAAATAAATTTGTTTTCTTATTGCCATTTTACATCTTTTCCTGATTTACGGTAATATCTCCTTATGGGAACTACCCTTCTTACGTATTATTGCCCATTTTCAGGCCAATTCTCAGTAAAATTTGCTTTTCAAACATATTTCTTTGCCTCCTAAATTATTCGGCTTGATTACAAGGTGTCGATTAATTGTGAAATAATGCATGGAAATATCGGGTATAAATAAAAGCTTTAAAAAGGGAAAATGGATTTTTACTTCGGTTTTTGGAATCATCAAAGGGATCATATTCTTCCAAAGCAGGATATAGGGTCTATGCACTGACAGGAATATACGTTACAATCTAGCCGACATGGGAGATTCTTTAACGGCATGTTACGTATTAAACAGGAATCAAGGGTATCATGGCTTACTACAAATTATCAAGGTTTCAAGGGTCAGGGAGTCAGGACGTTATGGGAAAGTATTATTTCAAACAAAGACATACATTGCATATCATAAAAGAGGTGTTAGCCCAAATAGTGCATCATACATAAGAGCACACATACATGCACTCATATATACAAACATGCATACATGCATAGGGATTTCACCAAGGGATTTTACCAGGGGATTCTATCAAGGGATTCTTATTTAAGTATTAAGGGGTTCCATCAGGGAGTTCATCAAAAGGGTTTTTTACGAAAAAGTTTTTTCAAGGGGTTCAATCGGGTATTTCGCCAAGGGTTTATTACCAAGGATTTTAGGATATCAAGTTGGCACCTATCGGGTTCTGCGGTCAAAATTAGGGTCCTTCTTGTATTTAATCGTCTCTTCCTCAAAAGGAGGGAGGCTCATCGACATCATCCTTCTGATACGAAGACGATTAAATAGGGGCAGCTGTAGCACCCTAAATTTTGACCAGTTTTTTTTTACCTTTTTTGAATTCTTGTGCTATCAGGGGTGTCATTTAAATGTCAGTGGGCTCTTGAGATTGCTAACACTTTTCGGCCCATGTTGGATTTGGTTTGGTATAAGGGGTTTTTTTATTTGTTTTATTTTAAGGGAGCTTGTTTAATTTTTAATAATTGGTTAGGATTTATTTTATTTATTTTAGAGAACTAGGAAGTTTGGGTTTTTAGTTTAATAGTATAATAATCAGAATTTTATTTTAGAATTAATTATCTTTAAATTATTGTTGAATATTGTGGTTGATTTATTTTTAAAGGATTAAATATATCAGTTGTTTATTTTTTTGCTATTTTCTAAGGCTCATTAGGATTAATTAAATAGGTTTAGAAATTAAGTATATTATTTTTAATGATTAATTAGGAATAATTTTTATTAAGTTTTAGAGATTAAGTATATTATTTTAGCTTAATTATTAATTAGGGATAATTGTTATTTGGATTAAGTTTGATTTTTGGGCGATATTTGGATTAATTAATTAAAAGAGACCAGTAGCATTTTGTTTTATTCATCTCTTTTTTGGTTATCGTATGACAATATTTAGGACTAGTATTTTTATTATTATTTGGTTATTAATAGGGTGTGGTTATATTATTAATATTTTAAATTATTATTTATTTTTATTTTCACGGTCAATTTTGTTGACCCACGAGAAGGGTCGTTTTCCCCAAGTGAACCCTAATTTGCGCAGAATCAGGAAATGGAAGACAAAATCAAATCGTACAAAATCAGTTTCATTAAATTTTGTACATCAATTTACAATCAAAACCTAATTCTAAATACATAACAAATAAAAAATAATCACGAATTACCATCAGTTGAATCTCATCAGATCAAAAATTCCTAAAACGAAAACCTAAATCTAATTAATTTCTAAGACCTAATTTTTCCTATATAAACTAAGGTAGAAATTAACAGAGGGGGCTGGACGGAGAGAGGCCAGGAGGACGAACCCAGAGCGACGAATCTTTCGTCTACCTGCAAAATAAAAAAGGGAGATTAGAGGAGGAAAAAAGAAATAGAGACAATAGGACAAATTACTACCAGTATCACGGCAAGGAAGGTAACTTAGCTTTTGTTTACTCGATTATTTTTGGTTGTGTGTTTGGGTTTCTGGAAATTTTAGGTTTAGGGTTCTTGGGTTATTAGGGTTCATGGGTTAAGGTTCTTAGGGTTCTTTACGAACCCTGAAGAACGTAGGAAAATTTTGGGTTTTGTTTGATAAAAGGGTTAGGGTTCAAGTTTAGGGTTAGGGTTCATCAGACTTAGGGTTAAGGTTCTTCGGGTTTGGGAGTGTTGCTGGGTTTTGGGGCTAGGGTTCTTAGGGTTCACCTCGAACCCAGAAGAAAATGGTGGAAAAGGTTGAAGGTTTGAGGTTTCTGACACCGGAAATTGGGTTTGGAGGGTTACGCGCGGTGGCCGGAAGGTTCACCGGCGACAGAAAGAAAGAGAGAAGCGAGAGAGATTTTGGAGTTAAAGAGAGAAGTAACGGGTAAGAGAGAGAAAGGAAATCAAAAAATGAGGGGCTTGTGAAGGGAACCCGTTTTTATACCCCCTCCCTTCTTGCATCAGATCGAGGACGCGTGGCCTCTTGGTAGCCACACGATGAGAATACTTTGACCATTCTGATGGTCATGGACTTATCATACACTCTCCTAAGACTTTAGATCCAGGCCTTCCGTTCGTATTACTCTTGGGAGCATGCTGATCCAACGCTCAGCAAACAATCCTTCGCCATCTCAGTCAATGTGATCCAATGGTCTAGACAGAGAGTTAAAATTGTGACTCATACCTTGGACGGTTAACCCACATTGGGTTTCCTAGCTGATGGGTCTAGCGCCCTCTGCTATCTACACCCCCACTAGCCCATTTGCTTTTTTCTTTAACCGAAAACGCACCCGCTTGGTTTTTTTTAAATTATTAACATAATTTAATGAGTAATTGAGTTTAAGTATTTTTATTTAGGATTTTTAAGGAATAGGGTTTTAGGCTTTTTTTTAATTAAATTAATGACTTAATTTAATTATTTAATTAGGATAATTTTTAGTTAGGGTTTAGGGTTTTTAACTAATTAAATTAATAACTTAATTTAATTATGTAATTGGGTTAATTTCTTTTAATTTAGGATTTATTAGAAATAGGGTTTTAGGGTTTTTTTAATTAATTAAATTAATAACTTCATTTAATTATTTAATTAGGATAAATATTTAGGGGTTTTTATTTGTTGATTATATTCATAATAAATATTTTTATATATTTAAAACAATTTATTTTCAAATAGGGATTTAATTTTGTTTAAGTTTTTATTAGGGGATTTTTGGGTTAATTGTGGGGTTAGATTTGAATTTATATTTCATATATTCAATATACTTGGTCTTTTCTTTCTTTAAAGAAAATAGGATTTGAATTTTATTTTTTAATTTTAGTATTGGTTTTTATTTGGAAAATTTTGGGTTTTGGGGTAAAAATAAATTTAATTCAATTTTGGGGATTAAAATACTTTTATTTTTGTTTTGGAGAATATTTTGGATTTAGAATTCTTTTCATTGGATTAATTTAGGGATACATTTGTTATTTTTGATATAAGGGTATTTTGGATTTTATTATGGATTTTTTTAGGAATTTATGTATATAAGGGATATAAGAGTTTTTGGGGATTTAAAATTTGGGGATAATGTTCTTGGCCCGAGAGCCTAAATAAGGGGTGGGATTTAGGGATAAAACTCTTAGGTTCCAAGAGTATAAACATAGGTCAAGGGATTAGGAATTGGGATAGAACTCTTGATATCTGAGAGTATAAATAAATGGATTAGGATTTGGGATAAAATTCTCCATCCGAGAGTATAAACAATGGATAAGGGATAGAACTCTCCATCCGAGAGTATAAACAATGGATAAGGGATAAAACTCTCCATCCGAGAGTATAAATAATGGATAAAGGATTTTTAATGGATAGAACTTCTTATCTAGGAGTATAAATAATAGATTTAAGGGATAGAACTCCTTATCTAGGAGTATAAATAATAGATTTAAGGGATAGAACTCTTTATCCAAGAGTATAAATAGTGGATTGGGTTTGGGATTAGGGTTAGGAATAGGATTAGGGGGTAGGAATAAGGAAGGGGAACTACGGTTACTCTGATCCTTCAAAATTGAAGGTACGTAGGCATAGGGTTGTAAACCCTAGCTAGTACAATAATAATAAAAAACTTAGGATTCCTTTTTAAAATAAATAAGTAGAAAGACAACAAACAAGTAAACCCTAGAACTTAAAGAGGATCCCATTGAGTACAATGGAGGTGAGGGGTGCCTAACACCTTCCCCTCACTTAACCAACTCCCGAACCGTAGGAATCTCTACCCTTAGGATTAGGATTTTAGGCTTATCATTATTTTCCTTAAAAAATATGATGGCGACTCGAATATTTTTGTCGGCCCCGACAGGTCCTTAGTGTCACGGGCTCCTAGGTCGAAAGTAGTAATGTTTTAACGAATACTCGTTCAACAATACTACTCCCAAGAGGGCCTCCACTGAGCGGTGATTTCTCAAGTCAGCTTGGTCGGGAATCAACTCTCTATAAGCCTTCTAAAATGTACCACCCATCCTATCATAAGTGCACTCAAGTCCGGTTTAGGACTTATCTCACCACTCGAGGTCACAACCCTGCACACAGCAAAAACCCAAGCAAAACAGATATATACAAATATGCAAATATACAAGTATACAAGCAATAGCAAACAATAATAGCAGCACAAATATAATGAGTTAGGCTCAACCCACTGAACAATGTCCCCAGCAAAGTCGTCATTTCCTGTCGCGGTGAGAATCGGATATCAACCTATTAATTAACTTGAATCACAAATCATGAAGTTCACCACCGAGCTTTAATTTATCCAAAGGAAAGGCTAAAGATCGCAAAAACCCTAAGTGCGCTATGTAGAAACACAACTAGAGATCTAAAGTTCGGGGGTTGGTTATACCTAGGGAAGGTGTTAGCATCCTAAGTATATGTAGTACTCTACAGGAACCTCTCGTTAGTATTTGTGTTATATTAATGTTTGCTTTGCATTGCATCGCATACTCATAGGTTTATTCGTTCTTTTTCCCTTCCCTAGGATAAATTAAATATCGGTGGTAAATTAAGATTTGTGAGCCTAGTTAATTAAATAGCTACGGTATCCGATTCTCACCGCGACAGAAATGGCGACTTCACTAGGGAAGTAGCTAGGCTGAAGTCGACCGAAGCTTCACTTGGTGTGCTCTAGCAGGGGATTTGTCTGCCATTTACATGTTGTTTTTCCGTGTATTTGTGGCTTTCTTTGATCCTTCATCATGAAAGTCCTCAATGGCAAATAGCCTGGTAAGGAAGTAATGATTGCCATTTCAAAAGACCCTTGACTTCTGAACCATCATCATTACTATCATCAGTGCAATTTCCACCTCTTAGGAATCTGAGTGCATAATTTGAGTTAACTGAGCGTAGGACTGAAGATCATCACGAAGATTAGGTGGGTACAAATAAACTTTGAGCCTTTATCCTTTGTTTCATAAACCGTGAACCAGCCCACCTTACAATCCTTAAAAGACCTAACTAAAGCAAGGTTATTTTGAAAGCATACTACAGCAAGGTTGTGTAAACTGACTCAAAAGATCTTTGCAGATCATCTGTTTTGTCTCCACGCCTTTGCTTTACCTTTCACTTTTAGATGGCTTGAACCATCGTGTTCTGACCAATGACTCTTGTATTTTGCATCTTTCAAAAATGATTTTGATTTCAAAAGTTGCATGACTTTGCTTTAAAATTACCATGTTTGTAAAAATACTTTTGTTTGCAAACTGACTATCCTCTCAAGGAATTTTCAAACAGTTGAGAAATTTGGTCAGTGATCCTATCAGGGGCAAGTTCTTTCCAGATCCTATTGAGAATCAGTTCAAGATTTGTGGTTTAGTGCAAGTCCTTCTCAAAATTGGTTTATACGAAAGATCTTTCAAGACTCAGACTGGGGCAAGCTTTCCAAGCGCACAGTAAAGAAGTCGTCTTCAGAATCAAATAAGTTGAAGCAATGATCAGCTCATCTACAATAGTCAGTTAATCTGGGGCAACTTACTTGAAAAATCCCCAAGCAACTCTCCATTCTTCCTACAAGGATCATCAACTTGATACAGTTTACCAGAGTGGCATAAATGTGTTTAGTAGTAGCATCTTTAGTCCCCAAGCAGAATGGCAATGATATCCGTATTGAGGAATCAGTCTTCTAGTCTTGTCCTCTCCCCAAAAAAGAGTCGAGCCCTGTCGTCGACATCTGCATTTGCATTTGATCATATATCATAGCATAATTCGTGTACATATGCATAACAAGAGTGTTCATCCTTATTTACATTTCTCCAGAGGTCGTGTTGCTATTCGCATCTCACCTTGTGGTCAAAGTCCAACTTACTTGGAACATACCAAACAGATATTGTCGTGTCTATCTGACGTTTTTCCAGGTATGACCTTTCTTATCCGATTGTTCTTCCGGATATGTTTGTTCTTCTTTTGCATCCAATGCCATTCTTGGATGTCACGTGTATCTGTCTCTCTGATGCTTTACCAGATTGAGTCTTTTGTTCTGATGTTCTTCCAGAACCTATCTGATGTTTTTCCAGATATTTCCATTGTGATTCTAACACCCTTCCAGAATTTTTTTTACTCCCCAGTGAGTTTCCAGATGTATACCTTTGCAATTCTGATGCTTTTCCAGAATGTTGATGCTTTTACCGTCAGATGATTTTCCTGATGTGTCTTTTGTTTTGATGTTTTTCCAGAACCTCCTTTGTATCTATTTGACGTTCTTCCAAATACAACTTTGTTCTGATGTTTTTCCAGAACTCCTTTTATGTCTATCTGATGTTCCTCCAGATACGACCTTGTTTATCTGATGTTCTTCCAGATATGATGTTGCTTATCTGACGTTCTTCCAGATATGTCTTCAAAACCTTTTCCCGTACATTTAATGCTTTTCTAAATGTTTCAGATGTATCTTCAGAATCGTTGTCTTCATTTAATGCTCTTTTAGTTGTCTTCAATTTGTTTCTGGTTTTGGTTAACAATTGCTGAATGTTTTCAAGTCTGTTTCCATTCTTCATCCAATGCTTTTCTGGATATGTTTCGGAGTTTATTCGATGTTTTTTCGAATATTTCTGATGTGTTCCAGAGTTTATTCGATGTTTTTTCGAATATCTCTGATGTGTTTCGGAGTTTATTCGATGTTTTTCCGAATATCTCTGATGTTTTCTAGAGTTTATTCAACGCTCTTCTGAATATCTCTGATGTTTTCTGGAGTTCATTCAATGATTTTCTGAATGCCTCTGATGTCTGTTGGATTGCCTCATGGATTTCTCAAAATTCTCCTCACCTCATTCAATGATCTTTTGAATGTTGTGACTCTTTTCCATCCAGTTCCATTCATGGATGATGACTATTGATTCCCCAGTGGAGCTTATTCAATGCTATTCTAAATATCACTGATGGATGCCTGTTTATATTCCAAAGTCCATTCAATGCTCTCCTGAATGTCTTTGATGGTTGTTGTTGTACTTTCTCAGAGTTCTGTTCAATGTATTTTTGACAAAACCTCTGATGACTGTAACCCTTTCCCCAGTAAGTTGCTTCTGCTTTCTGGATGTTTCTGTGTTTTCCACTGTAAAGTTAAATGCTTTCTTAGAAATCTCTGTTGCATACTCAGATTTGGTCTCGCACCACATCTAATGCTTCTCTAGATGTTTCTGATGTGTTTTCCTGATTTGTGTTACTTTTAGCATCTGATGCTTTCCCGGATGTCTGTATCCCCATTCAGGATTTGTCCCTCTTTTTTCCAAGTATTATTAGATACTCTTTGTCACCTTGGTAGATGTCTATAATATCTTGTATTCCTTAGTTGTGTCTCCTTGATACTTTTCCCCGTAGAATTTTGCTTTGTTTGCTAAGTTGTTCCTCGTTGGGTCTTTCATTCTTTAGTTGTTGCTTTCAACAACATTTCCATATACAGTTATCCCCTGTGGCACCATTCCCCACAGGATCTCTGTCTTGCATTCATATCATTTCATGTCATATCATGTGCATCTTGTGGCATCTTAGGGCCAAAAATTGTGCATGTTTGTATTTAAGTCTCTCCTATCACGTCGAGACGAAGATTTCAATCTCCATATCTCCGGATATAAGATACTTAAATAGGGGCAACTGTCATACCCCAATTTTGACCCTGAATCGCCTAATCAATACAATTATCATGACATATGCATAGCATAACATGCACTTTATCTTGCATAGTGTCCCAAATGTCTGTCAGAATAAATTTGTTGGATTTACAGACAAATCGGTCTAAATTTATTCCAAAATCTGACCAAACACTGTATTTTTCCAATATGGTTATTTTCCGCTGATTATTTTGGTGTGTTCATTTTATTTTTTCCGCTGATTATTTTTCGCCGACTTTTTATTTCGTTTTTTAATTATTTTTATTTATTTTTAGTTAAATAATCATTTAATTTATTTAGATTTAATTAGATATTTAATTTTTATTTTTATTTTTATTAATTAATTTTATTTTTAATTTGTTTATTGATATTTTCTTTTTTCATAAAAAACACAAAAACATCTTATTTAATCAATACTTAATTATGTTTCTTCTTCAAAAAACACAAAAACATAATATTTAATTCTTTTTTTGTCTCATTATGAAAAACAAAAAAACATTGTATTAATTGTTATTATCATTCTTGTCTATTTTCTAGTCCTATATATATGCATTAGAAAAAACAAAGAGGACAAAAAAAACAGCCTCTACCATTCTCTCATAAACTCACTTGAACTCACCACGATAACACTCACCACTATCTTCCTTTAAGTTTTTTCCGGCGAGAATCATTCCGACCGCACGGCCATAACAAGTGCAGCAATAACAGCTCAGCTTCTTCGCATTACAGCTCAGTTAGCAACGCGGCGGCACCCTTTCATGATAGCGGTAACAGTTCGATTCGAAACTATTGCTACATTTGGTACTATTTTGATCCGTTTCTTTTTTTCCTTGTTAATCTGCTGATTGTTCATATTTGCATTTTCCTGTTGGTTGAAGTAATGTTACCATCCTGCTGGGCTGATTATCTTGACAAATGATTATTTTGTTCTGAGTTGAGATTGTTTAGTTCTTATAGTTTAGCCATTGCAATTATTGTGTAAAAAAATGTGATATTGAGCATAGTGTGTTTTGCTGGTGATTTTGTTTATTTGTGGATGTCATGAATCTACCGTAGCATTTTCGATTATATACTATAGTTTAATAACAGTTTCACACTTTGTGTAATAGTTTAGTGAGGGCATAATGACATAGTCTTTATTTTTTTTCTTTTAATTAGTTTTAGAGTCTTCCCATATTTAGTAAAAAATTGTACTGTTGCTATTTTTTTTCCATTTCTCATGCATGTTTATTCTAAGTTTGGTCATAATAGTATAATAAGGTTTTTTTTTTAAATGATTTTCTTAAGATTTTCTACTGTTTGGTTCATAATGGCATTGTTATCATATTGCTTGCTGAAAATTGGTTTCCTCAAATTTATTTATGTTTTGTCATATATATATATATATATATATATATACTTACGTGTGTTTTTTAATTTTATATAGATACTATTTTTTTATTATAAATTTTAACCTATATAATCAAATAACATTTTAATTACTATTTTCTAGTTTTTTAATCTTTTAGTTTATTTATTTGTTAAATATTTTAAAAGTTAATAAAATTTTGTTTTAATTATCTTTTTATTTTAATTTGTGTAATATTAGAAATACCAAAAGAATATGAGATGCATGTTATTTTCATAAATTTATTTTAGCATTTATTTGTTTTATTTTGACTTGTTGTCTTTCCATGTTGAATTTTGGTCCTTGTGATGTCTTGCTCATGAATATTTGGATTGATGTATTTATTTACTCACGATGTTTTGCCGTGACTGTTTATCTTTTTCGCGATGTTTTGCCGCGTATCTTTGTCTGTTGATTACATGATGCTTTTTCGTGTATTTCTGTTGATTTTTCACTGTTTTATTACCATGTGTTTTTCCATGCGTACTCTGTGATATCTTACCTGTCTGACTGTGCATGATGTTCTTGTCGCGTACTGTGACTGTGTCCTGTCTGCCATTTACATGTTGTTATCCCGTGTATCTGTGGCTTTCTTTGATCCTTGTTGACCGAATCCAAGGAAAGGGATTGTATGTTTACTTATTGTCATTGTGCATATCCCTCGTTTATTCTTTACATATCTTTGTTGTTCTTGGTTCTTAGAACCTGGAAACTCGTAGTTGTCCGAACTACGGACGGAATGATTTCTCAAAGTTCCTTTTGAGAATACGTAGGCACAAGGTCAATCCTTGGCGAGCAACCTTTTCCTTTTACTTTGTTTACCCATAGTGATGGGAACTACGAATGCTCTGATTCCATTCCCGTCAAGATACGTAGGCACGAGATGCGATGTCTTGGCGAGCATACTTAGAAATAACACCTTAGGTCTCCCTTTTACCTTCTCACCCTTTAGCAGACAAATAACAAAATAACACAATAAAACAAGAGGTTCTTGTAGAGTACTACAGATACTTAGGATGCTAGCATCTTCCCTAGGTATAACCAACCCCCAAACCTTAGATCCTCTTTTGCTTTGCATTGCATCGCATACTCATGGGTTTATTAGTTCTTTTTCTCTTCCCTTGGATAAATTAAAGATCGGTGGTGAACTAAGATTTGTGAACCTAGTTAATTTAATAGTTATGGTATCTGATTCTCACCGCGACACTCTCTTATTTGATTAAACACCTAAAATATTTTTATATGCATCTGTAATTAATTACTGACTTGTTTAATCAATTTGGAGGTATTTTATACTAGTTAATTGATTACCAGATTAGGGTTAATCGATTAACTTATTTGTAATGCATCAAATTGATTAGAGAAGCCTGTAATTGATTAGGGATGGAGGAATTTAAAAAAATTATGTTTGACTTGATTAATCGATTAATAATTAGGGTTAATCGAATAGAGCATTAAAAATGCCAATGGATTATTTTCATTTTGAGCTAATTCCTTTCCTATAAATAGAGGGTTTCTCTTCTTTTCATTTTACACCAGATTTCGAATTTGAAATTTCTTTTTCTCACTTTCTACACTCTTCTTCTACTTCTATTCTTCACCAAAGTTGTCTTAGTATCGAGAGAGCAAAAATATTTATGAGAATTTTGTTGTACTGTTGTTGTGCTAATATTGTATTTTACTCAAGAAGGTATTTTCATTTGTGCAATATCATTGTATGAACTGTTGTTTGCTTCTTAAGATTAGCTAACTAAAATCTCTATTTAGTTATTAAGCTTAACCTGTTAAAAGCTCTAGTTTGTAGGTTTTTGACTTTGGTATGTTAAGAGCTCTATTTGATTCTTGAGATAAGTCTGTCAAAATCTATATTTAGTTATTGAGTTACGCCTGTGAACAACTATGTTTGATTTCTGAGCTCAGTTTGGTAAAACCTCTGTTTGTTTCGTGAGATTGGCTTGTTAAAATCTATATTTGGTTTAGAGATCATCTCGTGTAAAATCTCTTGTTAGGTTATAATAAGGTTTGTGGACATATCATGTGAAAATATCAAAATCATTTTAGTGGAAACTCTCGAGAGAACAAATTTGGAGACAGGAGTAGGTCAAATGATTGGGTTGAACATGTATAAAACTCTATTGAATTTTTTTCTTCTCTTATCTCTTTACTTATATATATATATTCTTTGTTTCTTTTTCTCCATCTCTATGATATTCTTTAATTTATTTATTTTTCTGCTTAATCTGTATTTAATTTATAAAATCAACTCAACCGATTTTATAAATCGAATTTTTATAATTGGAATTCAGTTTTCGACCAACATAACTCATCTCCTTCCCTTTTATGTTTGGAGTCACTTAGTCAACAGATAAACATATACTTCTTCCTGAATGTATCCGTTTAAAAAACACTATTTACATACATTTGGAAGAGTTTGAAATTTATAATGCAAAAGAAAGCTAAGAGCATTCTTATAGCCTCTAATCTAGCTACATGGGTATAGGTTTCATTGAATCTATGTGTTCCTATTGATTGTATCCTTTAGGGGGAAAAGATCTTGCTTTATTTCTTAAAACAATGTTATTTTCATCAAGTTTATTGCAAAAGATCTATTTTATTCTAATCACTAAATTAGTTAATCCTACACAACTATTAGATCTCAATTGAACAATTACATATTCTCTAACTTTCTATTTTTAATATAGTAGTTTAATAATTAAAATTTCATCTCTTAAAAATAAAATATTCTATAGCTTCGAACTCGCACCTCCTGTGTGTTCTTCAAATTCTTCACTCGATCAAATCCAAATTGCAAATTGTTGTAACCCAAGATTTACCAATTTGATTCACCGTCTCACGTTACTCCTTTGCAAGAACCGCAGCTCTTCAAAGACTTCACTCGGTCGAATCCAAATATGCCTAATCTTATCCAAAAACTTTAAATCCCCACTTTGATCTTGAAGGAAAATCTCATATTGGGTTTCTTATTTGAAATCCCCCAAAGATCTTAACCCAATTTACAATACCATAAGCTAAATTGGGCATTATCAACTTGATTTTATATGGCACCCAAACAATGAATGATTATGTGTACTTTTTTTTTGTGTATGCATAAAATCAAGGTTGAAGATGAAGAAGACTCTTTGCATGTTCCATGTTTCGTTTATGATTTTACCAAAATCATTGAAAAAATGATGTGTGTAACAGGTGCGTATATATATATATATATATATATATATATATATATATATATATATATATGTGTGTGTGTGTGTGTGTGTGTGTGTGTGTTTGTGTGTGTGTGTGTGTGTGTGTGTGTGTGTGTGTGTGTGAGCAAGTAAAAAGTAAAAGGAATGGAAAACAATGCAAATTTTCAAGATTTTTAATATACAAATCGACCTATGCAAGTCACGTGTCGACCTATACAGGTCATGTGTCGACATGTAGAGGCGACACATCTAACAAAGCATACGGGCTTTAAAAATGCAACACATGTGTCGGCCTATAAAACATATGTGTTGACCTGTAGAAGAAATTTTCTTCTATATATCGACCTATGACGTGCATGTGTCGACCTGTAGGCAGTTTTTCACATAAAAATGAGTTTATGAAGCATAAAATCATTTATTGATGTGTGACACCACCCAATCTACACCCCGAGCAATTAAAGCAATAACAAATAATCAGAGTATAATTAAAACATTCATGGCATAGACGGGAGCGTCACATCAAAGTAACGAAATATAACAACCTGCTCATATGGATATGCAACAATCAGGTAGCAACATAAACAGAGGAACTCAGTTCCTAGCACCCACAATTGAGATATAGAATAAAAGCGGAAAATCTGCAACTGAAACCTCATACACAAACATAAAAGTTTGTCTGTCATACAGAGTCATACATGTACAATCCAAAAAGATATATATACACATAATCACATAACGATCTCCCCGACTACCCGGTGCCACATATCAGAGCCGACCGACAAAAGAATAAAGACATAATCTTCACAAAAAGACCTCCAGTATCTAATCTGCAATGCCTAATAGAGCATTCAAAACAGCAGAAGGGTGAGAAACACAATTATAATATAGTTGCATACCATTATGTAATAACATGAAATACGCATGCAAAACATTCTCACCACAACGTATACCATAATTCAAATACAAAACAAAACAATTCATAATTCATGCATCCATCACAATGGTATATCAATCATGCTCAATACATTTATCACCAATATATATATATATATATATATATCCACTCATCGATCTCATTCACAAATTCCCACACATAATCAATCCATTCATGACTTATGTAAATGCACAGAGACCGACACAATGACTCTATGCATGCGGTACCATTCCATCCATCATTCTCATCATCATTAATTCACTCAAGAATTATTGGAATCGTCGCTTGTTACTTAGTGTGACTCCCCGTCGGGCAAACGATGTTCCCCGTCGCTTTAGGTCCTCTTTGTATAAGGCACACGATCCGATCGCTTTAGGACCTCTTTGTATAAGGCACACGATCGGCTATAACGTCACTTTAGGTCCTCTTTGTATAAGGCACACGATCATTACAGCAGATTCCCTCTGGAATCGTTTCGTCGCTCACACCCCACAAGGGCACACGACATCACATGGTGCATATCATGATGCATGGCATACTAATGACTCATGACAATCAAATGCATATACATATATAACCATGTGAACCATCTCAACATCAATAATCATGCTTTGCAATCAAACCCAAAACAATGCATTTATTTGCCATAAGGCCACAAACCATCATCGCAACATTTCATCACATGCATTCACATCATATAACAGCACACAAGCTATACGCTATATATCAAAAGCATATCGCATGATAACACATCAATCGCACCCAATTACGACGGTAAAAGTCGACAAAATGACACGTTTCCAAATTCTCGACACAATTAAATCGGCCACTAATCTCAAAACCATTTTTATAAGAAAGAACATCTCATTAGCTTTTCAACGGTACTAAGAACGTCTCGATCCGAGTTACGGATCAAAAGTTATGGATTTTAGGGGAAAAAAACAAGTTTTATTTTTGCTGCAGGTCGCGCTAAGCGGGCTCCACCCCGCGCTAAGCGCGCTCCTCACTGCCTGGAGAGGTTACAAATTCTCCAGACCGCGCTAAGCGGGCGTCTGCGCGCTAAGCGCGCATTGCGATTTTCAGAAAAATAAACCCTTCGACAGTCCTTCCCAAAATCACCATTTCCATCGCAAATCAGTTCCAAACAGTATAACAAGTATCAACAAATATTCATATGCATAATGTGATCATTCAACACAGTTTATATCGATTTCCGATCGTGAAAACATCGATTTCTATTCATTTTTCTCATTTCAACCTAGAATTGAAAAAAACTAGGAAAAGCAAGAGAACATTCAAATACACACATACATATTCATACACAAGCATATAGTAATCGAGTTTCGTAACCTTATCCGATTAATCGTGATTTGAAGTGTTGGTTGAATCGGTTTCTTAAACTCCAAGTTTTCCTCTTTTTCTTCTTCTCACTCTCCTTTTCTCTTTCCTTTATTTTTCTCTCTTTCTAATCTCTATGTTTCTATTTAATGAAAAACAATAATATCTAACCAAGCAAAATGACCAAAATACCCCTACACTCAATTCCTCGCAAACGTTCCCAAAACGCGATAAAACATAATAACGATAAACATAACATATTTACCAAATAAAAACCAAGAATAAAATAATATAAAAACAAAAATAATTAAATCGACTCGATTAAATAAATCTAACAAAAACTGGGGCGTTACAACTCTCCCCCACTTAGAAATTTTCGTCCTCGAAAATATTACCTGAGACGAACAACTCCAGATACGATTCCCGCATCCGACTCTCCAACTCCCAAGTCAAATTGCCCTCAGTAACGCCTCCCCGCGATACTTTCACAAGCGCAATATCTTTGCCTCTTAACCACTTCAACTCGTGATCCAAAACCCTCATCGGTAATGCCTCAACCGTAAGGTTCTCCCTTACCTCAACCTCATCCATCGGAATCACATGCGACGGATCCGGAACATACTTCCAAAGCTGTGAAACATGGAACACATCATGTAAATTTGAAAGATTCGGTGGCAACTCCGCCCGATAAGCCACAGTACCCACTCTCGCAGATATCTGATAAGGACCAATAAACCGAGAAGTAAGCTTCTTCGACTTCAATGCACGTCCAACACCCGACACCGACGTAACTCTCAAAAATACATGATCGCCTTTTCGAAACTCAAGATCTTTCCTCCTTCGATCATGATAACTCTTCTGCCTACTCTAAGAAGCCTTCATCTTCTCACGAATAAGTTTCACCTTTTCCGTAGTTTGTTGAACTAACTCCGGTCCAACCACCAAACTCTCCCCAGATTCATGCCAACACAAAGGTGTTCGACATCTTCTTCCATACAACACTTCAAAAGGTGTCATTCCAATACTTGAATGGAAACTGTTGTTATACGTGAACTCAACCAACGAAAGATAACTATCCCAAGCACCACCTTGCTCAAGAACACAAGTTCTCAAGAAATCTTCCAATGACTGAATAGTTCTCTCGGTCTGACCATTCGTCTGAGGATGATAAGTAGAACTCAATCTCAACTTGGAACCTAACGCCTTTTGCAAACTTTTCCAAAATCTGGAAGTAAACTCGGATCTCGATCTGAAACAATACACAATGGAACACCATGTAATCTCACAATCACACGGATATAAATCTCAGCCAACCGTTCCAAAGAAAAACTGATGTCAATCGGAATGAAATGCGCCAATTTAGTCAGCCTATCCACAATCACTCAAATGGCATTATGTCCCCTCTGAGTATTCGGAAACCCTGTCACGAAATCCATAGAAATCCTGTCCCATTTCCACTCGGGAATATCCAACGGTTGCAATAATCCACTAGGCTTCTGATGTTCTACCTTTGACTTCTGACACGTCAAACACGCATAAACAAACTGAGCCACATCCCTCTTCAATCCGGACCACCAAAAGATCTTCTTCAAATCTTGATACATCTTATTAGCTCCCGGATGTATACTCAAACTACTCCGGTGTCCTTCCTCTAAAATCATCTTTTTCAATTCCGAATCATCAGGAATACAAATTCTACCACGGAATCTCAAAACACCCTGATCATCCACTTTAAAGTCACCATTCATACCTTTACCTCCAACCGTCATCAAATCAACAAATTTCACATCCAGCCTCTGTTTCTCGCTAACGGTCAACAGAAAATCATTAGTGACTTTTAACATACCAAACCTCACGCTATCAGATGTCAATTCACACACCAAACTCAAATCTCTAAATTCTTCCAAAAGTTCCCACTCTTTAACCATCAAAGCAGACATATGCAAAGATTTCCGACTTAACGCATCGGCTACCACATTAGCCTTACCAGGATGGTAATTCAAGCTAAAATCGTAGTCCTTCAAAAATTCCAACCATCACCATTGCCTCATATTCAACTCTTTCTGATCAAACAAGTATTTTAAACTCTTATGATCACTAAAGACTTCGAATCTTGCACCGTAGAGATAATGTCTCCAAATTTTCAATACAAAAACCACCGCAGCTAATTCCAAATCATGGGTAGGATAATTCTTCTCATGAATCCTCAATTGTCTCGAAGCATAAGCCACAACCTTACCTTCTTGCATCAACACTCCACCTAAACCACTCAAAGACGCATCGCAATACACCACAAACGGTTCACTAAGATTCGGTAAGATCAAAATCGGAGCTGTAATCAATCTTCTCTTCAACTCACTAAAATTTTCCTCACACTGAATATCTCAAATAAACGCTTTACTTTTACAAGTCAGCTGGGTCAATGGAAGTGCTAACTTAGAAAAGCCTTCAATGAATCTTCGATAATATCCAGCTAAACCCAAAAAGCTTCTAATTTCAGTAACAGATCTAGGAGCCTCCCATTGTAGAACTGTATCTACTTTGGATGGATCCACAACAATACCAGTACCTGAAATCACTTGCCTAAGAAAACTCACTTCTGACAACCAGAACTCACACTTGGACAACTTGGCATAACGTTTCTTTTCCTTCAAAATTTGCAATACAATACGCAAATGTTTCGCATGTTCCTCCAGAGACTTAGAATAAATCAAGATGTCATCAATAAACACAACAACAAATTGATCCAAATGCTCATGGAATATGCGATTCATATACTCCATAAACACTCCCGACGCATTAGAAACCCCGAACGACATCACGGAATATTCGTAATGTCCATATCGTGTCCTAAAAGCCGTCTTCTGAATATCTTCCTCCTTCACTATAATCTGATGATAGCCTGACCTCAAATCAATTTTACTAAACACACACGCACCTACCAACTGGTCCATCAAATCATTAATTCTCGGAAGAGGATACTTATTCTTAATCGTCACCTTATTCAGCTGGCGATAATCAATACACAATCGCATACTTCCATCTTTCTTCTTCACCAATAAAACTGGAGCACCCCAAGGCGATACACTCGGCCTCACGAACCTCTTTTCTAACAATTCATTCATTTGCTTCTTCAACTCAACCAACTCAGATGCCGATATACGATAAGGTGCCATAGACACCACTCTAGTACCAGGAACTAGATCTATAGAAAACTCTACCTCTCTTTCTGGCGGCACATCAGAAATATCCTCTGGAAACACCTCCGGAAAATCACACACAACTGGAAACACATCAATTGCAACTTGACTATCCACAGTCAACGATGCAAACAACCCGAACAACTGAGCTTCATCCGCCAAAAGTTTCTTCAACTCTTTGGTAGATAAGAAACTCGATTCCTCGTCTTCTTTAAGAGAAGGAAATCTTACCAACTTATGATAACAATCGATATGAACTCGATTGAACTGCAACCAATTCATTCCCAGAACCATAGTTTTAAAAACCGGACCGGACCGGCCGGTCGGACCAGTTGGACCGGGAACCGGCCAGGTAACCGGCCGGGTTCACTTGCTGGATCGGCCTTGTCATCGAACCGGTGGGAACCGGGAAAACCGCCGGTTCAACTGCTTATTTTTAAAAAAAAAAAACTTTTTTTTTTATTTTTTATTTTTTAATTTTTTTTACTCAAATACATAGGAACTTTTCTCCAAGAATAATAGTGATCACTCATTTGATTCAAGTGATACACAAATTAAGTTTCGTAATATCCACAAAACTATTTTTACTATTTTGTATTTATATTGATTGAAAAACCATCATACAAATATTTGTATAGAAATTTAAGAACACATATTAAAAAACTAAATATAATATAATTTTAGACTTAACTGATTTCCATTATATATATATAGACTTGAAAATTTTATTATTTAGAATAATGTTAATATTTGTATTGTTTTAATTATTAACATTAAAACTGATTTTCTATTAGCATTAAAACTATGAATTTAAATTAAACTCTGTTTAATTTAGACTCTGTTTAAATTTTACAATTAGACTCTGTTTAAAATTTGAATTTAAATTATGAACCTATGAATTTATGATATGATATTTTCAAAAAATTTAAGTGCTAGTTATATTTTTTAGAGACTGAATCATCCGGTTCGACCGGTTTTACCGGTTTTATACCTATTATAATGACAGGTTTATTCAACCGAGTTATCCAATTTAATCCGATTTAATCCGGTTTGGTCATGCGGTTCGACCAATGACCCAGTGGTTCGACCGATAAACCAGTGACCCAGTACCCTCACCGGTTTGATGACCGGTCCGATTTTTAAAACACTGCCCAGAACTACGTCTAAACCCTCCAACGGCAGACACATCAAATCCATAGCAAAATCCTTACCATAATGGTCAAAGGAGAACTTAAACAAACCAGAGAAGTAGTTACCAACCCCAATGCTGGAGTATCGATAACCATCTCTCCACCCAACGACGACAACAAAAGATTCAAACGTCGTGCACACTCAGACGAAATAAACAAATGAGTCGCTCCGGTATCAAAAATAGCAACTAAAGGCGTACTATTAATAAAACAAGTACCTCTTATCAGACGATCTACACTAGTAGGCTGAGTCCCTGCCAATGCAAATACTTTCCCTCTAGCTTAAGCTTGTTTTGGTTTCGGACACCTCGTACTAACATGACCAGGTTCACCGCAGTTGAAACACTTCAGCACATTCCTCTTGTAATCAGCTGCGACATGTCCTATACCTCCGCAATTGGAACACTTCCTCATATCCTTTCTACATTCAAACTGACGATGTCCTAAGTCACCACACTTAAAACATCTCGGAGGATTATACATACCTCTCCCACTTGGCCTTTTAGTAAAATTAGCCCTTTGCTTTCCCTTGTCAGCTGGTGCCACATAAGGACCACCACGAAACGGTTGCTTTCCTTTCCTTTCGTTTACACTCTTATAATGAATAGAACGAGCCTTGCTATCCTCCTCATAAATTCTACAACAATCCACCAAATCTGAAAACCTCCTAATTCTTTGATAACCAATTGCCTGCTTGATCTCGGGATGCAACCCGTTCTCAAACTTCACACATTTGGAAAACTCCACAGTTGCTTCAGCATAATGTGGATAAAACTGAACAAGCTCCACAAACTTAGCAGTGTAATCAGTAACTGACATGTTACCCTGTTTCAACTCCAAGAACTCTATTTCTTTCTTTCCTCTAACATCTTCGGGAAAATACTTCCTCAAAAACCCACTGCTAAACAAAGCCCAAGTGACAACTTCACCTGTAGCTTCCCACACATGACGCGTACTAACCCACCAATCATCAGCCTCCTCCTGCAATATGTGAGTACCCAGTCTCACCTTCTGTTCCTCAGCACAGTCCATTACTCGAAAGATTCTTTTAATCTCCTTAAGCCAAATCTGAGCACCATCAGGATCATGTCTTCCTTTGAAGACAGGCGGGTTGTTCTTCCTGAACTCATCATTCCCCCCAGAATTAGGTGCATTCTGCACAGCTTGAGCCATAACTTGCATAGCAGCAGCAAGAGCAGCATCATTCCTACCAGCCATATTCTGTTCATATCCAATAACAGTAACTATGGTTAAACAATCAACTCGCTAGAACACAACTGTTGCACAACAAACAACTTGGTCAAACTGACCGACACAGACTGACTCTGATACCACATAATGTGACACCCCCCAATCTACACCCCGAGCAATTAAAGCAATAACAAATAATCAGAGTATAATTAAAACATTCATGGCATAGATGGGAGCGTCACATCAAAGTAACGAAATATAACAACCTGCTCATATGGATATGCAACAATCAGGTAGCAACATAAACAGAGGAACTCAGTTCCTAACACCTACAATTCAGATACAGAATAAAAGTGGAAAATCTGCAACTGAAACCTCATACATAAACATAAAAGTTTGTTTGTCATACAGAGTCATACATGTACAATCCAAAAAGATATATATACACATAATCACATAACGATCTCCCCGACTACCCGGTGCCACATATCAGAGTCGACCGACAAAAGAATGAAGACATAATCTTCACAAAAAGACCTTCAGCATCTAATCTGCAATGCCTCATAGAGCATTCAAAACAACAGAAGGGTGAGAAACACAATTATAATATAGTTGCATACAATTATGTAATAACATGAAATACGCATGCAAAACATTCTCACCACAACGTATACCATAATTCAAATACAAAACAAAACAATTCATAATTCATGCATCCATCACAAAGGCATATCAATCATGCTCAATACATTTATCACCAATATATATATATATATATCCACTCATCGATCTCATTCACAAATTCCCACACATAATCAATCCATTCATGACTTATGTAAATGCACAGAGACCGACACAATGACTCTATGCATGCGGTACCATTCCATCCATCATTCTCATCATCATTAATTCACTCAGGAATTATTAGAATCATCGCTTGTTACTTAGTGTAACTCCCCGTCGGGCAAACGATGTTCCCCGTCGCTTTAGGTCCTCTTTGTATAAGGCACACGACGTTTATGGATCGCTTTAGGTCCTCTTTGTATAAGGCACACGATCCGATCGCTTTAGGTCCTCTTTGTATAAGGCACACGATCCGATCGCTTTAGGTCCTCTTTGTATAAGGCACACGATCGGCTATAACGTCGCTTTAGGTCCTCTTTGTATAAGGCACACGATCATTACAGCAGATTCCCTCTGGAATTGTTTCGTCGCTCACATCCCACAAGGGCACACGACATCACATGGTGCATATCATGATGCATGGCATACTAATGACTCATGACAATCAAATGCATATACATATATAACCATGTGAACCATCTCAATATCAATAATCATGCATTGCAATCAAACCCAAAACAATGCATTTATTTGCCATAAGGCCACAAACCATCATCACAACATTTCATCATATGCATTCACATCATATAACAGCACACAAGCTATACGCTATATATCAAAAGCATATCGCATGATAACACATCAATCGCACCCAATTACAACGGTAAAAGTCAACAAAACGACACGTTTCCAAATTCCTGACACAATTAAATCGGCCGCTAATCTTAAAACCATTTTTATAAGAAAGAACATCTCATTAGTTTTTCAACGGTACTAAGAACGTCTCGATCTGAGTTACGGATCAAAAGTTATGGATTTTAGAAAAAAAAAACAAGTTTTATTTTTGCTCCAGGTCGCGCTAAGCGGGCTCCACCCCGCGCTAAGCGCGCTCCTCACTGCCTGGAGAGGTTACAAATTCTCTAGACCGCGCTAAGCGGGCGTCTGCGCGCTAAGCGCGCACTGCAATTTTCAGAAAAATAAACTCTTCGACAGTCCTTCCCAAAATCACCATTTCCATCACAAATCAGTTCCAAACAGCATAACAAGTATCAACAAATGTTCATATGCATAGTGTGATCATTCAACACAGTTTATATCGATTTCCGACCGTGAAAACATCGATTTCTATTCATTTTTCTCATTTTAACCTAGAATTGAAAAAAACTAGGAAAAGCAAGAGAACATTCAAACACACACATACATATTCATACACAAGCATATAGTAATCGAGTTTCGTACCCTTACCCGATTAATCATGATCTGAAGTGTCAGTTGAATCGGTTTCTTAAACTCTAAGTTTTCCTCTTTTTCTTCTTCTCACTCTCCTTTTCTCTTTCCTTTCTTTTTCTCTCTTTCTAATCTCTATGTTTCTATTTAATGAAAAACAATAATATCTAACCAAGCAAAATGACCAAAATACCTCTACACTCAATTTCTCACAAACGTTCCCAAAACGCGATAAAACATAATAACGATAAACATAACATATTTACCAAATAAAAACCAAGAATAAAATAATATAAAAACAAAAATAATTAAATCGACTCGATTAAATAAATCTAACAAAAACCAGAGCGTTATATGATGCATGAATTTTTTATAAACCTTTTTCAACATATTGCCATGCTCCCTAAGAAAGTGCATGGTACTTCTAAAATTTGAGTGTCTCTAGGATATATAAACATAGAGAGACTATGTAGTCTAAAAAATTCGAATATGGAAATATCTTCACTGTTTTCTTGTTATAGTAATAAGTATCTAATATCTTTTAACATAGGATCTTGACCCGGTCATTTAAAACAGAATGTTGGCCATACTTTGTAGGTAATGTTCCTTTTATCTTTCACTTTTCCTCTATTATCATTCTCATACACGGTCCAACAACTTTCGGTGACATTTGATTACAATTTGAAATTTGGCTTATAATGATGAAGTCTGGATAAAAGACAATATTTAGGACCGTGTGCAATTCCTTATTCTGTTGTGTTTGGACCACCGCAATTGAGATCATTTGGTTTAATTTTTTGTTTTGTTTTTAAATGTACACTCTTTAGTTACTACTATAAGCAATAAAAATATTTGTAGAGTTATTAAATAAATAATATATCTGGACATTATTATATATGAGATACATTAATTATTTAATGAATTTAAAAAAAATGATTGTTTATAATAATGACCAGAGAGTATATGTTATTAGTTTTTCTCTCATATATTGTACTTGGGAAGAAGTCTTTATACATTATGTCTTTTGAATCTCTTTGTTATTTGAAAAATATACAATAATATATAACATCCTTTAAACTAAAAAAAGTATAATTTATGTGGTTTTCCATACATCTATATCATTTAGAATACATTTGGTTGAAAGAGAATACAAGAGAATGAATGAGATTTGAGATGTTGTTTTCAATTTTAATTTTTTTATTGAACTTTTTTTGGAGTGGGAGTAATTGACATGGTAATGAGAAAAGTCTAAATTTTACATATGTTAAATATAAAGTTTTCAAAAGATTTATATAGAGTGACACATTTCATTCTATAAGTTGATTGTGTAATGTTGAATTAGGTCAAACACTAATATAATATCACAAACTTGTTAATTTGGGTCATTCATAATTTATATTTATATGTGCACTAAGCCTAATAATGTTGGGCACAAGGAAATGTGGTGATTTATTTTTTACATTAATTTAAATTGTTGTCACTGATTATTTCTAACTTTGATTATTATTGACATTGATTATTTCTAGAAAATCTCAGGTGCGTGATCTCCAGAAGTTTCTGAACCATGGGAGGAAGATTTTAGCATTGCATCAGCCGGAAGACTAGTGGTTTCAGTCGATTCTGACCGCTCTGGGTTGCGTGACCTATGCATGACCAGTTACAATCTAGTCAACCACGAGATACTTAATGCATTCGTGGAAAGCTGGCATTCTGAGACATATTTTTTTCATCTCCCGCATGGTGAGGTGTCTATCACATTGGACGATGTCTCGTCTTTGTTGCATCTTCCGATCAGGGGGAGATTCCTCTATCATGGTAGGATGACCAAAGATGAGGTGTTCGAGATGATGGTGGAGCATCTGAAGGCTGATCCAAGGGATGCGATTGAGGAGGTGGATAGGACCAGGGGTGCTCATGCTAGGTTTGAGTTCCTGAAGAAGATATATGATAATGAGATCACTGCTCCACAGCAGGTAGATAGTGATCCTGAGCAGGTTGCCTTACACATGACTCATGCTTTGAGGGCATATTTTCTTTATTTGGTTGGCACTTGTATTTTGGTGGACACTGTTGCATACCTTTGGTACTTCTTGGATCTCACACAGATCCATGAGTACAACTGGAGGCGGCTTTCCTGGACTATCTGTATTCGAAGTTGAGAGATGGATGTCGATGAAAGACTAAGCAAGTCACAAGCAAGACGATACTACTGATGGTAATAATTTTTTAACCTTGAATTTTTTTTATTTTCATTTCATATTTGCCATAATTCTTGATCCATGAATGCTTTTTATTTTCATTTCAGGGTTGGATCCTCCAGCACTTCCCACGCATCGTTGGTTGGATGTATTGGGATGAGCACACTGAGGAGATGCCTCGTGCCTGTGATTTTATCCCGCTAAGACAGAACCAGGTGGTCGTATCTTAACCGCTTGGCTGCCAAGGACATCCACTTTAACTACTACGCGGATCACCGTCAGACGCGGCCATTTGACGACATATCTATATACTCTAAATGGTTGGCCTACGGACTGTGTATCACTGCTCCTCATCTGCCCGAGCGCGTCATGTGGCACTTTGGGTACACCCAGACCATCCCCAGACACCCTGATGTCTTTGCTCCTTCCGCCTTGACTCGTATACAAATAGATGAGATATTTGTTGATTATAAGAGTCATCTGGTACCGAATGAGGCTCGGGCTACCATAACACCGAATGACTGAAGCTACGTAGACGGATACATCAGGTGGTTCTTCACGGCCTCACACCCGTACATGGTACCAACTGCTCCAGGAGATCTGCCGAGACCAGCTCCTCAGGAGATTTTATAGAAGCAGCATGCTCAGTGTCGCATCTGCGAAAATCAACCGGTGGAAAAGAACAGAAGAGTCACCACCGAACGTTATTTATCCCGACGCAGGGAAAGGAAACAATCGAAGAAAACCTCAACAAAGGGAAAGACATGGTCATCGCAACCATAGCTTGAGTTCGGGAGTCGGGTACGCGAGAGAAAGGTATTAGCACCCCCTCGCGTCCATCGTACTCGATGAGATCCACGCTTGTTGTTATCGATCAAAGGGTGTAGGTTATCTGAAGCTCAACTGCTAACTGGAACGGAACAGGAGAAACGAGAAATGGGGGGAAAAGGAAAAGAAGTGACTCGATAGGATATCGCCGTCCTAGGCCTACGTATTCCCTCGGGAGCGGGAAAGTCAGAGTCAACGTAGTTCGGAACACTACGGAATTTGTGGGGGGAAGGTTGATAAATAAGGTTGTGCTCGCAGAGATCTCGCATGATCTCCTGCCTACGTATCTCCATTAACCAATGAAGAATCAGAGCGACGTAGTTCACCTCACTAAGGGTGACCTCTACTTTGTTTGTGTTTTTTAGTAGAATACGCCAACGTTCGCGTTCCAGCAGTTTAGGTGTTGCCGCTCGTTGTGGAGTCTTATGCGTTTACCTGTTTGCGGTAGAACGGAAATGACGCATCCTTTACGAATAGAGTGGGGGAGATGAGAAGAGAATCCCGAAGAAAGACGGTTGTTTGTTTATGTTTTTTAGAAAGAAGTGTTTTGATTTATTGTTTGTAACTCATATTGCACTAAAGTCTATGACATAGGAACGAATGCGTCGCATGGTCGTCCCCAACAGGACGTATGCTAAACACTCTAGAAAGGAGAAGGGAGACCCTCCTCCTTTCATTTCCCATGTGCTTAAGGCTCATGGGGTACAATACTTGTTGCCTTTATTGCATGTTTTTTATTTTGTTTTGAGATGAGAGAAGAGACTCAAAGTTGTAAAGTAAAATCTAAGAGGAGACTAATTGTAGTCCTAATGTTAGCATGCATTTGTTGGTCCTAAGGTTGAGGTTAAAGGACTATCCTACTCGTTATAATACATGGATTGCTAACCTAATGTCTCTCCTACCTCCAACTCAATTGGAAATTAAGTGGAGCTAGGAATCCTAAGGGATCATGTGAGTCACACAAGTAAACATTAGCGTAAACAATCACCAAAGAGAAAAGAGAAAGGAGAAGTAAGATGAAATAGCATTCATATGAGTGTAAGCATCAATGTAAATCACCACAAACTTACCTCCTCCAAGCCAAGCTCAACTAATGAATAGTTGAAAGCAAAGTATGCAAACATGCAATTATGGTTATGCTAAAGTCCTAAGACTATACTATGATGAATATCCAACAACAACTAAAGTTAGAAGTGTCCTAGAGGTATGACATCCTACTAATGGCAGTAGCTAAACACACTTAATCCTATCCAAGTTAATGTCCTAAGGGAGCATGCAAAAGCGTCAAGTTTTATCTTACACCACTACCTAAACATGTGTCACTTACAAGTTATACCGAAAGAACTTCCCAAAGTTAACACAAATAAACCAAGCCATGGATAAGCAACACACATCATGGAAAAAGTCAAATGAATACTTAAAGCATTAAGAAGTGATCATGGGATTCACTTGGGGTCATGCTCAAATAATTTTCAAGTTATGCACAAAACTTTTATCTTAAGCATGTTTTGGACAATTATGAACATGTAATGAACAAACGAGTGTGAAAGACATTCATGAAAGTTTAAGGTCAGAATTGAATCATGTTATTCAATGTGTAAACATGCCAAGTTATCATTCATGTCATCATGGCAAACCAATATCCAAAGACAATGCAAACAAATGCCAAACTAGTATCCACACAATTCCACAAAATCATGTAAGTGTCAAGCAAGGGAAGTGAATCCAAATCATGTAAAATGTGTACCTAAGTACAAGAGCCAGGGGTATATGACATATAAATAATGTTTGAAGTGTCAACAAATCATCATGACATTCACACCAATTAGCATTCAAGAGTTCAAGCAATTCAACACAAAAATATCTCTTAAATCATACACCAAACATTTGTGATCAAACAATGATTAAGCACCTACAAAGTGGACATGTGAGGGACCTAAGTCAGAATTGAAACCATGTATTTAAGGCTTATAATCACTTTCAAAAGGTCACAAAAGTTTACTTCAAACACCTTCTCCAAAGCCAATTCAATTTAGGCAAGCAAATCATCCAAATAATCTTCCTATAAACATGTTACTTGTTACACAAGCATAAGGGATGAAATGGCATGGCAATGTAACATTCAAGCACTCAAGTCAGAAGTGAATAACCTATAATATGTCCTAATTGAACCCCAAAACCAATGTGCAAGTATGGCATACAAGTGACATCAAAAGAGTAGTCAAAATGAAAGCACAATTCGCATTTTCGTACACACAAAGATAGGCAATATTCATGGCATATGAAACGATCAAATGCACCATTCAAGCATGTCTCCATTGTGCATTGAAATACACTTATGAATATGTAAAAACTCATCCCTAAAGTTGGCTCAAAGTGGCCTCATACAAACGCCAAACCATGACCTATTTCTAAGCATGTATCAACATGTTAGGTTCGCTTTGGAAAATTAGTGAAAAATAGCTAAATGCTCTTGAAAATTATGGGTAATTGAACATATCATGCCAAGGGAAGTGGGTGGCCACATGAAAGAGATAGGACACAAGTCATACACCAGAAGTACTCAATTAAATGCAAACATTACTCGTATTACCAAAGATGTTCATACAAGACAAGGCACAAAGATAAAGCTCAAAAGCAATTCAATAATTATGGACAAGGTACCAATAAAACATCATTAGGTCACATAATCAGAGCCTAAATGTAAACCAAAAATTAGCTCCAAATTGTCAAGGGAATAACACTTTTTTGGACTTGCATCACAAGATACACCATTAAGAACACATTCCTTTCCAAAACTCCATAAAAATATCAAAACACACCAAAAATGAAATTAAAATTCATCAAAAATTAATTAAGACCCTCAAGAACTCCTCTGATTTTTCTTAGAATTTTTCAATAATATTTAGTATTTTTAGAATTCAGATTAAAACGTGTAAAAAAAAGAAGGTAAAAATCATGGAAGAACATGGGGGTGTTGCATAAGTAAAAAGGCTAGTTCTAAAAGTCTTGGGCCACACATGTGAGGGTGCGAATAGAAATTCCAAGGCCCAAAATCCGTTTCTGGCCTGAGGGTGCATGGTAAGCTCTCACGATCTAACAATTGATCTGGGTCGTTGGATTGAATGCTGGGGATCAATCGTAGGCCTGGACGCGAGGGTACACGGTAGCTACCATGGAGAAACACGCGTGGGAGCAACGGGATATGCACCGGACGGTGACACATGTCCACAGTGGCGACACTTGTCACCGCCGAAGCCATTGCTAGCTCACCCTTATCTCATCACAATACTAAAGGGGAAGAGCAGAGAAACGAATCAATTCAATTCCTTTATTTTTCGTTCAGACTCTCTCTCTATCCTATTCTCTTCTCTGCAATTACACACGCCGGAACCCTAATTTAATGCCGGAGAAGGCGGTGGTGCGCGGTGGCCTCCGCCGTACTCCTCCGGCCAACCACCTCCAAACGCCGAAACATCTACACAAACCATAACTAAGATCTCGTCCCCGTTACGAATCCGGAACCTAATTTCTCAAGAAACTCCTCAAACCACGGGATCGAGAACGCCAACAGAAGAGAAATCAAATGAAACAAGGCAAGATAACCACGATGAACTCTACGTTCAAAGCCACAGCTACGAGAAGGGATGCAAATTCGTACCTGGATGACGATATTAACCACAACGCTTGGTACTCTCTTTCTCTCTTCTCTTTCTCCTTCTTGATCTAATCTTCTATCTGAAATCTTCTTCTTCTTTCTATGGATTGTTGTTGCAGAATCTGGATGAAGATGTAAAGAGTGTTCCAATTGACGAATCGAAGAAGACGACGTTCGTTTGTTGAGGTTGAAGCAATGAAAATAGTGACACAGAACCCAGAAGAAAAATGGCGAGGAGAAGAGATGATCGTTGAAGACGCCTCTTCTATTATTGCTTCCAATCTGTGGATGCTGAATTTGGGAAATTGGTATTGCGTAACCGTGAGTATAAGTTCTTCACGTTCTTGACCCTCATTGTTGAACGTGTGAATTCTTCTTCTTCTTTTGAATTTCACCACGAATTATTGCACATTTTGGTATCGTCCTCCCTCGTGAATTGTTGAACATTGAGTTGCTATTTCATGGCGTTGTGCAGGTGATCGTTTCGGATTGATAGTGATGGGTGGTTTTGAAGATTGAAGAAGGAGAATGAGGGAAAACGCCTCTGGTTCGCAAATGGTTTTTTCTGATGTGAAGCTCTGCTGAGAGACTCAATGAAGAAGCTTGGAGAAGATTGGATAGCTCTTTGAGAAAATAAGTTGGTTATCCACCCCTTAGTTCTGTTCCGTTTATCTTCTCTTGTAATTGAATCAGTTCTCTTCTTTCTGTTGTGATGGCCAGGGAAGTTCGAAATCGGTTAGAGTTAGTTACCTGTTATAGGTGGTGAGGACTTGTGATTTGTTAAGAGTTTTTTCTGTTAGTTTTATTAGAAGCAAGGTTTCTGTTAGAAGTTTTTGGATTAGGTTTTGTGTAGTTTTCTCTGCCTTTTTTCTGTTGCGGGTTAATGGTAATTAGGAGTAATTTGAAATGGAGTCTTTGTTGAGCTGAAATTTGCACTACATACACAGGCCATCTTTCATCTCTGCTTAGCAACTGATGTAGAAAATTATGTTTATCACTTACATCCACATAGCCATGTTCAAGAATTTACGTACAACTTAATGATGTGATTCTGTCATTAACGTGTTGATCTTCGACAAATATTGTAGACTTGACTGACTGAACTAAGATATTCAACAGCCTCCTGCGGTTATCCATGCATAAGCCTTTTAGAAAGTGCACATTTATCTTGTTATGGAAAGTACACACATATTCCCCAAATGGCTGTCTGGCTTTGGCTCTACTCATTGATTCATCATCAAGTGAATAGTCCTAAGCTTTACTTAAATTGCACTCTCACTCAATGACAAAGATTGCTGATAAAGTTCCTGATGTAATTCCAACTTCAACCTTACGTGCTTTAACATAGATGAATCTAAATTGAAATTCATTTCTTCAAGAACTCTATTTTCAATACGATCTTCTAATCCATACCAAATTTCCATGACAATCAACAAAAATCATTAATGGCCTTAATCACAGTATGAATCCACCTCAACACCTTTATACCATGTCATAACTTTAATGATCAACAAAATACCGATGCTTTGAATCCTTGAACATGGATGATAAGGATGGAAACAAAGAACACTTTGATATCCAATGATCTTCAGTTGATGAAAGGCTAATCCTGATACACTTGTCTTAGATGCTCAATGAAGAAGAAGATATCTTAAGATGTTGAGAAGAAATCCACCCCAAAAAATCAAGAGTTGACTTTTGGTTGACTTTTTAGTTAATCAGCTAATTCTTGATGAATTAATCAATTGACAATCTTCTGAAAAGAACCAATGGCCAATGTTTCATCCTTATGTGCTTGAGGACATACGGGAAACCTTGTGACCAAGTTTTGCCCAAATAGTCAGAGATATGCTGCCCTTTTTATTGAAATCCTAATTTGACCTCCCACTGCTAGGAAGTGATGATTTTATTCAAGCCCCTTATGAGTTCCAATCTTTTGATAACTTGAGAAATCAAGTATGATGAATTGAGGTGGGAGGGACCCTCATGACTTGATTGATTGAGGATGGCTCTCTTCCTTTTGCTCAATATCTTGACAATAGCTGATTTAATGCCTTATGGAAGACCAATGATGCATGCATGATACTTGTGACCTAGATGGAATGCAAATGAATGAAGCATAAGCCAATGGTGTAAGGTAATAAATATGAGGAAAAATTTTGGGGTATTACAGCTGCCCCTATTCAATCAACTATGGACCTGAAAGGATGAGAGCAGCGGCTGTCAGACATTCAAGGTAAATAGGGATTGAATACCAGAAAAACCAGAAATTTTGCGCTCTGTGGGTAAAAGAAATGTGTGGTAATATGTTTTTAATTTTGGGCAGATGTCAACCGAAGGTGGTCTCTGCGGATAATTGGCTATCAACCTAAGTTGGATCAAGCAAAGGATACGAGAACAGCCGAAGGCGGACTCGAAAAGAAAGACCGGCCGAAGGCGGACTAACAATTAAAGAAAACGAGAACGGCCAAAGGCAGACTCGAAAGGAAAGACCAGCCGAAGGTGGGATAACACATAAAGATACGAGGACGGCCAAAGGCGGACTCGAAAAAGAAAGACCAAGCCGAAGGTGGTCTAACAATAAGGGATATGAGAACGGTCGGAGGCGGACTCGAGAAGAAAGACCAGCCGAAGGCGGACTAACAACAAGGGGTACGAGAACGGCCGAAGGCGGACTCGAAAGGAAAGACCAGCCGAAGGTGGGCTAACACATAAAGGATACGAGGACGGACGAAGGCGAACTCGAAAAGAAAGACCGGCCGAAGGCAGACTAATACATAAAGGATACGAGGACGGCCGAAGGCGAACTCGAAAAGAAAGACCGGCCGAAGGCGGACTCTCAAACAAAGGGTACGAGGACGGCCGAAGGCGAACTCGAAAGGAAAGACCGGCCGAAGGCAGACTAACAACAAGGGGTACGAGAATGGTCGAAGGTGGACTCGAAAGGAAAGACCAGCCGAAGGTGGGCTAACACATAAAGGATACGAGGACGGCCGAAGGCGAACTCGAAAAGAAAGACCGGCCGAAGGCGAACTAACACATAAAGTATACGAGGACGGCCGAAGGCGAACTCGAAAAGAAAGACCGGCCGAAGGCGGACTAACACATAAAGGATACGAGGACGGCCGAAGGCGTACTCGAAAAGAAAGACCGGCCGAAGGCAGACTAACAACAAGGGGTACGAGAATGGTTGAAGGCGGACTCGAAAGGAAAGACCAGCCGAAGGTGGGCTAACACATAAAGGATACGAGGATGGCCGAAGGCGAACTCGAAAAGAAAGACCGCCCGAAGGCGGACTAACACATAAAGGATACGAGGACGTCCGAAGGCGAACTCGAAAAGAAAGATCGGCCGAAGGCGGACTAACACATAAAGTATACGAGGACGGCTGAAGGGGACTCTCAAAAGACCAAGCCGAATGTGGACTCTCAAACAAAGGCTACGAGGATGGCCGAAGGCGAACTCGAAAGAAAAGACCGGCCGAAGGCGGACTAACAACAAGAGGTACGAGAACGGCCGAAGGCGAACTCGAAAGAAAATACCAGCCGAAGGCGGACTAACAACAAGAGGTACGAGAACGGCCAAAAGCGAACTCGAAAGGAAAGACCGGCCGAAGGCGGATTAACATATAAAGGATGCGAGGACGCCCGAAGGCGAACTCGAAACGAAAGACCGGCCGAAGGCGGACTAACACATAAAGGATACGAGGACGACCGAAGGCGAACTCGAAATGAAAGATCAAGCCGAATGTGGACTCTCAAACAAAGGCTACGAGGACGGCCGAAGGCGAACTCAAAAAGAAAGACCGGCCGAAGGCGGACTAACAACCAGAGGTATGAGAACGGCCGAAGGCGAACTCGAAAGGAAAGACCGACCTAAGGCAGACTAACAACAAGGGGTACGAGAACGGCCGAAGACGGACTCGAAATGGAAAGACCGACCGAAGGAGGATTAACACATAAAGGATGCGAGGACGGTCAAAGGCGAACTCAAAACGAAAGACCGGCCGAAGACGGACTAATAATCAAAGAAAATGAGAATGGCCAAAGGCGGACTCGAAAAGAAAGACCGGCTGAAAGCGGACTAACAACATAAAGGATACGAGGACAGCCGAAGGCGAACTCGAAACGAAAGACCAAGCCGAAGATGGGCTAACAGATAAAGGATACGAGGACGGTCGAAGGCGGACTCGAAAAGAAAGACCAAGCCGAAGGTGGCCTCACAATCAAAGAAAACGAGAACTATAACACCCATATATAACAACATACATCAAAGCATGTATATTATACATGAATCCAAGTATTTGGTACTGAAATACCATAAGTTCCTAGTTAACACATTGTATACATTAAATGCCCTAAATACAAAGTTCTAAAGTCTACGGCATAACATATACAAGATGTCCCAAAAACGCACTAAGAACTAGATCACTACAATGATCTCAAAATAAAACGCCATAGCGGAAGCCATGCCATCTCAAAAGCTACGATCCGTAAGGAAAAGTCAAACTACTTTGTCCTTACCCTTCGCCGAACCTGCAGTACCTGTGATGTAAACAACAACAGTGGGGTGAGATACATCAAATCTCAGTGAGTTCCCTATCTTAAATGTCCTTTCGGCTCTACAAGGTTTTATCACACCTAACTCAAGTCGAAAGGGAATGGAAAAGACTTTGAGTACTCACACACACTATATGGAAACATGTCATGAGTTCACCAATTCACAATATCACTAATCGGTAACCATGCCAAGGCATCCCCTATTCCCGTCCTCTTCTACGTCTAGAAGTCGACCCGGATCATGGATCCTTGCAACCTACTTGACATACGAATGGATTCGGGTTCGACGGGCCTTTTACCGTTATGAACCGTCACTTTACACGGGCCTTATACCGTCAGAAGCATTCACCCAACGGGCGCCATTCGTACAGCACGGGGAATCAAACCTGCCAAGTAGTCATGCATATGTTTCAGAGGAGCTCGAGATCCATGAAACGCAACTCAAAGAACCGGTTACGATTACGTGATCACACACACAAACGTGATTGTATTCGACAATCACAAGGCCATTACGCCTTATCACAACCAAACGGTTAACACACATGTTCCATACTAGCGTTTATTCATTCTACATTTTTCCGACAATGTTTACGGTAATATTCCTCACTCTACCTAATTCGTATTTTAGCATGCATATACACTTAAAATCATGTCACACAACAATAGGATAGACAAGACATATCATAATTGCATAGTAGAATAATGTATAACAATTAAAACATAATTATATCACTTTTGGAACTTTCTCGATTATTTAATCGATCGGTAAAATTGACATATTTTTCCGTCATCATAAAGGTTATTTCCACAGCTTTCTATTGATATCAAGAACATTCAAATCGGATAAACGGGTCAAAAGTTATGAATTTTAAAAGAAAAGGGAACATTTGAAAAAGTCCCAGGAGTGCCCGGCGCTTTTAAATTTCACCCGGCGTTTTCCCTTTTGCCTCTTGCTTCGCCCGGCGAAGTAGGGGCGTAACATACTTCTTCAAAACATGAAAGTTACAGGGGCGTTACAAGTTGCGCCTCCCGAGCATCGCCCGGCGAAGCAGGGGCGCTTGCCTCGAACCGCCAGGCGCTATGCGCACCGCCCGACGCTTTGCACCAGAACAGCCATGCTCAGCTGCATTTTCTCTTGTTCCAAAGGGTGAAAATCCATCTCTCTCAATTCAAATCCTCTCCAAACAGCACCAACAAGCATCATAAATATTCACATGCATAATATGATCATTCAACATAGATTATACCGATTTTTAACCGTTAAATTTCATCGATTTGTAAAATTGTTCATTTTCTCCCAAAATCCAACCTAACTCTAAAAACTCAAGAAATTCTACACTAAAGCATCTATCTAGAACCCACCTGGATTAGAAGTTGAAGATGAAGGAGATGAGATGATTTGATGAAGGATTGATGATGATTTGCTCTTGAAATCTTGAATTTCTTCTCTTTTTCCTCTTCTCCACTTTTCTCTCCTTCCTTTTCTTTCTTTCTTCTTTCTTTCCTTTTTTCTTACTTCTCTTACTATCTTTTTCTTTTATTTGGAAAATGGGAGGAAAAGAAAACATATAGTAACTATCATTAATAAATAATACTACTAAATGTCCAAAAAGTCTCTTAAGTCCAAATACTCAAATATCTCAGATTCAGATATTATTAATTGGATTTACTCTAAGTTCAACAGTTACTCTAATTATCTCTGTAGATAATTTCTCAGAGTACACTGGGACTCAGTTGATCACAACTAATATTATCTAGAGTAAAATAAATTTACGGGGTATTACATCCTCCCCCCCTTAAATAGAAATTCGCCCACGAATTTAAAATAATTACCTGAAAAGATGAGGATAAACTTCTCGCATCTCAGATTCCAATTCCCAGGTTGCATCACCCGGATGCGTCTCATCCCACTGGACCTTAACAAGAGGAATCTCTTTGTTCCTTAACACTTTAGTTTCTCTTCCTGTGATACGACTTGGTTGAGGCTCGAACGTCAAATCTGCTTCTATCTCAACTGTATCGGGTAAAATTGGCTGAAGAGGATCTGGGACAAATTTTTGAAGCTGAGACACATGAAAACATTGTGCATCTCTGACAGAGAAGGCGGTAAGGCTAATCTGTAAGCTACTTCACCAATTCTTTCCAAAATCTGATACGGTCCCACGTATCTCGGACTTAATTTCCGCGACCGAAACGGTCCTTTCAACCGCAATCTTGGAGTAACTTTCAAAAACACGTGATCGCCTTCTTCAAACTCTAAAGGTCTTCTTCGGTTATCCGCATAACTCTTCTGACGATCCTGTGCTTGCTTAACTTTTTCACGGATCATCCTAATCTTCTCCGTAGTCTCGTGAACAATCTCGGGTCCCAAAATTCTATCCTCACCAATCTCCGCCCAACACAATGGCGTCCCGCACTTCCTTCCATACAATGCCTCATATGGTGCCATACCAATACTGGTATGATAACTGTTGTTATAAGAGAACTCAATCAACGGCAAAAGTTCTATCCAATTTCCTCCATTTTCCAATACACAAGCTCTTAACATATCTTCCATGGTTTGTATTATCCGTTCCGTCTGACCATTCATTTGCGGATAATTTGACGTGCTCAAACACAACCTCGTTCCCATAGCTTGTTGAAAAGCTCTCCAAAATCTAGAAGTAAACTTTAGATCTCTATCCGAAACAATACTGGAAGGAACACCATGTAATCTCACAATTTCCGAAATGAACAACTTCGCGAGATGAATCGCCTTATAAGTAGTCTTTACGACCAAGAAATGAGCAGACTTCGTCAACCGATCTACGATTACCTAAATGAATCATAACCACCTTGCGCACGGGGTAATCCCACTGCAAAATCCATCGAAATACTATCCCACTTCCACACCGGAATTTCTAATGGTTGCAATAAGCCACCCGGTCTTTGGTGTTCAATCTTCACTTTTCGACATATGCACATTCCGATACATACACTGAAATATCCTTTTTCATCCCGGACCACCAATAGTCCCTCTTTAAATCTTGATACATCTTCGAAGATCCCGGATGTATAGTAAAAGCACCCTTATGCGCTTATTCCAAAATCCTCCTTTTTAACATTGTATCATCCGGAATACAACTCTTTCTGATCGAAGGGATACTTTAGGCCCTTGTGGTCACTGAACATCTCGAAATGTACACCATACAAATAATGACGCCACACTTCAAAGTAAACACAACTGCCGCCAATTCTAAATCATGCGTCAGATAATTCTCTTCATGGACTTTCAACTGTCGAGAAGCATAAGCTACTACATGTCCCTCTTGCATTAACACACCTCCTAATCCCATCTTCGATGCCTCACAATATACCTCATACGACTTGCTAGGATCAGGAATAATCAAAACATGAGCGGTCGTCAATTTTTCCTTCAAATTCATAAAACTTTGCTCACAAGCCGAATCCCATTCATAAGAACAATCCTTCCGAGTAAGTCTCGTCATCGGTAATGCTAGTTGGGAAAAGCCCTTAATAAACCTCCTATAATAACCTGCTAGTCCCAAGAAGCTTCTAACTTCAGACACATTCTTCGGTCTCTCCCAATTTATCACTGCTTCAACTTTTTATGGATCAACCGCTACTCTTCCCTGAGATATGACGTGACCAAGAAAATTTACCTCCGACATCCAAAATTCACACTTACTTAGCTTGGCAAAAAGTTGTCTTTCTTGTAAGATGGATAAAACGATTCTTAGGTGTTCTCCGTGCCCTTGAGGATCACGAGAATAGATAAGAATGTCATCAATGAAAATCACCACAAATTGGTCCAAGTAAGGTTGAAATATCCTGTTCATATAATCCATGAAAACTGTAAGATCATTAGTCACACAGAAAGGCATTACCAGGAATTCATAATGACCATAACGGGTCCTAAACGCAGTCTTCGGTACACCCGAACTCTTCACCCGAATTTGATGATAACCCGACCGTAAATCAATCTTTGAGAATACACAGGCTCCTTTCAATTGATCTAACAGGTTGTCTATCCTTGGCAATGGGTATTTGTTCTTGATGGTGACCTTATTCAACTGATGGTAATCAATACACAACCGCATTCCACCATCCTTCTTCTTTACCACAATACTGGAGCTCCCCAAGGCGAAACACTTGGTCTAATAAAATGCTTAACCGTCAATTCTTCCAATTGGTCCCTTAATTCTCTTAACTCAAGTGGTGTCATCCGATACGGAGAAACAGATATTGGGCCATCCCCAGTATCAGGTCAATAGAGAATTCCACTTCCCTCACCGGAGGAAGAGAAGTGATATCCTCAGGGAAAACTTCAGGAAAATCACAAACTACCGGAAAAATCAGGACCTGAAGGTTGTCGTTCTCCTCCTCCTTAGTGAGAACCAAAAGAACAGATCTTTCATTCTCAAACAAGAAATTAATCATTCCTACTGTAACTTCCAAAATAGTAGTCAACCCATTCCCAAAACAACATCCACTTCCTTAAGCGGCAAACAAATTAGATCAATCTGGAAAACTCTTCCATTTACCGGTAAAACACAATTTTCACATACTAATGGCATTTCAACAATCTCATCCATGGCAGTAGTAACCACCATGGGTGGAAACAATGGAATAGCTTGCAACCTCAGTCGCTTCATACATTGCATCAATATAAATGAATGTGTTGCTCCACAATCTAATAAAACAAAACAAGAAAACCCATTAACAAACACGTACCAGTAACCCTAGAGTCATCGCCCTTTGCTTTCTTCCCTTGCGTCTGATTCCTATCCTGGGGACAATCCCTCGCCATATGTCCCACCTTTTGACATTGATAACACTTCACCCCTTTGAAGCGACATCCGCCAAAATGCATCTTACCACACGTACGACACATAGGAGGTGCACTATTCTGAGAATCCTGGACTTGTTTCCTTTTGAAAGCTTGTTGCCTAGGCTTAGACTGTTGGCTTGACCTCCCACAATCATTCTCAACCACGTAACGTTGCCTCAACTGTTGGAATTCAAACTCTCTTCGGATCCTCAAAGAACTAGGAAGGTACTTTTCCATAAAAATAGCCCTGAACTGCTCCCACACTTTAGGTACACCTTGCATAGTCATAAAAGCTAAAGCAAAATCCCACCGTCCTAGCAGGACCTCTCAGTGAGTGAGAATCAAACACTACCTTGTTCTCCTCACTACAGTAAATTATCAGAAAGATTCTCTCCATGCCAGCAATCAAGTCATGAGCTTTCACAGGATCCAATCCCCCGTGAAATTCTGGAGGATTCATGCGGATGAAATCCCAAAAACTTCCACCTATAACATCTAGAACAACCACTCGAGGATGAAGACCTTCATTCATCCGCTGCACCATCTGTTGCATGAATTGGTTCTACTGCTGTTGCATCTGTTGCACAAACTGATACAAAGGAGCATTCTCATTGCCGCCTGGCGGATTCGTCCCAGCTGGAGGATTTGTGGGTCTACCACGATTGTTTCTGCGCCAGTCGGCCATGTTCCTAAATGTCATACAGATAGGATTAAGTTGATTAGGCTCAATACCATAAATATAACACGTAAGACCAATGACGACGCAACGCATATGAACCAGAAAGAAATACTTATACTATTTTATGGCTAGGTCGAGGATACGACCTGCTCTGATACCAACTATAACACCCATATATAACAACATATATCAAAGCATATATATTATACATGAATCCAAGTATTTGGTACTGAAATACCATAAGTTCCTAGTTAACACATTGTATACATTAAATGCCCTAAATACAAAGTTCTAAAGTCTACGGCATAACATATACAAGATGTCCCAAAAATGCACTAAGAACTAGATCACTACAATGATCTCAAAATAAAACGCCATAGCGGAAGCCATGCCATCTCAAAAGCTACGATCCGTAAGGAAAAGTCAAACTACTTTGTCCTTACCCTTCGCCAAACCTGCAGTGCCTGTGATGTAAACAACAACAGTGGGGTGAGATACATCAAATCTCAGTGAGTTCCCTATCTTAAATGTCCTCTCGGCTCTACAAGGTTCTATCACACCTAACTCAAGTCGAAAGAGAAGGGAAAAGACTTTGAGTACTCACACACACTATATGGAAACATGTCATGAGTTCACCAACTCACAATATCACTAATCGGTAACCATGCCAAGGCATCCCCTATTCCCGTCCTCTTCTACGTCTAGAAGTCGACCCGGGTCATGGATCCTTGCAACCTACTTGATATACGAATGGATTCGGGTTCTACGGGCCTTTTACCGTTATGAACCGTCACTTTACACAGGCCTTATACCGTCAGAAGCATTCACCCAACGGGCGCCATTCGTACAACACGGGGAATCAAACCTGCCAAGTAGTCATGCATATATTTCAGAGGAGCTCGAGACCCACGAAACGCAACTCAAAGAACCGGTTACGATTACGTGATCACACACACAAACGTGATTGTATTCGACAATCACAAGGCCATTACGCCTTATCACAACCAAACGGTTAACACACATGTTCCATACTAGCGTTTATTCATTCTACATTTTTCCGACAATGTTTACGGTAATATTCCTCACTCTACCTAATTCGTATTTTAACATGCATATACACTTACAATCATGTCACACAACAATAGGATAGACAAGACATATCATAATTGCATAGTAGAATAATGTATAACAATTAAAACATAATTATATCACTTTTGGAACTTTCTCGATTATTTAATCGATCGGTAAAATCGACATATTTTACCGTCATTATAAAGGTTATTTCCACAGCTTTCTATTGATATCAAGAACATTCAAATCGGATAAACGGGTCAAAAGTTATGAATTTTAAAAGAAAATGGAACATTTGAAAAAGTCCCAGGAGTGCCCGGCGCTTTTAAATTTCGCCCGGCGTTTTCCCTTTTGCCTCTTACTTCGCCCGGCGAAGTAGGGGCGTAACATACTTCTTCAAAACATGAAAGTTACAGGGGCGTTATAAGCTGCGCCTCCCGAGCATCGCCCGGCGAAGCAGGGGCGCTTGCCTCGAACTGCCCGGCGCTCTGAGCACCGCCCGGCGCTTTGCACCAGAACAGCCATGCTCAGCTGCGTTTTCTCTTGTTCCAAAGGGTGAAAATCCATCTCTCTCAATTCAAATCCTCTCCAAACAGCACCAACAAGCATCATAAATATTCACATGCATAATATGATCATTCAACATAGATTATACCGATTTTTAACCGTTAAATTTCATTGATTTGCAAAATTGTTCATTTTCTCCCAAAATCCAACCTAACTCTAAAAACTCAAGAAATTCTACACTAAAGCATCTATCTAGAACCCACCTGAATTAGAAGTTGAAGATGAAGGAGATGAGATGATTTGATGAAGGATTGATGATGATTTGCTCTTGAAATCTTGAATTTCTTCTCTTTTTCCTCTTCTCCACTTTTCTCTCCTTCCTTTTCTTTCTTTCTTCTTTCTTTCCTTTTTTCTTACTTCTCTTACTATCTTTTTCTTTTATTTAGAAAATGGGAGGAAAAGAAAACATATAGTAACTATCATTAATAAATAATACTACTAAATGTCCAAAAAGTCTCTTAAGTCCAAATACTCAAATATCTCAGAGTCGGATATTATTAATTGGATTTACTCTAAGTTCAACAGTTACTCTAATTATCTCTGCAGATAATTTCTCAGAGTACACTGGGACTCAGTTGATCACAACTAATATTATCCAGAGTAAAATAAATTTACGGGGTATTACAAGAACGACCTAAGGCGAACTCGAAAGGAAAGACCGGCCGAAGGCAGACTAACAAGTAGGGAATATACCATACAGGATAACTCTACTGGGGATTACAAATAACGAAGGGTAAGAGCAACAGTTCTATGACCCTCAAGTTTGTCTAAAATCACTGCTGGGGAACTGGCTATGCCTTCACTCTGGGGTACACAGTCTAATAGAACCCTCTCTTTGGGTATTCGAATAAAGTACCAACTGACTTATGCTTCATAAGCACATGTTTGAATTTTTCCATGGCGTAATGCTCCATATCAATGTAAATGCTACGCGTTTTAGAGGATGCAATGCAATGATCACTATATGCCAGATGCAAGGAGGCTCCTCAGCAAAATAAATGGTGAGGACATGAAGGCAACTCCGCTTGGGATAACAATAGCAGCTCTGCTGAGGAAACAACCACCGATCTGATCTTCTGACTTTCTGTGGGAAAATATCAACTCAGCTGGGGATAACGTTGACACAGTCTGGGCTCTGAACTGCCGAACTTGCTGAGGATTACTGTAAGGGATGATGATCTTGCTGGGGGAAGGACTATAACCATAGAACTTCGTTGGGGAAATGACAACCTTCTGGCCTGGCTGCTAGGGATAAATAACGTTTGATGGCGACTCTTCTGTTCTTTTCTGCCGGTTGATTTTCGCAGATGCGACACTCAGCTAGATCATACTGAGGATGTCTTGCCTCGATGTCGTCGCATATTGGAGATTGCGTTGGCAGACATTGACGAGGGTATCTTCAAGAGGGCGATCATGTATTTTTGAGAGTTACACCGGTGACGGGTGTTGGTCGTGCATTGAAGTCGAAGAAGCTTACTTCTCGGTTTATTGGTCCTTACCAGATATCCGCGAGAGTGGGTGCTGTGGCTTATCGGGTGGCGTTGCCGCCGAGTCTTTCGAATTTGCACGATGTGTTTCATGTTTCACAGCTTCGGAAGTATGTTCCGGATCCGTCGCATGTGATTCTGATGGATGAGGTTGAGGTAAGGGAGAACCTTACGGTTGAGGCATTACCAGTGAGGATTTTGGATAACGAGTTGAAGCGGTTAAGAGGCAAGGATATTGCGCTTGTGAAAGTAGCGTGGAGAGGCGCTGCTGAGGGCAATTTGACTTGGGAGTTGGAGAGTCGTATGCGGGAGTCGTATCCGGAGTTGTTCGTCTCAGGTAATATTTTCGAGGACGAAAATTTCTACGTGGGGGAGAGTTGTAACGCCCCAGCTTTAGTTAGTTTTATTTAATCGAGTCGATTTGATTATTTTATTATTATATTATTTTATTTTTACTTTTATTTGATAATATGTTATTTTTCATCGTGAATATGTTTTATCGCGTTTTGGGAACGTTTGCGAGATATTTGAGTGTAGGGGTATTTTGGTCATTTCACTTTATTTTTCCTTAAGTTAGAAAATAGAAATAGAAAGAGAGAAAATTAGAGAGAAAGAAAAAGAGAAGAAGGAAAAGGGAAAGAAAAGAGAAAGAAAGAAGAAAAGAGAGAAAAACTTGGAAAGGAAGAAAATCAATCAACAGACTTTTCAAACACGATTAAATCGGGTAAGGGTGCGAAACTCGATTATATTATACTTGTGTATGATTATGTATGTTTGTATTTGGTTGTTTTTAGATTGAAATTAGATATTGAACAAAAACCCATAATAGGTTGAAATTGTTAGAATCCGATTAAATTGTGTCGGAAATCATGTTTTCAGGTCCCTTATTATTGATACATGTTAGATATATGTTGTTGTGCTATCTATTGGAAATTTTCTGGTGTTTAGGTGAAAATTTGGAGTGGGTTTGAGTGATCTTCGCAGAAAAATTCTGCAGAAAAATTCTGGGTTTCGTCTGCCGTTACGCGTATCAGGCATGTCCATACGCGTATTGGCTTGGGCAATACGCGTATGGGGGGTGCATTTGAGGTCAATACCCGTAATGAGTTCTATTTTTTCTCGGCCATCTGCTGAAACGTGTAATGGTACGCGTATGAGTTTGGGCAATACGCGTATGGCTCAGGGCAATACGCGTATGGCCAGCAGGGGTGCAAAATGTTGTCTTTTCGCGATGTCTTTTTCGATTAAGTCCATAACTTGTGTTCCGATTATCTGTTTTGAACATTCTTGGTATCGTTGGAAAGCTAATAAAATGTATTTTCGTATTAAAATGGTTTTGAGATTGTTGGCTGATTCAATTATGTCGGGAATTTGAAATAGTGTCGTTTTGTCAACTTTTGTCGTTGTAATTGTGTGTAATTGATGTGTATCATGCAATGTGCTGTTGATATGGACATCATATGACCTGTGTACTGTTGTGTGATGAAAATGTATGTGATGAAATGTTGCGATGATGAATTGTGGCCTAAGGGCAAGAAAATACAATGTGTGGTATTTGATGATATATGCATGATTATGGATGTGTATATGTGTGCATTTGAATGTCATGAGTCATTGTATGCCAAGCATCATGATATGCATTCTTGTGATGTTGTGTGCCCTTGTGCGGTGTGAGCGATGAATCGATTCCAGAGGGAATCCGCTATAACATCGTGAGCCTTATACCAAGAGGACCTAAAGCGATGATTATAGACGATCGTGCGCCTTATACAAAGAGGACCTAAAGCGATCGGATTGTGAGCCTTATACAAAGAGAACCTAAAGCAATCCATAAACATCGTGAGCCTTATACCAAGAGGACCTAAAGCGACGGGGAACATCATTTTCCCGACGGGGAGTTACATTAAGTAACAAGCGATGGTTCCAATAGTTCCTGAGTGAACTAGTGTTGAGATTGACGGATGGATGGTACCGCATTTGCATAGAGTCGTTGTGTCGGTCTCTTTGCATTTGCATAAATCATGAATGGATTAATTTTGTGTGGAATTGTGAATGAAATTGATGAGCTGATATATATATATATATATATATATATATATGTTGTTGATAAATGCATTGAGCTTGATTATATATGCCTTGGTGATGGATGTATGAGATATGCATTGTGTTGTTTTGCATTTGAACTCTGGTATAAGTCGTGGTGAGAATATTTTACATGTGTATTTCTGTGTTATTATATAATTGTATGTAATTATATTATGATTATGTTTCTCACCCTTCTGCTGTTTTGAATTCTCTATGAGGCATTGCAGATTAGATGCTGGAGGTCTTTTTGTGAAGCTTAGGTCTTCATTATTTTGTCGGTCGGCTCTGATATGTAGCACCGGGTAGTCGGGGAGATCGTTGTGATTTATGTGTATATGTATAGATATCTTTTGGATTGTATATGTATGGATCTGTGTATGACAGACAAACTTTTTATGTGATATATATATATATATATATATATATATATATATATATATGAGATTCAGTTGCAGATTTTCTGCTTTTATTCTGTATCTGAATTGTGGGTAATAGGAACTAAGTTCCTCTGTTATTTGCTACCTGATTGTTGCATATCTTTATGAGCAGGTTTATTGTGTTTTGTCTCAATTGATGTGACGCCTTCGTCTATGCCATGAATGTTTAATTATACTCTGATGAAATTTTTATCGCTTTATTTAATTGGGGGTATAGATAGAGGGTGTTACACCAGTCAGCGTCTGAATAACAAGTAACCATAGCTTTTTTGCTTTCAGAGTCTCGTAGAAATAAAATTCCATAGTTTGTCGACCCTTTTAAGTATCTCAGGATTCTTCTTGCAGCCTTCATGTGTGACACCCTTGATTCACTCATGTATCTGCTCACTAATCCGACTGAGAAACATATATCAGGTCGATTATTGCACACATATCTTAGAGATCCGAAAATCTGTTTGAACAAAGTTGCATCGACTTTTACTTCCTCTCCATGCTTCTCCAACTTTAAATTTGGTTCGATAAGCGAAGATTCGGGAGTTGAATAATCCATTCTGAATCTCTTAAGTATCTATTTGACATACTTTCTTTGATGTAGCACCATGCCTTGCTTCGACATTTGAAATTCCATGCCTAGGAACTATGACAACTTTCCCAGATCCGACATTTCAAATTCCTTTTTCATCAGCTCTTTGAACTTCGACAAGTTCTTCAAGCTATTTCTAGTTACTAGCAAGTCATCGACATATAAGCAGATTATTGTTATATCTTGTGCCACAACCTGAACATAGACACCATACTCAGATTTGCATTTTACGAATCCCAACTCAACCAAGTATGAGTCGATCTTTTTGTTCAATGCCCTAGGTGTCTGCTTGAGACCATAGAGCGCTTTGTGCAACTTGTATACTTTACTTGCTGTCCATTCAAAAATGTCGATTTCACATCTAAGTGAAATGTTGACCAACCTTGCTTACATGCCAAGGCCACCACTAATCGAACAGTTTCCAATCTTGTGACAGGTGCAAATACTTTAGAGTAGTCGAGTCCTGCTCTCTGGAGAAATCCCCGAGCTACCAATCCCGCCTTATGCCTTGCTATCGACCCGTCAGCATTGTGCTTCAACTTGAACACCCACTTTACTTCGATAGCTTTTGTATGAGCTGGAAATTCGACCAACTCCCATGTGTTATTTCTGTTAATTGCTTGTAACTATTCGACCATAGCAGATTTTCATTGTTTATCTTATAATGATTTGCTATAGTTGATTGGTTCAGCACCTGCAAGTAAAGCAAAATGAACTAGTTCCCCGTCTATTGTGACTTCATCATCACCAACCACTTCATAGTCTTAAAGTCTTGCTGGACGATCTCTAGTTCTTTGAGGTCACTGACTTGTGCCAGCCATATCCTCTTCGACTTCGACTGTGTCGAGAGTATCAGCAACTGCTTTGACTTATTCTTCGACTAGAGTATCAATAATGTCTTCGACTTCGACATCATTACTTTCTTCTTCGAAATTATAGCTCATCAGTGGCTTGTCAATTGCATTACTAGAATTCCAATCCCAGGCATAATTTTTTATCAATCACAGTGTATCGACTCATCACAATCTTCTGATTAATTGGATTGAACAGCTTGTATGCTCCAGTATTATGATATCCTACCAGAATCATAGGTTCACTCTTATCATAAAGCTTCCTTCTCCTAGCATCAGGAATATGCTTGTAGCAAATAGAGCCAAACACCTTCAGATGACTCACTAATGATTGTTTGCCACTACACACTTTTTCAGGAACCTTGTTCTTCAGCTTCTTGGTAGGGCACCTGTTCAAAATATAAACAACAGTCGAAACAGCTTCACCCCATAATGATTTTGGAAAATTCTTCTGGTTCAGCATGCATCTCGTCGTGTCCAATATGGTCATGTTTCTTCTTTCTGCTATTCCATTATGTTGAGGAGTATAATGAGCAGTTATCTCATGATCAATACCATGTTCTACACAGAATGCTTCAAATATCTTGGATGTATATTTGCTACCTCCATCTGTTCGCATAACTTTAATTTTCTTTTCACCCTGGTTTTCGACAAGTATCTTAAATCTCTTAAAGACTTCAAATACTTCGTCCTTTCGTTTGATCAGATAGATCCAAAGCTTTCAACTGTACTCATCGAAAAATGAGACGAAGTACCTATTTCCACCAATGGTATGCTCTTCAAAAGGACCACATACATCTGAATGTATAACTTCGAGTGTGCAGGATGATCTCATTGGCACAGTCGAAACAAAAGACTTCCTAGACTGCTTTCTGACTAGACAACCTTCTTAGAGTTTGTCGGGCATCTCAAGAGTTGGTATACCAGTTACTATATCTTGAGTGATCAGTTGATTTAGTGACCTAAAGTTCAGATGGCCAAACCTTAGATGCCACAACCAACTATTCTTGTGGTCGACAACTGCTTTCAGACATTATACCTCAGTCGAACTGATCATGGTCTTAAATGTTTTATTCTTTGACAGGAGAGATTTCAAGACCAAGTTATTCTAGATGTCAAAAAGTTCTAAGGCTCCATCTTTCATAAGCACTGAGAACACCTTTTTGACCAGTTGTCCAACACTTAGCAGATTGCACTTCATTGCAGAGACATATAGTACATCTTTGATCAAGGCTTTTGCTCCATTACTCTTTTGATTAACTATGTTGTCAGTACCTTCTGCTTGCAACAAGCTATTATCAGCAAGTTTAACCTTGCTCTTCTTAGACTCATCAAAATCTACTAACTATACTTTTCGACCAGTCATGTGATTTGAGCAACCTGAGTCGAGGAACCAAATCTTGGATTCGACATGGTCATCTGCAACTGCAGCCATAACCACCATATCATCATAATCATTTGAATCTTAACGTGCAAGGTTTGTCCTTCATCCTTGACTTTTGTCGAACCCTTGTCTTTCTTGTACCAAAAATGCTTGGCCAAGTGACCCCACATTTCAAAGTTATAGCACTGCACACCTTTCTTCTCTTCTTTGTCTTTCTGATAGGAATTTCTTTCTCCACTTTTCGAGGATTCAGAAGTTTTATCATCAATCTTATTCTTGTGAGGATTCGACCAAGAATTTTTGCCCTGAGTCTTGTCGATTTTGCCTTTGAACTTGTTGGAACCACCATTCTTCTTCCACGATTAAGCTTGTAGTGCTTGTATCGAGTCTTGAACTCCTTTCCTTTCGACAATCCTAATCTCATGTGCTTCCAACGAACCAACCAAATCTTCTAGTTTTAGGGTTTCAAGATTGTTGCATTCTTGAATAGCTACGATAACGTGATCAAAGTGAGAGGTCAACGTATGCATTATCTTCTCAACTATTATCTTATCAGTTAGGGTTTCACCATAACCCTTCATGAGATGGAGGAGTTTCTGCACCTTCAACACATAGCCGACAATCTTTTCATCTTCTCCCATTGACAACAATTCATATTGTCGTCGCAAAGTCTGCAACTTGACAACTTTAACTTTCTAGCCTCCTTCATAGTACTTGACAAGAATATCCCACACCTCCTTTGCTGATTCAGCATGAGCGATTCTCTCGAAATTAGTCGCATCAACCGCCAATTGGATGTAGAACGCTGCCTTGCAATCCTTCTTCTTGGCCTTCTTGTGAGCGGTTCTCTATGCGTCAGTTGCATCTTCACCAAGCGCAAAAACGCCATTCGTAACCACTTCTAGGATTTCATGAAAGCCAAATAGAGATTGCATTTGTTTTCTCCATCGGAGGCAATTCTTGCCGTCTAGAGTTGGAAGGGAATTTGGTAAATTTCCATTGTCATTCATCTTTGCATCGATTGATTAACAATAACCCACGATCCCGGAAACATGATATCTGATGTGTGATTCTTGAAAACGCGATCAAGAATCTAACCGGAGCTCTAGATACCAATTTGTTAGTGCGTGAGACACTTTTAGTGAGGAGAGAAAGAGAGAAAATAAAGAAACAAGAATTAATATTATTGAATTAATTAAACTGAATTACAAAATATCTATTTATATACACTAAAATAACAAACTAAATAACAAACCCTAAACTCTAATTAACTTTAGACTTGAACTACATAATACAACTTGCATTATATCTAATATCTCAATATTTTATAAATTTATTTTTTAAGAAAGAGAAACTATTAATGTTTTATAGACTGCTTACTAAAATTATAGAAATAGATATAACATATTTGATGTGTTTCAAAATAAGTGTTAATTATATTTAATAAACAAAATTTGTCTTATAATGAAAGTTTTTATCTTTTAATTTTATTTTTAATTAATTTATGTTCATCTTTCTTAATTCATCAACATATCACTTTATATTTATAATATATAATATGATAAAAATACAATTTATGTCAAAGGATGTATGTATTAATAATAATTGTCGAATATAATTTGATAAAACTATTTGTCACTTTGTTTATATTGGGCTAAACATAATTTAGAGATTAACTGCGTTACGCAATTCCAATTTTGCTGGATAGAATTTTGTATATTTCTGGAGTTTAGTATCTTTTGTAAACTCTACTAATTGTTTTATAATTTTGTAATACTTAAAGTAGTTATGTTTTCTAAATAGTAATCTCTACTAGTTTTAGATTTTCTACATTTTGCTTTATATAATGTCACGTCGTCTATAAAACCGTAAGCAAAGCTATTTCAATTAGATTTAAGAGTGTGTCTGTTTTAAAGTTTTAAATTATATTTTTTAAAATGATATTCTCATAATTATTATTTTCAGGAATATTATTTAGTGAAAATTAAAGTTTTTTAAGAATAATATTGATTCGGGATAAATCTTTCCAATTCACAAGAAGAAGGCAGGGACTAAGATTTGATGGTAATTCTCTTATAGAATTTCTTATCACATCACCCAGGTTTCTTAGGCACCACCTGAATTTTCGGTTTTGCCTCTTACTTTCGGATGTGCACATCCGGACGCACCAATTTTTTTAAAAACGCTGATGCGTTCCGGAAGTGCACATCCGGAAACTTTCTTGATTTGCAGATCCGGAAAACAACAGAACTTAATTTTTTTTTTTTAAAATCGATTTTGTTGCTTGGTCGCATATGTTAATATATCGTCGCAACTTAATATACATTTGACAACATCAATATATAAAATAAAATGATATATATATATATATATATATATATATATATATATATATATATATATATATATATATATATATAATAAACCTCTGTCAAAATACAGTGCATACATCTAATATAAATAGAATACATCAAACAAAAAACTACTGCGTATGGCGAAGGATCTCTCCTGACTCCCCTGCTCCTCTGCCCCTACCCGCCATCCTGGATTGATGTCTGCGGTACTGAAGTGCCCCCCAAACAATCGCAATAATCCTGTCCACGGCAAGTCTGACACCAGAGCCCTCAGGGAGGTGACCGGCCTCAATGGCCTGCTGCGCTATCTGCTCTATCTGACGACAGCGTGGTAGGACATCCTGAGTATGGTCCAACTGAGACTGTCACTCCTCTAATATCTCCTGATGAGCAGGTCTGGGTGGCGATCCCTCAGTAGTGGGCACCATGCATAGGTGTGAGACGGTGTAGAACACACGATGTACCCGACAGCAACACTTCAGTCTCTCTCTGCTCTGGTCGCCCGAGCCTCTTCCGGTACCAAGTGGGACTGGTAGTCAGCATATAGCTCATCTATCTGCCTGCGGATCAAGCCTAGAGCAGCAGACTCATGAGGCATCTTGGGGATCGTCTGCGTGTAACCGAACTGACGCAAGACGCGCTCCGGCAGGTATCGGGCAGTAACGGTCGAACTGCATGCCAACCATCCTGAGAACAAACAAACCTCATCGAACGGACGCGTCACACGGTGATCGGCATAGGGGCTATACAAAACGCCATCAGTAACCATCCGATCAAGATACACTCTGAAGGGGTCCGGCACCTGGTTCCCTCTGAGCAGGACAAATGCAGCAGCACGTGGCACATCCTCAGTGTACTCGGCGACACTCCCCCAACCAGTAATGTTGGGAAAGTGCTGTAAAATCCACGCCTGAAATGGAAAACATAACATGGGTGTCAAACATTATAATGAATATAGAAAGAAAAGAAATGAAAAAATCACTTAGAATATTAGATTGTTACCACGTATAGCGTACAGCTGCCTGCCACTGTAACATGTGAAAGGGCAGCCGTCCCCCAGTTGTACCCGTGGATCTCTGTCTGGTCTGAAAGGTACCTGAGGTAGACGATATCAACATAATAAGCGCTGGTGTCCACAAACACCTGCGTACCGAGCAAAAACAAGTAGTAGCATCTCAGGGCACGCTGCCCGTGGAGCTCCACCTCAGCTGCATCCCCTTCTGCCTGTCGTGCCTCGTTAAGCTCCTCACCAAATCTGTCTATAAAAAAGGAGAACCGGACGTGTGCGCCCCTCAACTGGGTCACCTCCGCAAGTGCCTCCTCTGCGCTAGCCCCAAGCTTTGTAATCAGCAACTCCATGTCGTCCGCCTTCGACATCCTACCGTGACGAAGAAGGGTACCCGTGATCGGTAGATGTAAAAGGCACGAGATGTCGTCGAGTGTGATCGTGATCTCTTCGTACGGTAGATGGAATGAGGATGTCTCAGGGTGCCATCTCTCAACAAAGGCCATCAGCATACCGTACTGGATCTGGGAATACCCAATCCTAGAAAGGCCTCTAAGACCAGAGGTAGCAAGTGCAGACGTGAACCACTCAGCCTCTGGCAGCATCTCAAGCATGTTTATAACCTTGCCCCCATGGTTATAGAACTTCTGGGGATCCTTCGCCTGAAAATTTCCAAATAAAACAATGTTACAAATGAACATATTTTCAACGTAAACAATTCTATAAATAAATCGAAAAAGGTTACCTGTCCTAGCCAGACATATCTGGCAGTATGCTCAGAGTACCCCACGAGTAGGAACATACCAGACGGTCCCCCGGGGTAACCGCCCAGCTCATCGAAATCGTCATCGGAGTCAACACCATCATATGCTGGGTGATCACCCTCTGGAACAGGAACAGGGGAACGAGGAGGAGCAGCTGATGGAGCTGGAGTCTCCCGACGATGTCTGCATGCAGGCTGGGACCCTGATGAACTACCAGTAGAAACGTGACGCCTACGAGATGTAGAATCGGCAGCTGAAGGGGGAGTGACCTGTACCTGAGATGTGGAAGTGGCCTGAACCTGTGATGTGGATGGCTGTGGTGTAGGATGTCCCTCGGATGTAGGGTCTACCCCAACTCCCTCTGCGCCGGAATCCTCGACTGTAGACTATCCGCTCATGTCGGACAGATGTGTGCTGAGCTGTCCGTCCATGTATGATACGATCGTCTCTGCCAGCCATCTAATCTGCAAAGCATAATAAATAAATTAGATTTTTTTTAAATAATTAAACAAAAACAAACAAACAAACAAAATAAAAAAAAAAATAGTCTTCCGGATGTGCACATCCGGAAGGACACAAAATTTTTAACGTTGGGTATTTCTGGATGTGCACATCCGGAAACACTCAGAATACTAAACTTTCAATCTTTCCGGATCTGCACATCCGGTACGTTTTTTGAAGTTTAAAAATGGCAGCCATGGCCACTGTAACATGCAAAAGAGCATTTTAATGCCCTGATCGTCCGTTTGAAAAAGTGTAAAAAAGACCTACATTGTCTCTAACCCATGTTATTCATACAACCTAACAATGTCTACACCTAAATATCTACTCTAAATCGATTACTCAAAAATTACTCTGAAACTCTAAAATTTGAAAACTTACCGATTAAAATGAGATACAGAGGATTTGGAGTCTCTTGATCGTTGTAGATGTTGCTTTGGGCCGAACTCGAGAGGAAAAAATCGAGATTTGAGGTGATTGAAAATTTGAGAGTTTGAGAGAGTTTGAGGGAGTTTGGAAATGAAAAAGTGAAGAATGAGGGGGAGGAAGAAGGTCTGGCGCGAATTAATAAGAAATCCTTCCGGAAGTGCACATCAGAATTGTTTCCGGATATGCATATCCGGAACACTTCAGCGTTTTTTAAAAATTTGGTGCGTCCGAATGTGCACATCCGGAATCAGGGGGCAAAAAAATAATTTCACGTGGTGCCTAAGAAACTTGGGTGGTGTATTAAGAAATGCTCTTCTCTTAAAGGTCTTGATGTCCTCTGACACCAATTCAGTGGTGCGACAGTACCTGCAAACACTCTAATGTCCAAGTTAGTGACAAGTGAAAGTGAAAGGTGTATATGGTCAGAGTAGTTTATACCTAAATAAAGGCCTTTTTTAGGCTTTTATAGTAAAATTTGGGTCTGTAGAACCTTCTATGGGGGCACATGTCTTAGGGGGTAGATACTCCTATATCGTGATATGCCTGGATTTGACAGCCAAACTCATTTTAGGAAGCATTTGATCCTTTGACTTTGTGGGCCGTCCCCATTGTAAGGCATTCATAGATTGGGTGTTGGCCTAGTCCAAAATAGTAGCCCCCAAGCCAAAATCAAGGTAGTTGGGACATGACTTATCAGTTTACCTTGTTCTTTTGCACGCGTCTTAACTTTATGCTCTTGAAATTGAATTTGTATGTGGAGAATTTACTTTAGCGTCCATCCCAGCCTTTCTTGGCCTTTCAATTTCTTTACTTTTTCTCTATCAGAATGTGATATGACTTTAATAGTCTTTGTTGCCTTATCTTTCTGCCATGTGAGACCTAACATTTCGCGGGTGATGGCATATGAACAAGCATCTCATAATTTCAGTATGGGAACCATAACTGCCATCATAGCTTTATGATGTAATCCTTGATGATGTCGCGTCCAATCATTGGCGAGTGTGCGGTCTGGAGAATCCTATGATTGTCATCCATTGAATCTCTTCTTTGTTCACCTCTGTGATTTAGTATAAAGCGTATAAATAGGGATTATCTATTTCTTTTTATTCTTCTCATTTACTAGCTCAAAGACACCATTGTTATGTGTCTTCTTCTTTCTCTCCAAGCAAACATTTGTTACTCATGATCTTATATTTCACCAAAGTTCCTTCTTTTTCCTCATACATCTCCATTATCATCCTTATTTGGTGTGTAATTCTTGATTTCTCTGTTATTAATTATGTTCTTTTACTTCTTCCTCGTTATGATTTGCACTGACACATAATTATCGAATTATTGCACTTCCATACTAGAGGAAATAACGCCTCATGAATTACTCCCTTTGCTTTTATCTCCCCATTATTGGTTGATCAGAGGGGGATATATCAGAAACTTTATTGATTGCCTTTAAGAGGATTTTAATGCTTGAAAACTTATAATATTCGACCATTTTCGTTCAAAGAGAAAGACTGGGTAAGCATGGCTCCCTTCCTCAAACTCACTCAACGATGAGATACCCTACTTCACTGTTGCTGGTGAATTAGACCATGCTTGAAAGATTTCTATGGGCTTGTGTTTCTTAACTAGGTACTATTTTTGTTCATTTTAGCCCGTGGAAATTAGGATCTTACGAAATAGCCAGAAATATAGGTGGGCCTTTTGATGATTGGACATTCAAAGCTTCATCCACTTCTGACCAAGTTTGCTTTAACTACATTAATCCTTGCTTCTGATGATAGAGTATAGTGGTACTTTACTATATCACACCCTCTCATCATCCCACCTGTTGAGCATGCATATGATGTTGGACCTTCCGATGCTAGGGGATCTTCTGATGGCTTGGCACCGTCTCCACCTGGTGTGGCAGACCAGCACCGTCTGGAGATGATAACATTGATTACAGATAACCTCATTGGGTTGGTAAATCCAGATGGTGAGATTTATACATTGGCAACATAGATAGCACACATAGCCCATGAGGGACATGTGTAGATTTTATTCTTTTTGTATTATTCGTATATTGTTTGTATATTATTGACATTTTAACTTAACAGATTAGTATTAGATAACACTTTATGGCTTTCATTATTGCGAGATTAACATCACTTATCACATGACAATTCACATACCTTAACATAACTTAACAAAACAATAATAAATAACAAAACTCAGACATTACTGTATGATTTTGGACGTTTCAACATTTTAATTATATCGTCGACAAATCTAGTAATTGTCACATCAAACTCGACCAATCCCTTTATTTTTCTACAATGATATGTTCTCCAGATAACCTTCAAATCTTCATCAGTCTTCAACTCAATGTTGTAATATTTCACATTTCCTTCAGTCTCAATCCATGGTGCATGAAACTCGATCTTGCCCACATTTCTATTCGCGATGTGGGGCAACATATTATCCAATTTGGATCTCAAAATAGCTAGGCTAACGGTGTCCTCAGGGAGCTGAAAATTAACAGGAGGTTTCACGCAGTTGAATAACACAATGTCCATATACGAATATTAAGACATTCTAAGATATTTTTTTAACAACATATAATCTCTATTTATACAAGTTTGGATTCATTATGGACGACACACAACTATCAGTACAATAAAAATCATACAAAACTATTGGCAAAATCTCAACCGTAAAAATTTAAACTACTGAATATTTCATAGCCCTGCTAAATATCCAGTAAATGCATGCATTTTTTTTTTAAAAAGAGGTGATTTTAAACTTATGGATTTTTCTTTAGAAAAATATATAGTAATCCATGTTTTTTTTTAATTAAAAAATTGGTATATTTTTTCCACACGCTGTTGTTTTAATTAAAAAACGATAAAAAGGCATACCAAACTTTTAGAATAGCCTATAAGATTTTTTTTTTCCAATTTTTTGTTTACCTATCAAATTTTTCATGCTAATACTTTTAACTAAAATTTTAACAGTGTATTTTAGGTATTTAGATAATTGAGAGGGTATCAAATACATCAAGAGATGGTAGGACAAAATCTCGTAATTTTAACATATAATTATGGGTCAATGTTATGTGTCGAGCCCATGGACACCATTCTAAAATTTAAGTGGATTTTTTCCCAATACCTCTCATGTGTTTTTCAAAATTCTAGTTATTCCAATCAAATTTTAGATTCTATAGCATGTTTTAAATGCTTTAATTTGAATTTCTCTTGTATATGTACTATTATATTGATCAAATTTTGAACATTTTTTATATGTTTTTTTTTTTAATTTAAAATCTAAATATTCTTCATATTCTAATATCCAAATATGTTGTTTTTTATTATATTTTATAATTAAAACATGTAAAAAAAATTAAATTTTAAAATTTAAACACGTAAAAATATATTTTAAATTTAAAAATATAAGCTGAATATTTTTAAAAATTCAAATAGTGTTTGATAGGTGTAACGATAATTTATTTTACAAAATTTAATAAAAAAACGCTTTATGGGCTAACTCGGTTCTATATATGAGATTTTAAATGTGCACTCTTACACCTAATACTTACCACCACCACCACCACCACCCCCCCTCTACTACCACTTTTAAGAAAAAATATTCTCAAATAACTCTACTTCACAATGATCTTCTATATGTATATCATACTCTTCATTCTTTAACTCCCTTCTTCCGATTCAATCCCCTTCTCCTCCTTAAAATATGTATTTAATTCTTTCTAATTTTTTTATAAATCCGATATCCTTTGTGCATAAGAAAAGCCACTACGAGCCTAGGGGATGCAACTGCACCCCCTCAATTTTCAAAAACTGCAGTATTTTTATATACTTTTTCTAACTTTGCACCACACCACTTTAACAATTGGCTTTGCACCACAACCTAAGTTTACTTTGTATCACCCCCATCAAAACCTGGCTTTGCACCACACCACTTTAACACTTGACTTTGCATCTTGCCTAGCTTAACTTTGTATCATATACACCCTGCTTTTTAAAACAATTTAACAAGAGAATTTCTTATCTCAGTCTTTTTAGGCACTATTTGTCCTGCTTAAAAAATCCTTTAATTTTAGAGATGTATTTTTGAACACTCATTTTTTCATCTTTTTTTAATTAATTTCGTAGATATATCTATGGAATATTTTCGTATGCGTATTTATGGAAGAAAACAAAAAACAGAATACCAGAAAATCAACATTGCAACGATAAAATCAACATTCATAAAATAAAATCGGCGTTACATTGATGATTTCGACAAAAATTTAAATACTAAGAAGTAGCTTTGTGGTGTTTTGGCATGTTGTGGATTTTTTTGTAGAATTTTGTAATATAAAATGAACTTGGATTTTTATTGTTATGATGAAATGTAATTTTCATGGGCTTTGTGTGATAGACTTTAAATTGTGGATAAAGGACTTGTATTTTTGAATGGTTTTTTTTTGTAATGAAATAAAATAAAAAGGATAAAAATAAAAGGATAATTGTGGGTATTAAAATAGAAAGTGGATAATTGTGGAAATGGATAAAAAATGGACATGGATCTAAAAATGGGTATTGGATTTGGAAATGGATGATGAAGTGAATTGAAAAATGGGTTTTAACACGCCTCTACATGTGAGCAACACTTAACCTTAACAAATGAACTCGACTGCCACAAATCTTCGACCCCATAACCACTATTCGCACACAACTTGAAATGTACCCACTGCTTTGACCTTTTTAATGGTTCTGCAACTTGATTTCAACAGACAACTTGAATTAACAAGGAAACCCTAGTCTGATAACCTTCAAATGTAAAGCAATGATCTATACCAAACTCAACTCGAGCATGAAACAAATTCATCTTTCTTAACCAAGATCAACTCACACCCGATTGGACTGGAACAACACTGTACACACATTTTAGCCTATTAGCCTCAGATGAAACTCAACTGAACGACATTTACTCATTCTGAACACAAAGGATGAGAAACCCTAATCTTCGTATCTTGAGCGCACACTGATGAAACAATGACTTGATTGAAAACCAGAACCCTAGTTCAAAATACTGCCGCATGCTGATAACCTGACACTAAAACAAACCACATTTCTGACCAAAATTAGGTCAAGCTTCCACTGGATCTCAAACCACACCTCACAGACCCTTGACCTGGTTAACTTTGCCTGATCCTTGATTCAGTCTTGTAAGACCTGGTTGAGGATATATCCAAAACCTTGATTGATCCATCCATTGAACCTTTTGAAACAAACCCTAATTCGCAAGTGAACAAAACAAACAAAAGCTGATAATTTGGTTAGTTATGCAATATGATTGACCTAGAATGATATGCGATAGATCAGAGGATCTAAGGGTAAAATTTGGGGTACAACACATACATACAAGTATTTAACCTGTCTCTTATCTCACACATATGCACTCAATTTGACAGGGTAATCACACAATCAACGTATTAAAGCATTTAGCAGTGAGTTTGTAAAGTTTCTAATCGAGTCAATCAAAGTCATATTTAAACCCACACTTTTGAGGTATTTTCAAGGTTGTAATGTGGCTTATGTCAAAGTAGGATAATTTAGGATAATAAGCTTAAACCATTGGAGTTATGTACCTAGTTTTCTTGATGTTACCTTCTTCCTTTCATATCACTATTTTCTTGATCAATCAGTACTAGAGAATTTATTTTGTCGGTCTTATTTCTCATTCTTTTCTCAAATTTATTTTTGAAGAAATCATTTTTAACTTCTTGTTTTTTTTATTGACCAATTTATCTAGTACCCTAACCCTAAACTTAAATGTTGCTAACTTCTAAGAACAAACCAAAACGTATTATTTTGCATCAGACAAGGAAACTAATTTTTTTTTACCTAACTCCAAAGAGGGTGGAAAGATTTAATCTTTTAAGTGTAATGGCTATATAACATGCTATGTCACTGAAAGAAATAGTAAGGCTCAAAATGGTTAGAAAATGATATATTCATATTAAAACAAAGTGGCTTAAAAGACTCATAGTTTTCATAAACAACTGCCACAATATGTATTTATCATACCAATAAACTCAAATTAGAAACAACTCAAATTTAGAAAATAAATAATGCATGTATACTCTCATAAGAAGGAAAAGTGAACAATGGAAATATTTAGCTCAAACCTTACTAGCCGAGGTATTTAGAGATTGAGTACAAGTAGTTGGCTTCCATTTTCTTCATCAACTTTCAATTTGCAAGGGAACTTCACTATTGATCTCTTTTGTTCATTCTTTTTCTGGTGATCTTTTCTTTTATTTTTTAACAATGACACTTGTAAGGTAGCAAATTAAAACCGAAAGAAACAACATAATCAAACAAGTTCATTAATTAAAGCAAAGAGAAGTACAATGGAAAAATAACATTTTTTATAACTAGCTAGTATTATTCCTTGAATCATATTACAAAAAAGGATATACTAAAATAAAAATTGAAACTGAAATTGAAACTCTGATGGGTTGCCTCCCATTAATTGTGTTTCATAATCTTCAAACTTGTTAAGAATTACAAAATTAGTTGGAAACAATAGCTAATCAACCCTAACAAGAACATCTTCAAGAACCTCATACAAATAAGTGATAGATCAATTAGTCAGTGTCAAGGTCATCTGAGTGGGCTTTGGTTTGCCACACTTCAACTTCCTTATCATAGATAGCAACATCAGATTGATGCTAACTCCTAATTCACATAAAGAATGACCAATCGTTAGTGAACCAATGAAACATGAATTAGTAAATCTACCTGGATCAGTGAGTTTTTGAGGAGGCTTCCTCTGGATGATTGCACCGTATTTTTTTGCCAAAGCTATGTTTTCATCATGTTTCAACTTACGTTTTCCCGATGGAGCTCTTTCATGAATTTTGCATACACATGCATCTATTAAAGAGTTTCACAAAGCAAAATGTTGACTTGTATTTTGTTTAACATCTCCTTGAAATTTTAAAACTGAACCACTTCCTTTTCTTTCTTAGGTATCTTTTTTAGAACCGGGTAAGGTGCTTTAATGCAATCAGGTAGCTCCAAATTAAGTTAAGTCAAGACATGTCTCTTGGTTTTTCTGAAGGGCTAGTTTTTATCAATGAATTGGTCAAGAGTGTAGTCTCTAACTTCTCCATCATTATTATTCTCACTTTTTCTCCCTCTGAGTTCTTCTCATCTTCCTTTTCAACTACCACTTCTTTTCCACTCTTTTTCTCAACTTCACTCTATTATTTATGTTCCTTACTCACTTTTGATTCCGAAGGAACAACTCTATTTCTCAACTCAATGACTTTGCACGTTTCATTTTTTTTAGGTTATCCATGGTGTTACCTATAAATCCCCCGCTTAAACTAGCTTGGGCTGCCATTTATCGAGATAATTGACCGATTTGAATATCTAAGTTATTTATTGACATTTTGGTATTCTTGTTCACGAGGATCTGATCTAGCGTCATATCTCTTTGAGATTTATACATGTATGCTTGAGTTTTATTCACCTACACAAAACTTGACTGGGTTGCTTTCATGAAGTTAGCTAAGGTTTCCTCTAAAGGTAATGGTTTGCATTGAGGCGCTTGAGGAACTTATTGAACTCTCTGATTAACCTTCAAAGTTTAATTATTGTTCCACTTGATGTTCAAATGATTTTTCCAACCAAGATTATAAGTGTTGGAATAGAGATTATTATTTTGAAAATTAGCATACTGGACTTTATAACTCTCAACCTCTATTGTATAATTACCATTTGCATGCCCTCGCCCACAAAAATCACAACAAAGTGTCTGAATTTGGCTAACATTTGCTCGAGCTAGTTGTGTTACCGCAATCTGTTTAAAAAGTGCTTATATTTGAGCTGATAGTGTTGTGTTTAAATCAACTATATGAATGCCCTTTTGTTTCATCACTCACTTACTTGAGCAATATTCATTATGGCATATATTCTCAATCAGTGTCTTCAACTCTTCATCAGTCTTTGCTCTTAATGTACCTCCAACTAAGGCATCAAATAACATTCTTGTTTGTGTTTTCACTCTATCGATGAAGTGTGTCATCTTTTCTATAGCACTTAAATAATGACTCAGACTCTTCCAGGCACAAAGTTGAAAATTGCGGCGTTTATCTCCACAAATTGAGCATTTAAATAATACTTCTCTATAGAAACTTGTCTTTTAGCTCTTTCCAAGTATGAATAATACCATTTGGGATGCATTGCAACCAATCATTCGCGCGACCTATCAAAGAAAAACCAAACAAAGGTAATTTTACCTGAACGTTAATGATGTCACCAGTTGGCTTGCACGTCTAGCATGTCTCATAGAATTTAGCGAGATGCTCCCAATGATCTCTGATTGCTTGCACGTCGAATGAGTTTTCCTTCAAACCTAAAAGTATAGAATTCTTGATATCAAAAGTTACAAGATTAGCCGGTTGAAATCCTAACAAGATCTGTCCAACATCAGTTCTCCTATAATAGTCCCCTAACGCCTGTCGTGGTGGAACGACCATCTCAATTTTTTCTTCTTTTACTTCTTCGGTAACTTGTAGTGCTCCTCTTTTCTCTCTACAAATCACGCACACTATTCTTTGGATTTCTGGGTCGATCGATATCAACTTCGATTCCATACCTCGCATAAACAAACAAACAATACTTTAGTAGCACTGCACCACACAAAATAGAATAAGAGTAGAAATAAAAATCAAAATCAAAATTACAAAAATAAAATAAGAAACTTAAAACAAAAGTTACTAATAACAAAGGGGGGGGGGGGGTTTAAGATTGCTTTGGTACGAAATAAGAACGAGAAACTTTACGGAGTAAAATTCAATAATTAAAGGTGATTAGATTTTATTTTGACTCCCCTACTTATACCTATTAATGAACTGTTTATTAACTGAATTACTAATATTTTAAAGTACTATGACGAATTAACAAGGCCACCGTACCTAATTCCTTGATGTACAACTCACTAATTTACACAATAATTTTCTAATTTCTTAGGTTAATTCAGAGTTAAATCAGGCATTCTAAGTGCATTATTCAAAAGCCACAACTTCTAATTACATATTCTTAGTTAATTACAAAGTTGAATAATTGTCCTAGATTGGATTAGTAGACTTACAATTAATAATCCCTACTCATCTGATATCGATTCATGCATTCATCAACACACAAAAAACATTAAAATCAAGAACAATTAAATAATAATCATAACATAAAATATTCATTCAATTAATATCAAACAACCATATGATCCAACAAAGTACAAGCAAGTTGTATCAAAAGACCTAATATAAGAATCTAGCTACTCATACTGCATGTAACAATTATCATGAGTTTAAATAAATAATACATGATAAAAAAAGTAAGATAGATGTCTTCAATGGCTTCTAATACCCTTAAAATCATGCCTTTAAAACTCTCAACCTTCATTTTCTCTATCGAATTTGAAACTCATATATATATATATATATATATATATATATATATATATATATATATATATATATATATATATATATGTGTGTGTGTGTGTGTGTATATATATATATATATATATATACACACACACACACACACACACACACACACACACACACATATATATATATATATATATATATATATATATATATATATATGTGTGTGTGTGTGTGTGTGTGTGTGTGTGTATATATATATATATATATATGACTGGGGATCAACTTATTCTAAGAGTAAGTTTTTTACCTTACTCCAAATCATAACCTTTGAATTAAATAAAATCTAATGGTTAAATTAGTTTTTTTTACTTAACTAACAATTAGATTAGATTCAATTCAAAGACTATGATTTGAAGTAAGCGAAAAAAACTTACTCTTGAAGTGTGTGTGTGTGTATATATATATATATATATATATATATATATATATATATATATGACTGGGGATCAACTTATTCTAAGAGTAAGTTAAAATTTTAACTTACTCCAAATCATAACCTTTGAATTAAATCAAATCTAATGGGATACTGTTCCTGGTATCACCGAGCCTTTTTTAAGGTAAAATCTACTGTTACTAATGAGTAATAGTAGCTAAGCTACTGTTGTGGTAGCTCAGATGGGTATTTTTGATTCATAAAGTTTAAGTTTCTTTTATAATTATGGTAGTTCCATACTCTTATCTTTTAAATATGAAGAAGATGTTTTCAGTGCTTTCTGTTGGCTCTCTTTTTGTCCGTGGTAGGATGTTTATGAGCATTTTTGGAAACTTTTTGCTGAAAACTCTTTTTACATCTTTGATTTAGGTCCATTTTTTGATCTATTGGTATATTGGCTGGAAACTTGTAAGCTGGCGCCTGATTTTCAGATAGGCAGTTGTTTTGTTCTTCGGAATAATAACTACCGAATGCCTAAATTCAAGGTTGACAACGCCCCGTACTAATTTATCTAAAAACCCTTTGATCACTTTCGTGGGTAGACGTTTGGCTCAGCCGAATTCCCCTAATTTTTTGTGATCGTTAAACAGTTCCTGTTTGCAAAGATGATTTGATGAAAAATATAAGAGTAATGAATTATTATGCTTATAAGATAGACTTAATCGTTATGTTGATAGATTAACCATCTGTGGCTCACCACAACACTCTTAGCAGAATCTTGAATGGATTCTAATATTGATACTATTTCAGTTGACAACAATGATTGTCAAAACTCTTTTATCAAAAATGAGGAAAATAATGAATTTCCCAAAGATCTTGAAAGGTTAAACAAGTGGATCATTCCATCCGTACCTTCAAAACAAATTTATAAATTCGGTATGTTTGATGTAATGTCCAGGTTTACTGTAAAAACTACAGAGCAAACTATACCTGTTTCAGGATCAACCCAAAATATTGGGTTGTTAAGCAAGAAAGACTTGCTTCCTTTTAAAGATTACAAATTTATCCATATTGGACTTATCCAAGTTGCTTTAAAACCTTTAACCATGCTTGGATTAAACTCCAGTCTTGTGGCATATGTCAGAGATGGGAGATGTGAACATTTTCAACAATCTTTGGCTGCTGTCATAGAAACTAGTCTATGTCATGGGCCAGTTTATTTTGAAGTTTCTCCAAATTTAAATCTCTCCCTGACTGACAAAAATCTTTTTGATGCCTTGAGACTAACTATTCACACTCATGGTTATAATTTTAAACCAGGTAGTGAAATTATAGCTATATGCTATAGAATTTATTACAAAGTTTTAAACACTTTAAATCCTAGAGTGAAAAATATTTCACCTCAAGGATACACAACTCTTGTGCAAACAAATTTGCTTACTTCAAATGTTGCTACTAATAGACTTATTAGGTGGAACGAAATTGACTTCCCCGAAAGTTGGTCTTTGCCTCAGGAGATGGAGTCCAAACCTGTCCTCAATCAGGATATAGACCAAATTGTTCAAACATCTGAAGGAGATATTGAAATAAAATTTAACCAACACCGTAGGTTTACTATCCCTAGAGCTATGTCTGCTAGGTATTCCACTCGTAGTGACTATGTCACAACCCCTACCATTCTTCCTAGGGTTTCCACATCCGCTTCTAGAACTAGAGAAGAAGCCCTAGAACAAGAATATGTGGAAAATATCAAAATAAGTGAAAATAAAATCCCCTTTGGAATTTACCAAGGAAAAGAACCTAGGGTTGAATCTCCAACCCAGTCTGAAATGTCATTTCATTTATGATTGATTTCTCAAAAGGAAGTGACACTAGGAAGCTCATTAATAATGAGTTTATGAAAAAGGATAACCAAGAATTTAGAAAGTGGTATTTCAAGAAATTCTCTAAAACCACAGTCCTTGAATTTAAAAGACTCTTCTATGAAGAATTATCTAAGGGCCAAACCCTTATCCCTTTCATTCATTGGTTTGTGAAGTTCTTTATTCAGAAGACACAAACTGATATCCTTGTTATACAAAGGTCTTGGAAAACCCCTGAAGGAGATTCCTTAGAAGCACCTTATCCCCCAGAAAGGGCTATACAGCTTTCAGAGAGTGCTGAAGCTAGTGCTTATAATACTATAAAGAAACTTGAAAGTAGTCATGTTTCTATCAGAGAGTTAAACTCTCTGGTTAGGGCGCAAAACTTCACCAATGCCTTCCTAACCTGTCTTGGGGAACATATGGTTTCTCTTGAAAAACTTATCGTATCTGTTAAAGGTGATATGGAAAGACAGATGAAACAGCATAGCTTGATTATGGATCAGCTTGCTAAGAACAAAATTATTCCTTTCCAAGAAGAATCTTCTTCTAAAACCATTCCTGATACTCCAATTATCCAACCACCAATTCAAATCAGTGGTTTCAAAATGGAAGAAGACCACGGTGAGTTTATAAAAATCCTTGAACAAAAGCTTAAGGATATTCACCTTAGGGTCTTAATTTGTGAAGATAACTCTTCAGAAGAAGATTCTACTTCTGACGAAGATGAAGAAGTTATTGGAAACATTAACCAATTAACCCAAATGTTCAAAGATCAAGACGAAAGTCCTGAGATTAACCCTGTCCATATGACCAAACCTGTAGAAAAATATTACTACAGAAGACCTACACCTCAGGATGTCCTCTTTGAAGAACCTGATAATTATCAGAATTCGTATTCTGGAAAAGCTATCTATGAATGGAATATAGATGGCCTTAATGAGAAACAAATTGTTGACACCATACATAGAATGCTTATGTATGCCACAGTTTGTAAACAAAACGGTAATTCTGACAATGTTGTTGCTTCATTTATCACAGCAGGATTTATTGGTCAACTTAGAGGTTGGTGGGATGCCTACCTCTCTGAATCTCAAAGGAAAGAGATTCTTTCCCATAAGAAGTTAGTAAAAACTGAAGGAACCAGTACCCCTACAGTTGCTACTACTGGAGAAGAAGACGCAGTTTATACCCTGAGTCTTTCTATCCTTCAACACTTTGTTGGCCATAACCAACCTATTGGAGAAAAGCTCCAAACCCTTCTCCAAAACCTTAGGTGTCCTTCCCTGACACATTTTAGGTGGTATAAAGATACCTTCCTATCTAGGGTCTTTCAATTAAAGAACTCCAATTCTGTTCATTGGAAAGCCAAATTTATAGATGGCCTTCCACATCTTTTCTCTGAAAGGGTTAGGAAAACCCTTAGAGACAAAAATGATGGAATTAACATCAATTACACAGACTTAACCTATGGTCAAATTATTAATAGCTGCATAACAGAAGGATTAACGTTATGCAATGACATTAAGCTCAAACATCAACTCAAAAACCAAAAGCTTTATGAGAAACACCAACTTGGTGAATTTTGTGACCAATTCGCGTATGATACTGGTAAACCACCAGTTGAAAGGAAAAAGAAATCTCTTAAGCATGGTAAGAGAAAAGACTCTTACAAAGGTAAAAAACCTTACCTATCCTATAAGGATAAGAATTTCAGAAGAAGGAAACCTAGACCAGAACCTAAACCCTCTTATAAGAAGGAAAAAAGGAAAGCTAAGAAGCTTGATATAACTTGCCACAGATGTGGAAAACCAGGGCATTATGCTAATAGATGCTGGACCAAGAAGGCCCTTAACGAAGTTGAAGATGAAAAACTTCGAGCTCAGCTAGAAAAGGTCTTGCTGATAGATTCTAGTTCTGAAGAAAAGGAATCTTCAAGTGAAGAGATTGACATTGTCAATACTTCTGACTCTGAATCTTCAGAGTCTTCCACTAATGATTGTGAATGCAATGAGATAAACTATTGGAAGTCCATTGCAGATATGAATGGAGTGTTCGTCCTCACCAGCGATCAAGATAATGCCTTAAAGGCCATTGAAGCTATTACTGATCCTAGCATAAAGAGAAAAATGCTAGAGATCCTCCTGCATAATCAACCCAGGGTAGAGGCTCCTAGAATGATTGAAGCCCCTTACCAGCTTAGCGAAGTCTTAACTAGATTTCATAAATCCAACCTTATAGAAGTTCCTACTTTCTTAAGTGACCTCAAAGGAGAAATTTCCCAACTCAAATCTGAAATAAGTCAGATAAAGAAAACCAATAAAACTCTCCATCAAAGAGTTACTAATCTTGAGAAAGGAAAAGAAATTGTCTAAACTATTGATGAAGAATATTTAAATCTTCAAGAAAGAATCAATACCCTTAAGACCATATCTCAACAAATAGGGTCCTCTAAAGAAGAAGAAACCCAAAGCGATGAGGAAGAAGAACTTCCTAATGAAGAGAGTTACTTAAACCTTCTTGACAGAGTAACTTCTCAAAAATGGTATATCAAAATTACCCTTGTCATTGATAGAAAATACATCATCAAAGATGAGATTGCCCTAGTTGACAGCGGTGCTGATTTGAATTGCATTCAGGAGGGAATGGTCCCTACTATGTTTTTTGATAAAACTACGCAATCCCTCACGCAAGCAGGCGGGAAAAAACTTAAGGTCAAATACAAATTGTCTAAGACCCACATTTGCAACCAAGAGGTTTGCCTTCCTACCTCCTTCATTCTTGTCAAAAATCTTACAAGAAGAATCATATTAGGAACTCCTTTCCTCAATAGTATTTTGCCAGCTAATCTTAGCCGACATGGCTTAATAGGAGAAGTTAATAAAAAACCTGTAAGGTTTGACTTCATTACTGACCCTCAAACTAGGATAATCAATGAAGTCAAGGATATCCTCCTTGAAAACAAAGAGAAGCAATTAAGCTTTCTTCAAGAAGAAATAAACCTGCTAAGCATTGAAGATCAGCTTAGCAAAGACCATACGAAAACCCAAATCAAGGCCATAGAGGACCAGTTTAAAACTGAGGTTTGCAGTGACCTTCCCAATGCGTTTTGGGAGAGAAAGAAACATGTTATTTCTCTTCCCTATTTGGAAGAATTTAATGAGAATCAAATTCCTACCAAGGCTAGACCAGCCCAGATGAACAAAGATTATTTGAATCTTTGCCGTAAGGAAATTGAATCCTTGCAATCTAAAGGATTAATCAGACCCTCGAAATCTCCTTTGTCTTGTACTGCATTTTATGTTAACAATGCAGCTGAGAAGGAACGAGGTGTTCCCAGACTTGTTATCAATTACAAACCCTTAAACAAGGTTCTTAAATGGATTAGGTATCCTATTCCCAACAAGAAAGATCTGCTTGATAGGTTGAGTACTGCTTTAATCTTTTCAAAATTTGATATGAAATCTGGTTATTGGCAAATTCAAATTGAAGAAGTCGATAAATATAAAACTGCTTTTACAGTACCATTTGGTCAATTTGAATGGAACGTTCTCCCCTTTGGTCTCAAGAACGCTCCTTCTGAATTTCAGAAAATTATGAATGATATTCTTAATCCCTATTCTGAATTCATTATTGTCTATATTGACGATGTGTTGATTTTTTCCCAATCTTTAGATCAGCATATCAAGCATTTAAAAATATTTAAAGGTGTTATCAGACATAACGGTCTTGTCATTTCAGCTCCTAAGATGAAGCTTTTTCAAACAAAAGTTAGATTTTTAGGTCATGAAATCAACAAAGGAACAATTGTTCCTATCAGCAGAAGCATTGAATTTGCTTCTAAATTCCCAGATATATTATCTGAGAAGAAACAACTTCAGAGGTTTCTAGGAAGCCTCAATTACATTTCTGATTACTACAAAGATTTGGCTAAAGACACAGCCATCCTGTACCAGAGACTTAAGAAAGTCCCTAAACCTTGGACTGAAAAAACATACTCTTGCAGTCCAAGAAATTAAGAAAAAGGTTAAATTTTTGCCTTGTCTTTCCTTGGCTAACCCTAGCTATTTCAAAATAGTTGAAACAGATGCCTCTGACATAGGTTATGGAGGAATTCTTAAACAGATTGACCCAGAAACTTCTAAGGAAGTCTTGGTCAGATTCACTTCTGGTAAATGGAACCAGACGCAGGCTAAATACTCTAAGGTTAAGAAAGAAATGCTTTCTATTATTAAAAGTGTCTCTAAATTTCAAATTGATTTACTGAATCAAAAAATTTTGTTAAGAATTGATTGCAGTTCTGCAAAATCAATTATTGAAAAGGATATTAAAAACCTTGTTTCAAAACAAATTTTTGCTTCATGGCAAGCGCAATTAAGTGTCTTTGAATTTGACATTCAATATATTAAAGGAGAAAATAATTCTCTTGCTGACTTCTTAACTCGTGAATTCTTGCAGGGCAATGAGCGCCCCATTTAGAACCAGAGGAGGTGGTCGCTCCTTTGGCAGGGGAGGAGGAAGAGGGAGCAGCAATCTGTTGCCCCATCATGATCAATCCATTCCTCTCATAGAGAATTGGACCACTGTTTATCCCAATAGACAAAGAATGCAAACATTAACTGCATCCTCTAAAAACAAAGAAAAGGAAGAATCTTCCTCAAATCAGTCTAAGAACAATGATTCTTATAAGACTGCCGCTACTAGCGAACCGTTGCAAGAACAGGCAGCAGATTATTTTGAAAATCCAACATTGGAATTTATTATGTATGTTGAGCATGAAGATGTTCAAATTACCAACAATGATGGTTGGGCGATTCAGACTAGATACCTTGAATCGAGAGGGTATGCTGGTCTCTCTGGCAAATCCAGACCAAACATAGAGATATTACTCCTAATGACCGGATCAGTCACTATTACTCATCACTATCAGAATAATAATCCTGGTAGTTTTATCAATTTCTCTAAATGCCATATCAATAAGGTATTGCATCCTAGAGAATGGGGTCTTAATCCAAACAGCGAGAAATCTATTAAGCTGGCTGATGGTAAAATGGTTTACTACAATTATTGGGACTATGTCCAAGCCTTTTCTAAGGCCTTTAATTACCAGAATCCTAAGAACAAGCATTCTTGGTTCTTCTCGGTTAACCCAGAAATTCTGGAAAAAACCTTACCAAGCTGGTTCTATACTTGGTGGTCTAAATTTGGACCATCCTTGGAAATCTTATCCAAGGAATTAGATGATCTTTACACACCATGGTGTGACGAAAGTCCTTTAATTGAAAAGGTTGTTTCAAAAAATTTAATTACAGGACAATGTCCATTTTTATATTTTGCTAAGTTTCAGATCCCTTGGATTTGGAGATGGACAATTTCCGTCACTAAGAATAGTCTCAACATTCCCCATTTACAAAGACATTTCTTTACCAAATGGTGGAGCAAAATGGATGCTAAAGATTTTCAAGACAAAGTCAAGCTAATTAAAGCTACCATTGAGGAAGACAAAATTAGTCTGACCAGAAAACAGGCCTCTGCTCAAATGAATTTAATTCAACTTAAAGAATACTTTCAGAAGAAGTATCCTCAAGAAGATGATGAAGATCTTATGGTCAGAATTCAGGACCATGTGAAAGGTCAATTTTTCACAGCCTTCCCCACTGTTAGGGAAGATAGTTCGATGAAGACAAGTTCTTCTCAAAGTTCTTTGGATGCTGTCCTAGCTGGTGAGTCACAAGAACCAGAGCCCACCGCTGATGACTTTTGGGATTCCCTCACAGTATCCCTGGCACAAAAGGCCAACAAAGGAAAAGATCCTCAGCATTGAGATCAGGATCGTTGAGCTGTAAATCCACAGCTGTCTCCCACTAATTAAAGTGAAAGGAACGTCCACCCAACTAAAGCTGGATTTGGTGCAGCAGAATCTGCTTTTCTTTTGCTTTTTCTTTACTTTTTATCTTTTGGTTGTCTTTTGTGATCTTTAAGTGTCGATGGGGCCCATTGAGCACCCGGCTTAAATGATTCTCTTTTGCAACCGTTTAGTGTGTGTTTTGTTTTGCTTTTTACCGGTTACAATAGGTAACCTTTTCCCTATATTAGGGACTTTGTGCTTCACTTCTAGAGCACGCTTCCATTGTACAATATTCCCTCTCTCTAAATAATATTTCAGTTTCTCTACTCTCTCTCTCTTATTTTAATTAAGTTCTTCAGATATAATCCTCCAACTACCAAATAATATCCAAAATAATCAGAGATCTAGGCTGCGCTACTGTTCCTGGTATCAGAGCCTTTTTTAAGGTAAAATCTACTGTTACTAATGAGTAATAGTAGCTAAGCTACTGTTATATATATATATATATATATATATATATATATATATATAAATATATATATATAACGTACCATCGCGCCCACGTTGTCAGCATCGCGATGGGGATCAACTTATTCTAAGAGTAAGTTTTTTAACTTACTCCAAATCATAGCCTTTGAATTAAATCAAATCTAATGGTTAAATTAGCTTTTTTTTTTACTTAACTAACCATTAGATTAGATTCAATTCAAAGACTATGATTTGAAGTAAGCGAAAATATTGAAGAAGTAATCTAATGGTTAGTTAAGTAAAAAAAAAAAGCTAATTTAACCATTAGATTTGATTTAATTCAAAGGCTATGATTTGGAGTAAGTTAAAAAACTTACTCTTTGAATAAGTTGATCCCCATCGCGATGCTGACAACGTGGGCGCGATGGTACGTTATCTAATTGATAGATATATATATATATATTTATATATATAACAGTAGCTTAGCTACTATTACTCATTAGTAACAGTAGATTTTACCTTAAAAAAGGCTCTGATACCAGGAACAGTAGCGCAGCCTGGATCTCTGATTATTTTGGATATTATTTGGTAGTTGGAGGATTATATCTGAAGAACTTAATTAAAATAAGAGAGAGAGAGTAGAGAAACTGAAATATTATTTAGAGAGAGGGAATATTATACAATGGAAGCGTGCTCTAGAAGTGAAGCACAAAGTCCCTAATATAGGGAAAAGGTTACCTATTGTAACCGATAAAAAGCAAAACAAAACACACACTAAACGGTTGCAAAAGAGAATCATTTAAGCCGGGTGCTCAATGGGCCCCATCGACACTTAAAGATCACAAAAGACAACCAAAAGATAAAAAGTAAAGAAAAAGCAAAAGAAAAGCAGATTCTGCTGCACCAAATCCAGCTTTAGTTGGGTGGACGTTCCTTTCACTTTAATTAGTGGGAGACAGTTATGGATTTACAGCTCAACGATCCTGATCTCAATGCTGAGGATCTTTTCCTTTGTTGGCCTTTTGTGCCAAGGATACTGTGAGGGAATCCCAAAAGTCATCAGCGGTGGGCTCTGGTTCTTGTGACTCACCAGCTAGGACAGTATCCAAAGAACTTTGAGAAGAACTTGTCTTCATCGAACTATCTTCCCTAACAGTTGGGAAGGCTGTGAAAAATTGACCTTTCATATGGTCCAGAATTCTGACCATAAGATCTTCATCATCTTCTTGAGGATACTTCTTCTGAAAGTATTCTTTAAGTTGAATTAAATTCATTTGAGCAGAGGCCTGTTTTCTGGTCGGACTAATTTTGTCTTCCTCAATGGTAGCTTTAATTAGCTTGACTTTGTCTTGAAAATCTTTAGCATCCATTTTGCTCCACCATTTGGTAAAGAAATGTCTTTGTAAATGGGGAATGTTGAGACTATTCTTAGTGACGGAAATTGTCCATCTCCAAATCCAAGGGATCTGAAACTTAGCAAAATATAAAAATGGACATTGTCCTGTAATTAAATTTTTTGAAACAACCTTTTCAATTAAAGGACTTTCGTCACACCATGGTGTGTAAAGATCATCTAATTCCTTGGGTAAGATTTCCAAGGATGGTCCAAATTTAGACCACCAAGTATAGAACCAGCTTGGTAAGGTTTTTTCCAGAATTTCTGGGTTAACCGAGAAGAACCAAGAATGCTTGTTCTTAGGATTCTGGTAATTAAAGGCCTTAGAAAAGGCTTGGACATAGTCCCAATAATTGTAGTAAACCATTTTACCATCAGCCAGCTTAATAGATTTTTCGCTGTTTGGATTAAGACCCCATTCTCTAGGATGCAATACCTTATTGATATGGCATTTAGAGAAATTGATAAAACTATCAGGATTATTATTCTGATAGTGATGAGTAATAGTGACTGATCCGGTCATTAGGAGTAATATCTCTATGTTTGGTCTGGATTTGCTAGAGATACCAGCATACCCTCTCGATTCAAGGTATCTAGTCTGAATCGCCCAACCATCATTGTTGGTAATTTGAACATCTTCATGCTCAACATACATAATAAATTCCAATGTTGGATTTTCAAAATAATCTGCTGCCTTTTCTTGCAACGGTTCGCTAGTAGGGGCAGTCTTATAAGAATCATTGTTCTTAGACTGATTTGAGGAAGATTCTTCCTTTTCTTTGTTTTTAGAGGATGCAGTTAATGTTTGCATTCTTTGTCTGTTGGGATAAACAGTGGTCCAATTCCCTATGAGAGGAATAGATTGATCATGATGGGGCAACAGATTGCTGCTCCCTCTTCCTCCTCCCCTGCCAAAGGAGCGACCACCTCCTCTGGTTCTAAATGGGGCGCTCATTGCCCTGCAAGAATTCACGAGTTAAGAAGTCAGCAAGAGAATTATTTTCTCCTTTAATATATTGAATGTCAAATTCAAAGACACTTAATTGCGCTTGCCATGAAGCAAAAATTTGTTTTGAAACAAGGTTTTTAATATCCTTTTCAATAATTGATTTTGCAGAACTACAATCAATTCTTAACAAAAAAATTTTATTCAGTAAATCAGTTTGAAATTTAGAGACACTTTTAATAATAGAAAGCATTTCTTTCTTAACCGTAGAGTATTTAGCCTGCGTCTGGTTCCATTTACCAGAAGTGAATCTGACCAAGACTTCCTTAGAAGTTTCTGGGTCAATCTGTTTAAGAATTCCTCCATAACCTATGTCATAGGCATCTGTTTCGACTATTTTGAAATAGCTAGGGTTAGCCAAGGAAAGACAAGGCAAAAATTTGACCTTTTTCTTAATTTCTTGGACTGCAAGAGTATGTTTTTCAGTCCAAGGTTTAGGGACTTTCTTAAGTCTCTGGTACAGGATGGCTGTGTCTTTAGCCAAATCTTTGTAGTAATTAGAAATGTAATTGAGGCTTCCTAGAAACCTCTGAAGTTGTTTCTTCTCAGATAATATATCTGGGAATTTAGAAGCAAATTCAATGCTTCTGCTGATAGGAACAATTGTTCCTTTGTTGATTTCATGACCTAAAAATCTAACTTTTGTTTGAAAAAGCTTCATCTTAGGAGCTGAAATGACAAGACCGTTATGTCTGATAACACCTTTAAATATTTTTAAATGCTTGATATGCTGATCTAAAGATTGGTAAAAAATCAACACATCGTCAATATAGACAATAATGAATTCAGAATAGGGATTAAGAATATCATTCATAATTTTCTGAAATTCAGAAGGAGCGTTCTTGAGACCAAAGGGGAGAACGTTCCATTCAAATTGACCAAATGGTACTGTAAAAGCAGTTTTATATTTATCGGCTTCTTCAATTTGAATTTGCCAATAACCAGATTTCATATCAAATTTTGAAAAGATTAAAGCAGTACTCAACCTATCAAGCAGATCTTTCTTGTTGGGAATAGGATACCTAATCCATTTGAGAACCTTGTTTAAGGGTTTGTAATTGATAACAAGTCTGGGAACACCTCGTTCCTTCTCAGCTGCATTGTTAACATAAAATGCAGTACAAGACAAAGGAAATTTCGAGGGTCTGATTAATCCTTTAGATTGCAAGGATTCAATTTCCTTACGGCAAAGATTCAAATAATCTTTGTTCATCTGGGCTGGTCTAGCCTTGGTAGGAATTTGATTCTCATTAAATTCTTCCAAATAGGGAAGAGAAATAACATGTTTCTTTCTCTCCCAAAACGCATTGGGAAGGTCACTGCAAACCTCAGTTTTAAACTGGTCCTCTATGGCCTTGATTTGGGTTTTCGTATGGTCTTTGCTAAGCTGATCTTCAATGCTTAGCAGGTTTATTTCTTCTTGAAGAAAGCTTAATTGCTTCTCTTTGTTTTCAAGGAGGATATCCTTGACTTCATTGATTATCCTAGTTTGAGGGTCAGTAATGAAGTCAAACCTTACAGGTTTTCTATTAACTTGTCCTATTAAGCCATGCCGGCTAAGTTTAGCTGGCAAAATATTATTGAGGAAAGGAGTTCCTAATATGATTCTTCTTGTAAGATTTTTGACAAGAATGAAGGAGGTAGGAAGGCAAACCTCTTGGTTGCAAATGTGGGTCTTAGACAATTTGTATTTGACCTTAAGTTTTTTCCCGCCTGCTTGCGTGAGGGATTGTGTAGTTTTATCAAAAAACTTAGTAGGGATCATTCCCTCCTGAATGCAATTCGAATCAGCACCGCTGTCAACTAGGGCAATCTCATCTTTGATGATGTATTTTCTATCAATGACAAGGGTAATTTTGATATACCATTTTTGAGAAATTACTCTGTCAAGAAGGTTTAAGTAACTCTCTTCATTAGGAAGTTCTTCTTCCTCATCTCTTTGGGTTTCTTCTTCTTTAGAGGACCCTATTTGTTGAGATATGGTCTTAAGGGTATTGATTCTTTCTTGAAGATTTAAATATTCTTCATCAATAGTTTGGACAATTTCTTTTCCTTTCTCAAGATTAGTAACTCTTTGATGGAGAGTTTTATTGGTTTTCTTTATCTGACTTATTTCAGATTTGAGTTGGGAAATTTCTCCTTTGAGGTCACTTAAGGAAGTAGGAACTTCTTTAAGGTTGGATTTATGAAATCTAGTTAAGACTTCGCTAAGCTGGTAAGGGGCTTCAATCATTCTAGGAGCCTCTACCCTGGGTTGATTATGCAGGAGGATCTCTAGCATTTTTCTCTTTATGCTAGGATCAGTAATAGCTTCAATGGCCTTTAAGGCACTATCTTGATCGCTGGTGAGGACGAACACTCCATTCATATCTGCAATGGACTTCCAATAGTTTAGCTCATTGCATTCATAATCATTAGTGGAAGACTCTGAAGATTCAGAGTCAGAAGTATTGACAATGTCAATCTCTTCACTTGAAGATTCGTTTTCTTCAGAACTAGAATCTATCAGCAAGACCTTTTCTAGCTGAGCTCGAAGTTTTTCATCTTCAACTTCGTTAAGGGCCTTCTTGGTCCAGCATCTATTAGCATAATGCCCTGGTTTTCCACATTTGTGGCAAGTTATATCAAGCTTCTTAGCTTTCCTTTTTTCCTTCTTATAAGAGGGTTTAGGTTTGGGTCTAGGTTTCCTTCTTCTGAAATTCTTATCCTTATATGACTGGTAAGGTTTTTTACCTTTGTAAGAGTCTTTTCTCTTACCATGCTTAAGAGATTTCTTTTTCCTTTCAACTGGTGGTTTACCAGTATCATACGCGAATTGGTCACAAAATTCACCAAGTTGGTGTTTCTCAGAAAGCTTTTGCTTTTTGAGTTGATGTTTGAGCTTAATGTTATTGCATAACGTTAATCCTTCTGTTATGCAGCTATTAATAATTTGACCATAGGTTAAGTCTGTGTAATTGATGTTAATTCGATCATTTTTGTCTCTAAGGGTTTTCCTAACCCTTTCAGAGAAAAGATGTGGAAGGCCATCTATAAATTTGGCTTTCCAATGAAAAGAATTGGAGTTCTTTAATTGAAAGACCCTAGATAGGAAGGTATCTTTATACCACCTAAAATGTGTCAGGGAAGGACACCTAAGGATTTGGAGAAGGGTTTGGAGCTTTTCTCCAATAGGTTGGTTATGGCCAACAAAGTGTTGAAGGATAGAAAGACTCAGGGTATAAACTGCGTCTTCTTCTCCAGTAGTAGCAACTGTAGGGGTACTGGTTCCTTCAGTTTTTACTAACTTCTTATGGGAAAGAATCTCTTTCCTTTGAGATTCAGAGAGGTAGGCATCCCACCAACCTCAAAGTTGACCAATAAATCCTGCTGTGATAAATGAAGCAACAGCATTGTCAGAATTACCGTTTTGTTAACAAACTGTGGCATACATAAGCATTCTATGTATGGTGTCAATAATTTGTTTCTCATTAAGGCCATCTATATTCCATTCATAGATAGCTTTTCCAGAATACGAATTCTGATAATTATCAGGTTCTTCAAAGAGGACATCCTGAGGTGTAGGTCTTTTGTAGTAATATTTTTCTACAGGTTTGGTCATATGGACAGGGTTAATCTCAGGACTTTCGTCTTAATCTTTGAACATTTGGGTTAATTGGTTAATGTTTCCAATAACTTCTTCATCTTCTTCAGAAGTAGAATCTTCTTCTGAAGAGTTATCTTCACGAATTAAGACCCTAAGGTGAATATCCTTAAGCTTTTGTTCAAGGATTTTTATAAACTCACCGTGGTCTTCTTCCATTTTGAAACCACTGATTTGAATTGGTGGTTGGATAATTGGAGTATCAGGAATGGTTTTAGAAGAAGATTCTTCTTGGAAAGGAATAATTTTGTTCTTAGCAAGCTGATCCATAATCAAGCTATGATGTTTCATCTGTCTTTCCATATCATCTTTAACAGATACGATAAGTTTTTCAAGAGAAACCATATGTTCCCCAAGACAGGTTAGGAAGGCATTGGTGAAGTTTTGTGCCCTAACCAGAGAGTTTAACTCTCTGATAGAAACATGACTACTTTCAAGTTTCTTTATAGTATTATAAGCACTAGCTTCAGCACTCTCTGAAAGCTGTATAGCCCTTTCTGGGGGATAAGGTGCTTCTAAGGAATCTCCTTCAGGGGTTTTCCAAGACCTTTGTATAACAAGGATATCAGTTTGTGTCTTCTGAATAAAGAACTTCACAAACCAATGAATGAAAGGGATAAGGGTTTGGCCCTTAGATAATTCTTCATAGAAGAGTCTTTTAAATTCAAGGACTGTGGTTGTAGAGAATTTCTTGAAATACCACTTTCTAAATTCTTGGTTATCCTTTTTCATAAACTCATTATTAATGAGCTTCCTAGTGTCACTTCCTTCTGAGAAATCAATCATAAATGAAATGACATTTCAGACTGGGTTGGAGATTCAACCCTAGGTTCTTTTCCTTGGTAAATTCCAAAGGGGATTTTATTTTCACTTATTTTGATATTTTCCACATATTCTTGTTCTAGGGCTTCTTCTCTAGTTCTAGAAGCGGATGTGGAAACCCTAGGAAGAATGGTAGGGGTTGTGACATAGTCACTACGAGTGGAATACCTAGCAGACATAGCTCTAGGGATAGTAAACCTACGGTGTTGGTTAAATTTTATTTCAACATCTCCTTCAGATGTTTGAACAATTTGGTCTATATCCTGATTGAGGACAGGTTTGGACTCCATCTCCTGAGGCAAATACCAACTTTCGGGGAAGTTAATTTCGTTCCACCTAATAAGTCTATTAGTAGCAACATTTGAAGTAAGCAAATTTGTTTGCACAAGAGTTGTGGATCCTTGAGGTGAAATATTTTTCACTCTAGGATTCAAAGTGTTTAAAACTTTGTAATAAATTCTATAGCATATAGCTATAATTTCACTACCTGGTTTAAAATTATAACCATGAGTGTGAATATTTAGTCTCAAGGCATCAAAAAGATTTTTGTCAGTCAGGGAGAGATTTAAATTTGGAGAAACTTCAAAATAAACTGGCCCATGACATAGACTAGTTTCTATGACAGCAGCCAAAGATTGTTGAAAATGTTCACATCTCCCATCTCTGACATATGCCACAAGACTGGAGTTTAATCCAAGCATGGTTAAAGGTTTTAAAGCATCTTGGATAAGTCCAATATGGATAAATTTGTAATCTTTAAAAGGAAGCAAGTCTTTCTTGCTTAACAGCCCAATATTTTGGGTTGATCCTGAAACAGGTATAGTTTGCTCTGTAGTTTTTACAGCAAACCTGGACATTACATCAAACATACCGAATTTATAAATTTGTTTTGAAGGTACGGATGGAATGATCCACTTGTTTAACCTTTCAAGATCTTTGGGAAATTCATTATTTTCCTCATTTTTGATAAAAGGGTTTTGACAATCATTGTTGTCAACTGAAACAGTATCAATATTAGAATCCATTCAAGATTCTGCTAAGAGTGTTATGGTGAGCCACAGATGGTTAATCTATCAACATAACGATTAAGTTTATCTTATAAGCATAATAATTCATTACTCTTATATTTTTCATCAAATCATCTTTGCAAACAGGAACTGTTTAACGATCACAAAAAATTAGGGGAATTCGGCTGAGCCAAACGTCTACCCACGAAAGTGATTAAAGGGTTTTTAGATAAATTAGTATGGGGCATTGTCAACCTTGAATTTAGGCATTCGGTAGTTATTATTCCGAAGAACAAAACAACTGCCTATCTGAAAATCAGGCGCCAGCTTACAAGTTTCCAGCCAATATACCAATAGATCAAAAAATGGACCTAAATCAAAGATGTAAAAAGAGTTTTCAGCAAAAAGTTTCCAAAAATGCTCA